>JAAEAF010000406.1:0-269360 GCA_011037195.1 Triatoma infestans
AACTGAAATAGCACTTTAGATGAAAACCTAACCCCACCCCTGCCCCATTACTGCCCTCAAATGAATTTTCCCAGAGAAATGTTTCAAATAAAAGTTGTAGCTCTTTTGTATGTGTAGTTAATATACTATGTTTAAAGAAAATCGTTGGAGCTATTTTTGAGAAAATTGCAAAAATGTAAAAAAACCAACAAGTAAAGATGTACTTCCGGTTGAGGAATATTGACACATAACGCACCGTCAGATCCCATGGTGATACCTAAACGTAATATCAAGTTTGAACTTTCTACGATTTTTCGTTTTTGAGCTATGCTGGTTCACATACCAACACACACACACACACACACACACACACACACACAGACCATTTGCTAAAAACCACTTTTTTGGACTCAGGGGACCTCAAAACGGATATTTCCGGTGAAAACTCGATATCGAGTGAAAATTTGACAGGATTACAATACTTCCTCTTACTAGGAGTAAGAGGAAGTAATAAAAATCGGATTTATTTTCTTTGTGATTCAAATGGAGAAGTTATGTAATTTATTAATTTATTTAAAACAAAAATCATAAATACTGTATAAATAATATTTAAATTGAACTTTAGCGTCCATAAACAATAATGCAAATATGCCAAGTTTGGAATATCATTAAATATGAATTTTGTATTATTTGCTGTTTTTAAGGTTACTGTTTACAAAATATAAAAAGTTGTATTAATGTAGACTGTGTATTTATGTATATTTAAAGAGATCCATATAATACAACTCAATTCACTTTAACGCCTCTAACATTGGATATGTTCAGATTTTTTTTTTTTTATTAAAATCATTTATTTTTATTTATTGTTACAAACATAACAAAAAAAGAGGTTTTAGGCTGCTGCGCCTATATACACTCAACTATTTACATATTGCTTTTATAGAAATAAATATAACCACTTTTATATGCTGAGGGAAAAAAACATTAAAAAAACCTTAACTACACGTAGTAATTAAAGCAGAATATGCTTTAATCTTTTATGCTTATATTTTTTATGATTAAGTGAGCTTAAGTTATAGTCTACACTACTTTTTAAATGTGGGTAAGGGCTATGTATACAGGAAGTTACAAATTTCTCTGTTACACTGTAGACATATGTAGACATACTGGCTACATCAAGTGCTGCGTGCATGTAGTCTGTAGGTGTCCACCGGGGATATGACCCGACTAATCTTAAGCATTTATTTTGGACTCTTTGTAACTTCCCGTAGTTGGTGCGACAAGTATTTGACCACACAGGGGATGCATATAAAAGTACAGGACGAATGTATAGATAGTAAATTAATCTTTTGTTAAGGAAATTTAGGGTAGAATTGCGATTTAGGTACGGGAATAGATTGCACATGATGCCTATTGATTTATCGCAGACCGTATTTATGTGCTTGGTGAATGTTAGCCAAGAGTCTAACACCAGTCCTAGGTATTTAACTTCGTTACTCCACGGAAGGGAGTTACCATTAATTTGAACACAACTATTGACAGCTGGCCTTCTTCGCGTGAATAATATCACTTGTGTTTTGGCATTGAATGTTCAGATTGAATATTACATTAACAAAGGAAGCAATAGGAATTTTACTAACAGACAATTGTTTACAAATTCAGTTTATACTCATTGTTTGTCACCATTTGTAACTTTGTTTATTTTGTGTATTCTGTTTCTCTCTGTTCCCTCTCTAACTTTCTGCATGATTTTCCTAATTTTACTTCTTATTAGTGTGTTTGTAAGAGCAAGTATTGTTATGATAACAGTGAAATGGATGTCGAGAGGTTCGATCAATTTTTCCTACTATATGGTATAGCAAATTTATGACCTAAGCTTAGGCATAATTGAATATTTCTAGATATATCTACATCAATTTAATAAAACAAGATTTATAATCTTTTTTTATTTCATTTATTTGAAAATTTACAATTGCTTGTACGCCTGCGTAACACGTAACAAGTAAATGAGAGTTTATTTATTTTATTGAAAGAGGCATACTGGGTGGGCGGACCCTGGGCTTTCACGCATACCCGCCCGCAAAGAGGCTCTTAACAATGGAAGCTAATCGTAACTTACAAGTCCCTTCTGGGGCCTCGATATTCCTGGGGAGACAAAGAACCTAACCTATCTTCCATTCATTCCAATACAGTTAAAATTTATATACACCCTTGCACATTAAACTCGTTCATTCAACCATGCACACTCTTACGCCCCTCAGTACTCAATATTCCTGGAGGGTGTGAGAAAACCCTACATCAAACCTTATAAACCAGCCTAAAACTAAGTGTCATAACTATACCGCTAGCCTGAAACCCGCATTCATACAACATTCACGCAATAAATTACTTTCATTCCAACATGCAAACTACCTACCAAATCAGCTCCTATCGACCCATTCCATTCTTCTTTTAAATGTTTCGACCGCAAATTGCCTAAAACCTCTGTACATTTCCAAACAAGGGCAGTCTATTGTTCTCCAAAGCAACGTGGAACCCAACCTCCCTTTGCAAGCGCTGACACAAATCAAAATACAGAGGGCAATCCAACAACATATGTTCATTTAGCTTCTCCTGTCCACATCTACAGCTCCCATCCCCTATCAGACCCATCTTTGCCCATTTACCATTCAACTGTCCATGCCCTATGACCAACCATGAAACCGCATATGACAATTTTTCGGAAATAATGCTACATCCCCCACTTCACCCCCGGCAAAAACGAGAACGTTGTCCTCTCCTCGGCAGCCCGCTATGTCTTCTTCGGATGAGGCGATATCCAAACTATATTACCCAAGTTTACCGCCCAACCCCGCTTTGGAAAATATATACCCGCGGACCTAACCACTTCCAGATCCAAGGGGGGCCAACCCGTCACACCTGCAAAGCCTCAGTCGACACGGTGCGGCTAAACCTTCCCACTGGGAGCAGTAACGAACACTGCGTTGCCGACAACAGCTGCAATATCTGGGCCTAGTGCACCTTATGCGCCTAGACTGAAGCGCAATAAACCACCTGGGAAACCAGGACCGCACGCTATAAAGCCCTCGCAACCCTACGCTTAACTCCCCATTCCTCTCACGAGATCCGCCTAAGTCGATGCTCAATGTGCCTTGATCTTTTCCGGAGGAACCTCACATGAGGGACAAAACTAAACTTATCATCCATGATTATCCCCAAGTACTTTGTCAACTGGACCCACCGAAGACGGTGCCTCCCATACCGCATAAGATGACCCAGTGGTGATATTCCACACTATTTCGCTGCGCATACTTATAATAGATTACGAGGCCACTACCGCCTCACTCATCGAGGAGGGTTATCTGGAATGGATGCTGAGAAAAGTTGATGAATTAATGGATTGTGATGATGGGCGAGACGAGGGGTCACTTATAAATGGAATCTGGAGATCGGAATGGATTGTCAGGTTAGAAACGTAAAACGGAGCATGGGTTATACAACGGAGTATTTTGGTTTGTAGGGTTTGAAGGCGGTGGATGTTGCAACGCTTGAGCTTCATAACTCGAGTCCATAAGTCCCAAATTGGTTTCAACAATAGTTTGCAGATAAGTACTCACTTTAAATAACAAAGTACTTATGAAATATTAAGTTTAGTGAAGTGTTTCTTGAGTTCACTGGGCCGTGTGTGGGCGCACGTTGTCATGAAGCAAAGTCACGCCTTTAGTCAAGAGTCTACGACTAAATACTAAATATTCTTTGCTTTTATAAATTATTAATTTTTTGCATTTGTTTGTTTTTAATTGTTATAAAAAATTTATTAAAAGCTGATTGTTTGTAATTATGGAATTGGTTAATAATTGCATTTGGTAAATACTTTTGAGCGTCTAACTTTAATTTTTTTTATTATAAGAATTTATTTTAAGAATACTAATGGTAATCTCTATATGAAGAAACTTTTTTAAATATCTTGGATGTTATGAATTTAATATAGGCCGAAATCCAACAGTAAAAGACGTATTAATATAGAATAAACACAAAAAATTAATAGTGGCACCACGTGGTCCCACCTCAAATGTCTACAATCAGTACAAATAATTTTAATACAACCAGCTATAAGGTTAATGTTTTAGCAATATAACTAATTAGTCCTTTTATAATAAACACAAATGTGACCAGTAACATATCATTACTAAATCAAATAAGATCTTAATCTGGACGTACCTTTAAAACTGGTGATCTAAATCTTACACATACATCACATCTTAATATAATATTATAAGGTTAGTAAATCTAATTTGTTGGACAATTATAATGTGTAATACAAATTTCTTAGAATTGTACTATTAAAATTTATATATTGTAATTTCAGATTGTATTCAAATAATTAAAGAAATACTTTTCCTTGAGAATGACACGCAGAGTATCGGAACGTCGGGAAATATGGAAAAAAATGTAATTCTATTCAGATAAAATAAAATTATATAAGGCTGTAAACGAGGTTCATAATCAAATCACCCTACATAACTTTTTTAAACCTTAAATTAGACCGATATAATTGGGCACTGAAGGAATGATGTATGGCACAGAATGTGGAATCTAGACATTAACAATAATAGACGATAGTTAGTAAAAAAAAAAAAAAAAAAATCATTTTGATTGAGTAAGTATGATAATTTTCTGTTTTCCTTAGCCCACTTCTTTAATACAGTGCAGGTACCATTTTCATATGTTGTGGAGATAAACGTAAAACAAAAGACCATTTCAAAAGACAATTTTTCCACGCTTTCTTTTACATGCAGCAAAAGAAAGTCAAAAGAATTTTTGTAAAAGAATGACAACTCTAATAATTTCCAGAGGTGGCTGATAGAAATTTAACAAGGGAATTTAACAAGGGGCATGAATTATTATTAGGTCACATATATACGCAATTGTAGTTCAGGAAGTTGTTTGTGTTAATAATGGTGAACAGAGCCATGCAACAGTCATAAAATAGAATCTCACACTGTGGTTGGATTTTCGTTTCAATAATTCAGCTTCAGTGTGGCCAGGCCTGTGCCCTTAATTAGTAATCCAGTAGGCCGCTCTGTCTACATTACTAACTTCCCCACTTTTGTTTCCCAGCAGGCTTAACAACAGGTTTTTTTTCACCTTATTCAATTAAATGTACACTCTAGTTTTGCTAATTGAAATCCCTAATATTTGATTTATATATTAAATAAGTATCCGGCCATAAAAATAATTTAGTAATTAAAATATTACAGAAATCTCTGTCATAAATGAATTTATTGATTCTACATATTCAGATAATATAGTCATTTTTCACATCATTCTGATTTAGTTGTCACTCAACTAGTACGATTACCTAGACTACAGAAGAAAGAATTAAATATATAATGTTATAAGAAAGATGTTTTAAAGAGTGACATTTTTTAGAAGTAAGGACACAAAGTATACAAGAAATGCAAGTTTTTCTAATGATTAGATCGCATAAAGAGATGAACTGCATCTGAATGATGATTGTCGATGAATACTGCAAGGAAATGGTATCTCTGGCAAACCACAATAGTCTCGGCCGGACTATTTGCCGGGGAACATGGGTATTCAAGGGAATGAGGAGACTGACAGGCTGGCAAAGAAGGAGTGTCCTGCGGATGCCGAACGGCCCTGCCGGTCTGTGGTATCTGAGCGGAGCAGAGGCACCGTTAAGTCACTCTGGAGTGTCCATTATTATAGAGTGCACAATATATTCTTTGCGAAATAAAAAGGACAGCCAAGAAGGATTACATACTGGTTACAAAGCACTGACTTTTAAGGAAACATCTCCGTACATCGTATGGATCTTGGTGCGGATCCACTCTGGCCAGAAATATGGACAGGACCAAAAAAATATTTTTTTTTCGTCTTGTTGAAATGTGTGACATTTGACTCGCAAACAATACCTAAAATTTGTCACTTGTAATTAGGCGCCGAATTTGGGTTCCAGAACCCACTCTCGCTTGAATATTGACATTTTTGAATGATACAGGCTTGATTTGAGTTGTTTACAGAGGGGGTTAATGGGCCTAACGGTAGCATATAGTGCACTTTTTTGTCCAGTAATATCTGGATGCCCAAGCTTCAGATTCGGATGGCAGCACTGATGCGATGAAGAAGGCTAACTTAATTTTGTCTTCGGTATTAGATTGCATTCGTGGTTTTAGTAAAACAGAAATTTCACACGTATTAATACGAAATTTTTCAAAATGCTGGTTTTAGATTTTTCCATGCTGCAGATTAGAAAAGTCATAACAATTTTTCTGCAATCTTTATTGCTCCAATACCTTTAAATGGTAAAATAAATAAAACTAAAAGCATTATACATGAATGTATCCGCAAGTGGTATCTGTTGCATGCAGTTATTTGGGGAGTAGCGACCCCACGGATTACCTCAGCTCAGTACTCCATACATCAGAACACAATACACTTAAACTACATACACTCTTCACTTTATAGACAAGGACAAACTCAGTACATAAACTAGGGTCTCCGCCCCTAGTTAACTGGCGAAACCCAAGGGAGAA
Organism: Triatoma infestans; assembly: GCA_011037195.1. Lineage (NCBI taxonomy): Eukaryota > Metazoa > Arthropoda > Insecta > Hemiptera > Reduviidae > Triatoma > Triatoma infestans. Next base: position 6,540 of record JAAEAF010000406.1, read on the forward strand.
GGAAGGGACTAGCTCAGTGGAGGTCCCGCTGGACTAGCAACGCGGAGGTCCCGGGTTCGAATTCAGCATGCTACCCTTAGATTTTCTCTTCCAACTAGCCTCTACAACTCAATCCGGTGATGGGCAGTGTTGTCTGCAGCTAGGGAACACTGCTTGGAGGGCGGCTGTGCACTGGAGAAGGCTCCGGAGGGCAGATCTTTCAGGTCGCAGTGCAATAATCCCCTATAAAAATCTACAATCCACATGAATTTCCTATTAATATCGTACTAATACCAAGAGACGGGTAGGAGAGATGACGGGTGGTAGGGAAGAAGTCGCTGGCATTACTTCTCTTGTTAGCCACCACGTGGCGTCATGCAAGTTGGTCGAAGGGTAGAGAGATCAAACGAACGTATTGCAAAACTCTTCAGTTATTTTGTGTGTTCTTCTATGTTCTAAGAACATTTATATGCATCAGTATATCTGGGTGAATACCAGAATTTTCATAACGCTTAAGTAAATTTTTAAATACTATACTGATTGTAATTGAAATAAAAGATTTCCTCGTTATACTTAGTGTTTACCAAGTTTCATGTCGATCAGCCATATTCCCTTCACAGAGAAGAGGTGCGTCAACTCTCGGAAAGATGACGCAACATGAAGATAGAAGAGTTGACACTTTTTTCCGTAACCATCTTTCATGCGACGCAATCCAGAGCTAGTTAGTTATAACTAAGAATGCTTCACTACCAAGTACAGTGGGAATGAACAGGAAAGAAGTTGCCGACTATTCCAACTTCTTACGAAAATTGTCCAGGATAATGATTTGTTGGACAAGCCTGGTAATATGTGGAATGCAGACGAAACTGGATTGCAAATGAACAATGTGCCTGGAGAAGTCTTAGCAAAAAAAAAGGCAATAAAGATGTTCAGAAAATAGTGAAACCCTACGGGTGCGTCTCCTACCATTGTTGGAGAGACGGCCAAGTGTAGTGTACCTGAATTTTGTATTTGGAATAAATGAGAATATTTTTATTTCTAAAAGTAACATTTCTTTTTGTAAATAATATGTTGATATATGTTTTACGTATAAGCATTACCTCTTTAATATATATCTCCTCATTTTAATACAAGGCTTAACTTTGAAAGGTGTGCCGTGTCTCCTAAAATTACCCTAATATATTGAAATAACACATGAGACCAAAAGTCTGACGTCACTCTCCCCCCCCAAAATAAAAACCCTTGAATTTTTCCGGAAAAATGTTTCAAATAAAAGTTGTAGCTCATTTCATGATTAGTTGATATACTTAAGTTAAAGAAAATCGTTGTCTAACCGTTTTCAAAAAGATCGCAAAGAAATGTTTTTGAAAAATCTGTTTTGTAAGATAGTACATACTTATTATCGCATTCGTTTTTGGTATCTAAACGAAACATCAAGTTTCAATTTTTGCTATTTTCGTTTTTGTGTTTTGCTGACTAAAAAATTTCAGGTGAAAACTCAATTTCGGGAAATTGAAACGATCGCAAATACTTTCTCTTACACTATTAGAGAGAATATCTATATATACAAAAATTCAGCATCCGCGTGTTTGTGGCCGCAAAACTCGAAAAGTAGTCACTGGATTGACTTGAAATTTTTACACAACGTTGCATTTCTATATAAAAGTGTTTATTTATACTTTTTACTCCGTAGTTCCCACGGAAACGAGAAATTCCGAGTTTCGCGAGGTTGGCAGAAATAGACAGACGCAGACGCGTTGCGATCGTCGCGCGCTCTCTGAACCTCTTTCTCAACTAATTATAAGTACCTCTCACCGCCACTAGTCTCAAAGTACCTCGCACAGTATTAGTAGACAAGGTGCTCCAAAGAATCGAAACAAATTACCAAAATCATGCATGGTTAGAGCCATTCTATCGGCTAAAAATGTCGACGTACTCGATATGAACAACATTATTCTAAACAGAATCGCAGGTGAAACAGTGTGACATACAAATCCATTCACTCAAAGTGAAGTTGTGAATTTTCCAACGGAATTTTCTTAATTCACTCGATGTTCCCAGATTGCCGCCACAGATTCTGAATTTAAAAATTGGAGTGCCAATTATATTACTCCGAAACATCAATCAGCCAAAGTTATACAAAGTTACATGATTATTAGTTAAAAAAATTGATGAATAATCAAATTGAAGCAACAATTCTCATTGGACCTCATAAAGGTGAAGACGTACTCCTTCCACGAATACCATTCATACTGACAGATATGGCGTTCGAGTTCAAACGACTTCAATTTCCAATACGCCTTGCGTTCGCTATGACTTGTGTTGTAGTAGCTTGTGGCGTCAACGGTTTTGTAAAGGGCTTGTGTGTATGTTCAAAGAGAAGAGAAGTAATAAGAAATAATTAAGAAAACACTGGTAGATAAAATTAAATATATTGTTATTAAAGAGATTTAAATTACTTTACAATATCACAGTTATATGCTTAATAAATCAATTGTTTTTCTAGAATAAATGTTAATCTCTATCACTGGCACTGAGTTTAAAAGAGCGATTCCTGAAGCAATGTTCTGGTAGAATCTCTGTTTCAGACTGTCTTGAAGGAATGCCTTCTAATTGTTCGTTCAAATCTTTTCAAATAATGCTGGTATGTCTGGAGGGAGTTACCTTAACTGTTTCTTGCCTTTTGTCTCTTCAGTAGCATTGACCTAAATTACAGTACCTGGCTGTTTCCCCTTCACTAAAATACACTATTTGAACTTGCTAAAATTAACAAAATTATTTTACTAAACTATTTTCCAAAACTATTATTTTTCCTTTTCTTTCTTCCACTACATTTGCAAGTGTGCAGTTTGAATTTAGAAAACGAATGCTTCTCTCATGGGCAATTATATGTCGCATGCTCCAGAGTCGGTAAACCGACTATTATCTTTAAACCGGCCGGTAAACCGATTATCTTTATGTTTATGCAGATAACGGACAAACAAAAAAATGTAGCTTTACAATAAAAAAAGACTTTTAGTTAACAACATTTTTTCTTTTTTTCCTTTCAGTTTACAGCAACGCAAAGTTGGGTATTAAATTGAATGATGTGTTTTCTTGCTGAATCTGTGTTAACTATAATACGTCTATTTAATTCCCTAATAATTAAAATCAGCGAAGCTTGGCCGGATTTAGCTAGTTATATAAATATTATACGTGGTACAAATAGGAACATTTTATATATTACAACCCACAATAAAATAATCTTATAAATAAATTTGATAAATAGTATATGCAAATATTCTAAGTTTAATTGTTTGATTTGTTTGTGTGATGTTAAATATAATCTAGATAATTTTGAGAATGATCATGTAGAAATGCTTGTGTAGTAAATAATTATTCAAACAAGACCGATATTATGGTACTTATATGCAAAACAGTTTAAAGTCAAGAGAATTAAGAGGTGTTAATTTTATGTAAATGAGGAATTTAGGTAGGGGGAGGGAGGGAGAGAGAGAGAGAGAGAGCAGTGCTTGGAAATGAAGATAAAGTTACACACCGTTGGAATTGGAAGTAGAGTAGCAAAGTGCTAGGAATTTTCAGAGTGGTGGTGTCACTTTTCAGAGCAGTTATAGCTAAGAGATATTGATGAACTTTTAAAGCTGTATAATACATTAATTTACATGTACTCCATTTGTCATAAAAGTTTCTATATATATTTCAAAATGATATATTTCATTTTCATTTGTTTGGTTTTCTTTAGAGTCTGAAAATATAGAAAACTGATGTGGAAAATTACAAAGCTCTTGCTTATTTTTCATTTCACTGAATTTTTTTTAAACATGAAAATATACTAAATAAATAAATAATACTAATACTAATAAATATCTATTAATAAATATTGTATCAACTATATTTGCTCTCTTTGCAAACCTATATTATTACACTGTGTAGTGGAATCGTTTAATGTGATTCCTGAGGTATGGAGTAGATGTCTTGAAGAGGGCGGAAGTTAGTTTGCAGATTTTTGGAAGTTAGTGCTTGAAGTATTAACACGGAATTTATAAAAATAGACTGTATTTGTACAATAATTTAAACGTGAGTAATGGTAACTATTAACAAGAAATACTTAGAAATAAATAGGAGATAAATAACTAATAATTTAGAATGATTAAAATAAATGAACTAAGATGCACAACTAAGGAAATAAGTATAAATAAAAACTGTATAGGGACGCGGAAACTGCTGCTCGTATAATAATCTTGAAGACGTACTGAAGTATAATCATCCCCTCTTCCAATGGGGCGAAGTTTATATATTAGTGTTAGCAACACTCACACCAAGACATCTGTCCTAGTGTGCGACCTTGGTTATTTCGGTGACCAGTGATTTAGGTCAGTGGCCAGCCTTAGCGGTTGCTTGCTTTGATGTAATGTATTAACCCTTGGTTTTGTTTGTTTGGCCGCGGCCTTGTCTTGAAGACAGCAGCCGGCTAGGCCACTAGTTATAAATTATTCTTTCTTTGTTATGTATTGTGAAGGTTTGACATTGCTATGACCCTGCCATGTCATTACAACTGTTTAACAAAAAAGATCCTGATGATAGGCGAAGCCCGAAATCGGTCGATGACCACAAAACGAAGCAGGCTATCACGGAAAATGTCTCTGATGCTTTCCAGCTCTACGGAATCAACCACTACAACAACTATGAAAATATACAGTGTATTTTTACTTTCTCTTACTACATCAAGAAGAGAAAGAATTGTGATCTTGCCAAAGTTAGAGAAATTGGGCATTAATTATAATTGACAAGATTTGTCACGATTTTTTTGACTAAATCTTGTCTCAAAAAGGGAGGGAAAAAATCGCAGAAAAATCATACTTAATATTCGTTTAAGTATCACCACAGTATCTGCCAATGAACCCTATGGTTTCGGTCAAAATTTATCAACCGAAATTGGTGACCTAATTGAATAGCTTTTTTTTTTTCTAGTTTCTCGCAATTTGCTTGAAAATCGTTCCAAAGATTTTTATTGTTTAAACATTGCATCACTGATTGAAATCAATAATTATTTATATTTTGTAAAATAATCACGACTTAAACTTTTGTTTTTTATCTTTAGAAATCATTTTTAATTTCTCTTAATCCGAGTAAGAGGAAGTATTGTAATCGTGTCGTCAAATTTCCGATATCGAGTTTTCAACGGAAATATCCGCTTTGAGGTCCTCTGAGTCCAAGAAAGTGATTATTAGAAAATGTTTGTGTGGTGTGAACAGCATAGCTCAAAAATGAAAAAATAAATCAAACATGATATTCCGTTTAGGTATCACCATGGGATTCGACAGTAGGTTATCTGTCAAAATTCCTCAACCAGAAGTACCACTTTACTAGTTGGTAAACTTGTTTTGCGATTTACTCAAAAATGGCTCTAACGATTTTCTTGAAACATGGTACAACTACGCATACAAAGAACTACAACTTTTAAGTGAAACATTTCTCCGGAAAAATTCATTTAAGGGTACTTTTGGGGGAGGAATAAGGGATTACGGTTTCCCTCTAAAGTGCTATTTCTGTTTATTAAGCAATCCTGTCGTCTAAATAATATTAATTAGAATTAAATATATGTTGTAGAAATTCCGAGATTGAAAAAAAAAAATCGGATGACCGCAAGTGCGTTTTTACTAGGAAGTTTTTTTTTCAATTTTTGCGATTTCCTCCATAAAAAAACCGACGAATTTCCATTAAATTTGATATACTAACTATAAAATTTGTCAATCACACAATTTTGAAAATTGGAGTAAGAGAAAGTTGTGTAAGTGTTTATACACCATATTTTCTTTGATTTATATTAAGATGGGATTTTTATTTTCTAGTCAATCTTTCAAAAATCACACCATTAGGGTTATTTGCATGAGATAAAATAAATCTATAATAAATAACGGTTATTCTGGAAAATTTTTCTCTCAGAAATAAAACTCAATTTCATTTATGAAATTGTTGACTGAGATTGATTGAGAAACGAATCATTCTTTACAGAATCTCTGGTGAAATGGTGACATACAAATCCATTGACTCTGTGAGGGACCAAAGTGAAGTAGTGAATTTTCCAACGGAATTTTCTTAATTCACTCGATGTTCCCGGATTACCGCCTCACATTCTAAATTTTAAAATTGGAGTGCCAATTATATTACTCCGAAACATCAATCAGCCAAAGTTATGCAAAGTTACATGATTAGTAGTTAAAAAAAATTGATGAATAATCTAATTGAAGCAACAATTCTCATTGGATCTCATAAAGGAGAAGACGTACTACTTCCAAGAATACCACTCATTTCGACAGATATGCCATTCGCGTTCAAACGTCTTCAATTTTCAATATGTCTTGCATTCCCAATGATTATCAATAATGCGCAAGGACAAGCTCTGCAAGTGTGCGGTTTGAATTTAAAAAACGAAGAAAACGAATAATACTTCTCTCATGGGCAATTATATGTCGCGTGCTCCAGAGTCGGTAAACCATCTGATCTTTATGTTGATGCAGTAAACGGACAAACAAAAAAATGTAGTCCATTCACTAGCTTTACAATAAGAAAAGACTTTCAGCTGAAAACATTTTTTGTTTTTTGCCTTTCAGTGCACAGCAACGCGGAAAGTAGGGTATTAAATTGAAAGATGTGTTTTCTTGATGAATCTGTGTTAACTATAATACTTCTATTTACTTTCCTAAAAAAATCAGACTGAGCCACAGCGAAGCGTGGCCGGGTTAGTAAACTTATAAAGTTCAAAATTTCTCGCGAAATTTAACTTAAAATTAACAAGTAGTTAAAGGGGGTTTACTATCGCGAATTTTTAGTTAAGTCTTTAAAAATAACTCTTATTATTTATATAAAAATCCCTGCTTTGCATACTTGCAAAACAGATAAGGTTGTATTATTTTGAATTGAATTATAGTAATATATATAAAATAAATAGTTTGAAGTATTGCTAGTATTACCAGTTTAAAGAAAAGCCAAAAGTGCTAATTTAGAATAATTAGGTTAATGAAATTTTCTCGCAAACTGTTTTAATGTTTTTAATTTTATTATTTTTTTTTTTAATTTACAAAATGTACACATCTCACACTTTTATTTGAAAGTTTTCTCAAGTGTGCCCTGGGGATCCAGGAGTTACGTTTTTAAATTCAAACTGCCACTATAAAGTTTTCCAAGGAGATGATATAGAAGCCACTGCCAGTAACAACAACTAATATAATCTTCTCCATTTTTATTTATATGTAAAGCAAGCACACATGAAAAATAACAATATAAGTTAAAGAAAAGTTGATAATTACTACTGTAATAATTGAGGTAACAGAAAAGCGGTGTGGTGAGATTTTCACACCAATTTTTTACAATTTCTACAACTGCGATAGTATAAAAATTTTCAACCGAATATTTTGGAAATCCCTTTAGAATAAGAAAAAAACAATGTTTTTAGCGAAACCTTTTTTTTGTTTGTTTCACGCGCGCGCGCGCGTAGACAAAATATCTCAAAAATGAAAGCAGGAAGCTCAACTTGGTATTCCGTTTAGATTAACCGCATCTGATACGAAGGTTTTTGGCAAAATCCATTAATCCGGCCGGAAGTGCCACTTGACTGAAAGTTGTTTCTTTTTTCAGCTTTTCGTGATGTTCTAGAAAATAGTTCATAAAATTTTCTTTCAACTTGATATTCTGTTTAAACGGAAAAAATGCCTATCACGATCATTTAGGTTTCCACGGTCATTTCCCATGAAAACACTTTGAGATCGCGGTAGTGGTTTGCTAGAAACCAACTTTTTACCCATATTGCAAAGAGCCACTTCAAAGTGGTTATACATGGAAACCAGGGTCCTCAGAGCAACCAAGGTCGTTGTTTACATTAGCGTTGTTCCAACGTGTAACGATACTTGTAATGGTACCGCAAAGATAATGCAACCACAGCTGAGAGAAGAGAGGCCCTCTCTGGTTAACAGAGACTACTCTCTGATTTAGGCAGGCTAGAGTGGGGGAACTTGTGTATATAAGCCAGTGGGAATCTATCTGGAGGATTATCTATCAGATACAACTTTACAACTATACATCACATCGTGTCATATCTTTAATCACACCATTCATTCTATCATTTTCATTATAAAGTCCAGTGCACTTAGTGTAAACTTAGCTACATTATATTAGTGTCTTCATATCTCGTTCATTTAATCAATCCAAATTTGTCTCATCAACAAGTCCATTATAATATTGAAGGGGCTCAATGCAATATGGGCCACTGTCGCTGCCTCAACCCGGAAACTCAACAATTTTCCAAATGCCTAGCACTTTTATTTTTTGGAAGCCTTTTAAATCTTCCTACACTCCACATTTACAACCAAGGTTTAGCTAAAGCTTAGGTGGAGCAGTTTATTTAAGGGACAAACACCCATTTGTTCTAGGCATTATTGTGGAATTTCTCAAAGACCGTATTTCGGAGCTGGAGGCGGACACAAATTTTGGGCGTGTAGCGATACTGAAGAGGCTCATTGTAATATGGGCCATTGACGTAGTCTCAACACGGAAACTCAAGTATTTTTCAAATGCCTATCACTTTCATTTGAATCTGATTTCCATAAACACAAACTTTACATCCAAGGCTTAACCAGAGCAGTAGGAGGCAGTTTATTAAAGGAACAAGCATCCATTTGTACGAGGCATTGTGGAATTTATCAAAGACTGTTCGAGAAGCTGGAGGCGGAACAAATTTGGGCCTGCTCTCTGGTACAATGGTACCTAAATGCAACTTTCACAAGGCTTTCAAAGTTTTCATTGGCAAATTGTTGGAGTTGTACCCCTCCCTGCTACTGTATCCACTAAGGATACAAACGGGACGTTATTAAAGGACCCGCCCAAGAAAGTAGCTACAGCAATTTCCTTCCATTCAAGCGATTTCTGCAGGGACCTTTTTTGACAGAAAGATATGGGCCATGCTCAGTAATCACACTGTGTATATAACACTTCAGCTTATCCAACAAAGAATTCATTCTTAAACTGGTGGTAATTTGTGCCAAACAAGAGGGAAATATTTTTAGATAAGACTTTTCGGCGATGCTCAGGAAATAGTACTCAATTGTGTGTCGCGTCAATTGTGTGCTGTCAATTTTTTGTTTAAAGAATACCTGCACGGCAAAGACGTAATTATGATTAAGAAACCTGGTTAAGCTGTAACCTGAAGACAAAAACGGAAGTTCCAGAGGGCATTCGATCTCTCTGAATCAGTTCAGATATAGTATTTCTATAAAATTAATGTCATTACGAGTATATACAATTATTATTTAGTTGCCATATTAATAGGGCATTTTTCTAGAGTAAGTATAAATCGATATATGAAAAATATATGTGTGGATAATTTATTAGAGGTCAAGTATTAATACAAGGACAATAACAATAAAAGAGTATTTATTATAAAGAACAAAAGGATTGTATTTGGCAGTTAAGTATTGTTTAATACTAGCTATAACAGAACTGCTACTACTGCGCTAGTTACAATATAAAATTACTGAGGCGAGGAAGTTGCTATAGCATTGAAAGATTTATTGAAGCTGTTTAAGGAGAAAATATACTGGGTATATGTACATAACATTTATCAATCAAAAACCTAATTACATATTCAATTTATTTATTGTAGGAAGCTTTTATTTATTTTTATTTGTATTTCAGAAACAATAATACTTATTAATAAAAAAGGCCATTAATAAGATTAAACTTTGAAATGATAAAAGACATTCTGGAATAGAAAAAAATCATGGTGACCTTTACTTGCTCTTATTCTTCAAACTTGGGTAAATCTTTAGTAGGAAAGTACACTGTTAAAAGAGTCTTCATCAATGGAAGAAGGAATCTGAAAGAATACAAAAGTATGTGCCTTTGGGCTTTCTTTCTTTCTTACGTCATTGCTGTATCGCGCAGGACAATATAAAATTATAGGCTGCACAAGCGATCGATGTTATTCGTTTAGTTGATGGAATTTGGTCGAAACCTTCGTGTCAGTTGCGATGGTAGTACATACACTTTCTCTTATTACTAGTTACGTATTTTACTTCCTCTTACTCCTAGTATATAATAACAAAAAAAAAAGTCATTGATTAAGTTTACATTGTTTACTAAATATAAGTAAATATTTAGTAAGAATTATAAGTTTGAAGAAAACTCAATAACAAGTGTGTAAGCCGGAGCAAGAGAAAGTTGTGTGAGTGTTTCACACCGGATTTTATTTCTCTAGTGACTATAGAAGTTGATCTTACAATTTTCCGTTTAATAACTATGCTATTATGTTTCGTTTGCTTCTTTGTTTACAAACAACTAAAAACAATTTTTTTTTTTTTGCTGATATTATGGATTTCTTAATAAGTTTCACTTACTAGAAAAACTATCAAAAAAAAATTAAAAATAAATATCCAGTGTTAATAATGAAGTTCTCAAACAAATCCTTAATGAAATAACTCTATCAATATAAAGGCTCCTTCACACCAAAGCCCTCAAAGAAAAATTTCATTGCACATGAAAATCTAATCGAATGTAAGAACCAAGTTTTTTCAGTTGTATTATAAAATTGTGTTTTCACGCGTTGGTCTAGTGGCTAACGCACTTGCCTTTCGTGCAAGAATTCTCAGGGTTCGATTCCCTTGAGGACGAAGTCGGTGTTGACACAGCATCGTGGTAAAAAGTGGGAAGCTACAGTTAGTAGCGCCCTAGATAGCGAAGGCCGTAACTAAACGGCGTGGGAATTGCGGCGTGCTTATCACACGCCCCTTCCCATTCAAATCGCCGTCTGGCAAGCCTTGGCCCTTCATGGGCTGTTGCGCCATAGGGTTAGGGTTTTTATTATAAAATTTTAAATAATCTGAATTTTTTTTTTTTTTTTTATAGAAATTAGATTATTTTTTCAATAACATATAAAACTGTTTAGTTATTAAACTTTTCCACTTTCAAAGTTTCATAATAACAGTCGTCATTGATGGGTGTTAGTAAAATAAAGACCCCTCCCCCCTTTTAGTGTTCTATATTTTAGCTGACTATTTGGATTATTTAGAAACAGATTATCATGAGAGATTTTACTAAAACTTTCTTCAAGTTTCTATCCGATAAATTATACTCTAAATATCTTCTTCTATGGTTATCTCCATGCTCTTGTAATAGATTTCCCGAAAGTATTACATCCGTTTCCTCTGTCTTACGTCTGTCCTTTACTTATTAGTTAGTAATTCTAACTAAAAGAGAAATTTCATATTAAATAGAGGTACCCGCTAAAATCTTACACACAAATAAAAAATGTACGTCGTGGTTGTGAATCCTCAGCCTTATGTTTCTCTACTCAAAATTACTCAAGCCACGTAATTGCTGCTATGTTAGTCGCAGTTACCTCATCAGAGAACTTTGAATCATTATTTTGTGGCCATCAGCTGTTGTTTATTTAGTAAAAATAAATAAATAAATAAAGAATATAAACATTCCGGATAATTTATGATATTTCACTGCGGAAAACAATTTTATTCTCTTTCCTTTAATATTAATATATTATTTTCCATTTATTTTTAAATTATATACATAGTTCTGAAAAATATAAAACGAGTTGAAATAAAAATTTATGAACTGGTTTTATATTTTCTTAACATAAAGTTATGAAGGGCATTTATTTATTCTCTAGCATTCGTCTGCTTTTTCGAAGTTGTTGTAGTTGTACCCAAGAAGTTGAAGTGTTACTCCTCTTGATAATGAAGATATCTACCAAAAATCTGATGTGGAACGCTTTAATAAAATTCATCGAAAACTGAAAAACTGTTCGGGTAAAATGCATTTCCGGTTTACTAATTTTCTCGGGAAACTCACTATTTTAGCCATCTATTTATTTGTAATTAATTTTGTTTGGATGATAGAATTGTATAATCAACTGTGATAGCACTTTATAGAAAAAACAAAACCCTAACCCTACCCCCAAAAGTGCCCTTACATGAATTTTTCCAGAGGAATGTTTTAAATAAAAGTTGTAGATCTTTGTATGTTTAGTTTATATAAGAAGTTCCAAGAAAATTGTCGGAGCCATTTTTGAGAAAGTGAAAAAAATCACTTAGTAAATTGGTAAAGTAAACACACTTCTGGTTATCCGATTTTTTTCAAACTCGGAATTTCAACAATATATCTAATTCTAATTGACATTATTTATGTAAGGGTGTTGTGAGGAGATGTTGGTTGTTGATGATGATAGATAAACACCTTAAGATTGGTTTAAGATATATAATTGATATGTGTATATATATAACTGACTGCCAGGGACTTTACACTTTAGAATTTAGAACTGAACTGAACTGACAGACTGACGTGGCTAAAATGATATGTACGGAGTGTGAATCAACAGAATGATGTCTGATGTGTAAGACTGAATTTAACAGAATGAATAGAATGATCTTTGACTGTCTCTCTCTCATATATATATACTGGCCGAGCCTCTCCTCTCTGTGCGAGAGGGGCTGTTTCTCTCCGCTAGAGTGGATGAGTGGTGGGGGTTCACTGGTTCACTAAAACCCCTACAATTTAGATGACAGAATTGTCTAATTAATTGAAATAGCACTTTAGATGAAAACCTAACCCCACCCCTCTCCCAAAAGTGCCCTTAATGTATTTTCCCGAAGAAATGTTTCGATTTAGCAAAAGATATTAAAAAACAAGAAAAAATAAGAAATTATAAAACAGAACTGATAGTAAATAAAATAAAATGATATTAACAATAAGAGAAAATAAGCAGATAAAGATACCGTTAGGGAAGGAGAGGAGTGAACGTTGAAATAACACTGATTGAAATAGCACTTTAGATGAAAACCTAACCCCACCCCTCTCCCAAAAGTGTCCTTAAATGAATTTTCCCGAAGAAATGTTTCAAATAAAAGTTGTAGCTCATTGTATGTATAGTTGATATATCAAGTTTGAAGAAAATCGTCGAAGTTTTGAGAAAATGGCAAAAAAGTAAAAATAACAACTAGTAAAATGGTAATTCCGGTTGAATTTCACAAGTTGGCATTCCTGTCATCACTTTAAAACAGCTGATTGTCCACCTTACCAGTATAAATAGCCTCCTTTATTCATTCAACGATGGCAAATCTTCTAGAAATCTGCACTTAGGAAACAAACAGCGTATATTGCTTAAATTTCTGGTTTCTGTTAAGATAAAATAATCTTGTATGAATTGTGTGAACTTCCTACAACGAAATTGATCAATTCAACTAACTGATCGGAGTTAGTCTGAATTTTTTAAAAGCGGAACACAACCTACTGATATTTCAAATCCATCTCTTGAATCCCGCACAGATGTTCATATTCAAGAAGACAGACATGTTTTTTGAGAGAAGAAATTATTAGAAAAAAATAAAAAATAAATCAAGTATTGACACAGTTCATTACACCATTAAACTGAACGAATAACATGTGCAAGATAAGTTTCAAGAAAGCTAACGGGACATTACTTAGACTAAGTATTTTTAAACCATGGAACTCAAAAAACATTATTTGAGAGAATGATATGTTTTTTTGGAATGAATGTGGGTCCATTATTACGAGCCTTGAAGCCGAGGATCAAAGCTTGGAATGGAAGCATCCCAGATTTGCCAGTGAATCCAGCAAAGTGTTGTAATGATATTTTGGAAGACTAAACGTGAAATTGTCTGGGATTTTTTTTTTATGTGGTTTGCAGAGGGAAGAAGTAATCTTAGTCCAAGACAATGCTCATCCACAAACTGCACAATTGACAGATGGAAAGTGCAGCTTTATCAGGATCTTGCAATATCTGATTCCTTTTTTATTTGAACCACTTGTGAAATCATTAAAGCAACGAAATTGTGAAATCAAATGTGTAAAATTAGCTCACACGTTGGACCTATTAGAGAGCTGGACCAATTATATAAATGTAATTATGGTATTATGTTATAAAAAAAAAGAAGGTAAATTGTGGGATTTATATAATGCACTACCACATTCAAACCTTATAACGATATCTCTCTTTATTTATTGAATACATTCTGATGAATAATGATGGAAAGTTTATCATAACAAAAAAGTAATTTTTATTATGGTGTAATTAGGAAAAGTTCTTGCCACTAGAGGTCTCTATAAAATATAGTGTGTAATAGAGGGGGCCATTATAAGCGCATTGATTGTGATGGAAGCATTATTCTTGAAGATAAAGTTAGATGAATAATAGAGAGACTGTCCATTAAGGTCATAACAAGGTAGAAACAAATGATTATGGATGGCTTATAATAAGTGGACTAAATCAAGCAGACTGATATTCCGTCAGTAATTAAATAACACATAAAAAATGATTAATATTATGGATGAATTATGGATTTTGGATTCATCAAAAAAAAAAAAAAAAATGGGATAAAATTTGTTTATCTAAACATTAAAAATACTCAAGAGTTTCAGCACACGATCGGTCATGAAGTTCTAAACTGAAATAATCATATAATATGTTGTAGAAATTTAGACGAAGGATTTCGCGATTTAAGCTCGCTACTAGACGTAACATTAATTATTTCTGTTAAATTTGATGTACAATAGGGTTACACTATTATAATGCCAGGGCAACAAAAATAAAAACATGGAGTCGACAACCTGGCAAGGAAAGGCGCTGCATCTCCTTTTTTGGGACCTGAACCCTTCTGTAGTATAAGCGACCAATCTCTTCGGGAAGAGCATAGAAGTGAGGAAGAAGTGAAGAAAGCACAGCTCTAGAAAACCATCACGGTTTCAAATAAATAAATAGACCTTAATGGTCGTAGTTATGTTCTGGTTGTGCGGCCCAGTACAAAAGCTGCCCTGACGACTGATATTGTTCGTTTAGTTGGATGAGAACAATCTCGGACGGACGCAAACAACTTCATCTCCCATTTAAATGAAAAATCAATGGAGCCGGATTTTTTTGTTGTTGAGAAAAATCTTGATAAACTGATTAACCATTCATTAAATTCACACTTCAAAGGGTACCTCAGCGGTATATCAACTTGGAGCTTTCGTTCACACAACAACTTTGTATGCCAGGGGCATGTTAGCAAAAAGGAAATGAGATGACCGACACAACCTGGCAAGAATAGGCGTTGCGAACTTTGTTCGCTAAAAAAACAAACTCATTTTTTATCTTATTGTATTGGAATCAGTTGATCGGATCCCACCGCTGCCACCAGATGTATTGGAATCAGATGTCTTGAATAGGGAGTTGAAGTGATGAATAGGTGATTGTTAGTTAGAGAGTTGTTACTCGAAATACGAACTACTGAATTACGAAAATAGACTATATTTTAACAATTAATTTAAAGTGTTTGAAATTAGATGAACTAAGATGCACAACTATAAATGAATTATGAAATGATTAATAAATATTAAATATGTAATGTTTAAACCCTGAATAGGGCCGCGCTCGCGATGTGTGAAGCTTAACTGCTTTAACTGACGTGAACTGGTTGATAACTTGTAGATAACTGATTTGATACTGATGGAATACTGACGAAGACTGATTTGATACTGATCGTAACTCGTGTATGACTGATGTAGACTCATTTGATACTGATGCGTAACTGATAGAACACTGATGAAGACCGATCTATGACTGCTGTATAACTCATAGAATACTCTGATATACTGCTCTATGACTGATCTCGTATATGATTGATTGTTAATAGATGGTAGCCAGGTGGCCTCTTGAGTGTTCACTGACCCTTGTATGAAGGGTATACAGGCCAGGTGGCCTCTGTACATAGACCGTATGATGACCCCTGTTTAGCGGCGTTTCTTTGGCTGTGTATTGACCCTTGTTTGAAAGGGTTTTTGTTTGCCGCGGTTCTTGACCTGCAGATAGCGGCTGGCTGGAACCACTAGTTATAATTTTTAGATTTATAATTTATTTAAAAATGATATCTTTTTTCTTTTTGCTATCACATTACATTATGCATCAAAATTACCAAAATTAGGTTAAAAAAAATCTGTTGTGAAACACTCACACAACATTCTCTTACTCCTGTTCTCAAAATTATAATTGACAAATGATATAGTTAGGGTACCGAATTTAATGAAATTCGTCGAAAACTGAAAAAAAAAACTGTTCAGTAAAAGCCCCTTCCGGTTTACTAATTTTCTTAAAACATGGAATTATGGCCATCTATTTATTTCTAATTAATTTTGTTTGGATGATAGAATAATACCACTTTAGAGGAAGCTGTAACCCCACACTTCCCCTAAAAGTGCCCTTAAATGAATTTTCCAGAGAAATGTTTTAAATAAAAGATGTAGATCTTTGCATGTTTAGTTTATATACTTTGTTTCAAGAAAATCTTCGGAGCCATTTTTGAGAAAAGCGCAAAAAAGTGAGAAAAAAAATTTAGTAAATTAGTAAAGTAAAACGCACTTCCTGTTATCCGATTTTTTCAAACTCGAAATTTCAACAACATATTTAATTCTAATTAACATTATTTAGATGACAGTATTGTCTAATAAACTGAAATAGCAGTTAAGATGAAAATTTAATCCCACCCCTCCCCCAGAAGTGCCCTTAAATAAATTTTCCCGGAGAAAAGTTTCAAATAAAAGTTTTTAGCATTTGTATGTGTAGTTGATATAACAGGTTTAAAGAAAATCGTCGGAACCATTTTTGAGAAAATCGCAAAAACGTAAAAAAATCCAACTAGTAAAGTGATACTTTCGGTTGAGGTATTTTGACAAATAAAGCATCGTCAGATCCTATAATAATATCTAAATGTAATATCAAGTTTCAACTTTCTACGGTTTTTCAACTTTGAGCTATGCTGTTCACATGCCACACACACACACACAGACCATTTGCTAGTAACCACTTTTTGGACTCAGGAAGACCTCAATACGGATAATTCCGGTGAAAACTTGATATCGAAAATTTGACACGATTACAATACTTCCTCTTATTTAGGAGTAAAAGAAAATAAAAATAACTTATAATAAGATTTACGTTCCATTTTTTTTCGCATTTTGCTGTTCAACAGCATTTTAGTTGAATATACAATTTAATAAATTGAATATAATTGAATTTCTTCCAGAAACCTTTCTTTATAAACTACTTACAAGTTAATACATAATTGAAACAGTGTTCAATGTGCGATAATAAACAAATATTAATTTTATTAGTCTATAAAATAACACAAAAACACCTACTCATTATAATTATCATAATTAGCTTATAATTTATTATCAAAATTAAATTTACATCACTAACGTTAATGTTGACCCATAAAATGATTATTATATTTCACTAAATCCAGCCCATTGTTAGTTCTACAAAATAAGAATGAAAAAAAAAAAACAATAAACTTTGGAATAGAAAATAATAGCGTTCAATGTGATAATTTTATTTATAATTGGATTTTATTGGGTTAATAATTATAGAGTTGGAACTTTTAGTATAGCAATTATTTTGCTTATCATGTTACCCGTTTATTAGCTGTAAATTTCCTTCTTCTATGGTAACAAAATATTGATGCAAATGATTGCGAGTATTTTAGAATTTATTTTGTACGGTAATAAGAATTTCTAAAGTAGAATTTTAAGCTAATGGTAACTGTAAACAATTTTAATATGAAATTACTGCCCTAAACAACTTTTTAACTACTCCAACCACTTTTTCCAAACTCTGTCTTGATGACAACAGCTATGAAACTGTATAAGATGTAATCAGCACTAGTTTCCTACTAATTTTCCAATAGGAAATGGCATAGTGTCTTTATTTCTTAAACTCTTCGTAGTTAAGAGACTTGCGTTTATAAAAGCATAGGGTGATGTACAGCCAGTGAATGGAAGGAGCCAGAAAAATGGACTCAATAGTTCTATCAGCAACCAAATCAAAGATTACTTTCTCTTGTAATCGTGTCAAATTTTCGATATTGAGTTTTCACCGGAAATATCCGTTTTGAGGTCCCCTGAGTCCAAAAAAAAGTGTTTTTCAGCAAATGGTCTGTGTGTGTGTGTGTGTGTGTGTGTGTGTGTGTGTATGTGAACAGCATAGCTCTAAAACGAAAAACCGTAGAAAGCTGAAACTTGATATTCCGTTTAGGTATCACAATGCGATCTGACTGTGCGTTATCTGTCAAAATTCCTCAACCGGAAGTACCACTTTACTAGTTTTTTTTTTTAACTTTTTTGGGTTTTTCTCAAAAATGGCTCCAACGATTTTCTTTAATCTTGGTATATCAACTACACATACAAGGACCTACAACTTCTATTTGAAACATTTCTCTGGAAAAATTCATTTAAGGGCACTTTAGAAGAGGGGGTAGGGTTACAGTTTCCTCTAAAGTGGCATCATACTTGATTATACAACTCTATCATCCACATGAAATTTATTAGAAATAAATAGATGGCCAAAATTCCGAGTTTGATGGAAATCAGTAAACCGGAAGTGCGCTTTTACTGAATAGTTTCTTTCAGTTTTCGACAAATTTCATTAAATTTGGTGCACAAACTATAACCTTTGTCAATTATAATTTTGAGAACTGGAGTAAGAGAAAGTTGTGTGAGTGTTTCATACCAGATTTTTTTTTTTTATCATAAGATGTTTATACGGCAATGGCGCCAGAGGAGTTTTAAAGAAATAAGACTTCTTTGTTGCTCTAGGTTTCGGATACTATTGGGTGCCCTTCTTTAGGAGCTCTGCAAAATTTATTGAAGAAAAGTTACATATAGTACCAGTATAGTAGTAAAGAATAAGTGCTTCGATTTATAACAAATAAAAGAAAAAATTTAAATTAAAGAAATATTAACAGAATAGATTGAGCAAAAGATATTAAAAAACAAGACAAAAATAAGAAATTAGCACACAGAAGTGACATTTAATTAAATGAAATGATATTAACAATAAGAGTAAATAAAATTAAAAAAGATAAAGATACTTTTAGGGTAGGAGAGAAGTGTACGTTTGAAAACATTGAGACTAAAATGAAGAGAGAGGATTTTTTTTTTAAATTTAAAAAAACTGTTAAAAGGTGGGAGGGATAAGAAAAATGTTTATAGTGAGGCGCGGCAATTTCAAATTTGAAAGAACAAATTACTGGCGAGTATCTTTTTTTAGCTTTAGAAAAATATTATTATTATAAGTTAAAGTTATTAGATTTCTTTGTCTTTTTTTTAAAATTGATAGAGATTGAGTTAAATTTTAAGCATTCGAATAGAAGTCGTTTTGTATGGTTGGCATAAGTGGTTAAAATAGAAGGGTTATTAAAATCGATGGTATGATTAAAAGTCAGAACATGTTTGGTGAGAGCAGTGCTGTCAGTTTTTTTTTTTTTGTCAATAATGTCTAGTTCATGTTGTCTGAGTCTTTTCTGTAAAAACTGTTTGGATTCACCTAGGTAGCAAGCGCTACAGTTTTTTAAAAAAAATCTTTTGTATGAATAAATAATAATATAATTGAATAATTATAAACTTGTTGTGGTGGTTGGTTCCGCAGAGCTGGAAAGCATCAGAGACATTTTCCGTGGTAGCCTGCTTCATTTTGTGGTCATCGACCGGCGTTCGCCCATCTTCAGCATGCATTTTTCAGACAGTGTAACAACACAGACTTGCACAGAGCAAATTCAGTTTACACACTGACTCCTGGAGAGGGGTCATACACACTCTCAGGAGTCAGTGTGTAAACTGAATTTGCTCTGTGCAAGTCTGTACCATCAATATCTGAGGGGTCCAGAATTGAAAAGGGAAGTGCTACTATTTGTTGATGTTGAAGTTGTAAGCTGTAAATGTACTTTACAGCATTCCTTGTAATATCGTACCACAGCCTGCCGTAGTGCAGTATCCTCAGGAGTTGGAAAATCCGCCTCTGAACCCCTAAGTAAATAACATTCCATTAAGTTATCCCAAGTAATATCAAATTTTTCGTAAACCTTGTCTACAGTTCTGAACCTACCCAGAAAAACAGCTTTAGCTTCAGGGTCAACAGCAGATGCCCCTGGCTTCCTCTATATACAATTTTTGCTAAAGATGTTAACCGTTTGTACCCCAAGGCGATCCTTTGGTCAAGGGATAGGTTAGCAGTACTCTCTACACAAGTAGTAGGTTTGGTGGTCGGCGGTGCCATTATAGAAAGAGAAAAATAAATGAAACAAATCAAATCAATCTACAAGCTACTCAAAAAATAAAGATTAAGTTTACCTAAAACCAGAAACATAAAGAAAATTAAAAAAATAAATAAAATATGGAAGTTGAAATCTCAGTCAGTATGTAACAGATACTGAAAATATAGTTTAAATAAATAAGTATTGAAAGTTGAAAATTAAAAAAAAAAAAAAAATTAAAAAAAAAAGTATGAAAATTGAAATATGTAACAGACATTAAGAATATAGTTTATATAAATATAGAAAGTTGTCTGAAACGAAATTAAACTAACAACAATTAAATTCTTCCTGAAAGAAAATTACAAATTACAACATAAATTCTTCAAAATTTTAAATAAAATGAGTACTAGATCAAGTGAAAAAAATAGCAAAGTAGATGATTAATTTACTTCATAATAGATTAAATCAAATTAAAAGGCAAATCAGTAGGTACTAAATTGGTACTGTGAGAGAAAAGATAAAAAAATTCAAAATTCAAGATAATGTTCAAACATTTACATTTATAAAATTGAAAAGACTTATTTTGAAAATTTAACACAGATATCTTAAGATAAAGTAGTTTTGACTAATAAGAACTTAATCTGGAAGGCTGAGAATAAATAAATGATTAACTTTGTAAATCAACAAAATAAACTTAAATATTCTTAAAGAAATAATCTAAATACATTAAATTAATTTCTTACTGAGAACAGAAGAAAATATATCACATTTGCGTAAATGTTTTAAAAATTCTATTTGCTCAGCCTATATATTAAATTCTAACAAGTTGTAAAGATATATTGTTGCTAACTTATTATTATTTCAATAAACTGCACAAAAATAAATGCAAATATTCTTCAGGAATAATAGAAAATAACGAACGTAAATTTTTTTTTATTAATTCGGCGAACAGAGAACCAAAAAAATGAGATTTAATTTTAAATTATTCGTCCAAGAAGGACCAGGAATGATATTTAATTTTAATTTAATTCGGCAGAGAAGGACCAAAAAATGGTATTTAATTTTAATTTAATTCGGCTAAGGAGGACCAAAATGGTTCGGCCAATAGATAGATTGGTTATTCCTCTATTACTATTGTACCGTCAAAAAATAAAATGAAAAAAAAAGGTACACTAGTTATTTCAAAGTGGACTGTATTTAATATAAAAAAAAAAAAATCTGGTGTGAAACACTCACACAACTTTCTCTTACTCCAGTTCTCAAAATGATAATTGACAAATTTTATAGTTTGTGTACCAAATTTAATGAAATTCGTCGAAAACTGAAAAAACTGTTCAGTAAAAGCGCACTTCCGGTTTACTAATTTTCTTGAAACTCGGAATTTCAGCCATCTATTTATTTCTAAGTAATTATGTTTGGATGATAGAATTGTATAATGAACTAGGATAGCACTTTGATGAAAATCTAACCCCACCCTTCCCCTAAAAGTGCTCTTAAAAGAAATTTCCCAGAGAAATGTTTTTAGATAAATGTTGTAGATCTTTGCATGTTTAGTTTATATACGAAGTTTCAAAAAAATCGTCAGAGCCATTTTTGAGAAAATTGCGAAAAAGTGAATAAATCATTTAGTAAAGTGGTAAAGTAAACGCACTTCCGGTTATCCGATTTTTTTTCAAACTCGGAATTTCAACAACATATTTAATTCTAATTAACATTATTTAGATGGCAGAATTGTCTAATAAACTGAAATAGCACTTTAGATGGAAACCTAACCCCACCCCTCCCCCAAAAGTGCCCTTCAATGCATTTTCCCGGAGAAATGTTTCTAATAAAAGTTGTAGCTCTTTGTATGTGTGGTTGATGTTTAAAGTTTAAAGAAAATCGTCGGAGCCATTTTTGAGAAAATCGCAAAAAAGTAAAAAATCCAACTAGTAAAGTGGTACTTCCGGTTGAGGAATTTTTACAGATAACGTACAGTCCAGATCCCATGGTGACCTCTAAACGGAATATCAAATTTCAACTTTCTACGATTTTTCGTTTTTGAGCTATGCTGTTCACATACATACATACACACACACACACACAAACAACACACACACACAGACCATTTGCTAAAAACCACTTTTTTGGACTCAAGGGACCTCAAACGGATATTTCCGGTGAAAATTCGATATCGAAAATTTGACACGATTACAATACTTCCTCTTACTAGGAGTAAGAGAAAGTAAAAAAATTAAGGAAAGGTGAACAGAATTACAAGAGATTATATTATGTAAAGGCTAAACAATATATTTGCATTTATTAGAGATTTTCTATTATATTTCTCTCTCGCCTGGAATTCGTTGATGAAGATGTTGCTGGAGCTGGGCCGTTGTCGCCTACGCTCACGTACATCCGCTCTGGTACAGATAATAGTGGATAGAAAAAAATGATGCTCTTCTTGATGATAATGAAGATGATGATGCTGTACAAAAAGCTGAAGAGGATGGTGGTCCGCAATTTCCACAATGGTTGATATAATGGTACACAAGCGTACAAAAGAACGTTAAGTAAGGTTCAAGGTGTGGCCATACAGAATTTGAAATCAAATTCAACTCACTACTGTGCACACTAACAAAGCAGCGGAGCAACTAACTGTATGTTGAGAATAAGTCTTTGTTACGAGAAAACATTATAAGTTCAAAGTGTGGGCGAGCCAGAGACAGAAATCACACACACACTGACGAGAGAGAAACATAATAGATGTTTTGTGGTAGTGATAGCGAGAGAGAATTGATGTTTATTTTGTACAGTTACATACGTCATTAAAATTTTATTTCATTTATTCTCCTTACGGACGCTCCAATCCCCGTATACATTAAGAAACTAAATAAGTTTTCTGGTTTACACATGCAAAAAATACATGCACAATTTTAATTTCTTAACTTTACATTTGAATTTAACCAAAATACAACAGCCACTAATGGCTAAAACTAACGGACATTCCTTTCTTATACATACTTTTAATTCAGGGTACAATATTAAATGGGTCATTATCCCAAAGAAAAAGAGCTTAATTACATACATATATTATGAAAATAATTATAGATCTATACGACTTTATTTTTTTTGTATCGATATTTTTAATCCTTCAATGTAGTTGTTTACATTTAATATTTTTTTTTTTTAACACCTAAATTTGTACGTAAATAATATTTCTCTTAGTGGCGTGTACAATGGTCAAGTCACCCCAATAGGTGATAAAGATCTTCAATTTCTATCAGATTACAAATTTGATAAATTTCTGTTCATTTTATCTGTTTAAAATATAGTTTTAAATTTATTGTAATATAAGTTTTCAATTTTGTACTATCATAATCAATAATATTACTGGATTTATTTTGAATTATTTATTAAGGTTAGTAAGTTATTGTATATATATATACCTTCTGTTTTAGTAATAACAGAGAATTTAATTTGATTAGTGAACTGTTTAGAGTTAAATAGCTTAAGAGTTTAACCTTATAGTATAGCTTATGATTTATAATAAATAAATAAATAAATTAATTTAGTAAAACTTACTTTATTTATAAAATAATCTTTCTGAAACAAATGTTTATATTTCCACTGACTTTATGAAATTTCTGGTATGTAATGTTTTCAAATAGTTCACAAACTTTTCCAAGTTAACATTCCAATACAGAGTTTATATTTTTTCACGTATTTTTTTTTATTAAAAAAAACAAAAAAAAATTGAGGCTCTCCAAAGGTAAAATCATCCAGTTAACTGATCTGAATATTGTTTTTAACAATTTCATTCGTATTTTTATCACTTCTATTGTTTGTATTCATTTATTTATTTATTTATTTTATACTTTCAAAGCGAAGAACCATTGGAGAAGGCTGTTTTTCACTAAACTGTTTAGTGATGCGGGTGATCAAGAATATCATAAAATCGAAAAGCAGCTGAGAGCTCAAACTTTTCCGTTTATATATATATCATAATGAGATGCGAAATGAAGGGTTTCGTTCAAAATCGAAATGACGCGATTTCACGAAGTATTCTTTTGCAAAATCAATACAAACCGAGGACCAGGCAGGATTTACATGTGGAAGATCATGCCTTCTCATCATATTTTACAGTGCACCAATTAACGGAGAAAATAATGGCGAAAGGTAAAGAAGTCCACATGGTTTTTGTGGATCTTCAGAAAGCCCATGACTCCGTGCCTATTATTAGGATTTGGCCAGCATTGCAAAAGTTTGGAGTTGATTCAAATATGATCGGGCTGATCAAAGGAATGTATTGAGGACTGTCGGGCATGTGTGAAACAGGGATTGCGGCTATCACAGGAGTTCAACACAAATAAAGGTCTGCGCCAGGGTTGTGGAATGTCCCCTACGATTTTCAAAATTTATCTGGAGAGTGTATTGATGGATTGGAATGGTTCCTGCAGAGGAATGGGCATTCCAATAAGAGGCAAAAATGTACACTCCCTTCTAATCGCGGATGACCAAGTTATTTTAGCCCAGGACCGCGAGGATATTAAGTATCTAATGAAGAAACTGCTCGAAAGCTATGAAGCTGGCGGCTTCAAAGTGAATTTTGATAAATCCGAGTACATGGCTGTAGGACAAGAGGGCCGGGATCTGAAGGTGAACTCACAGGTCATTAGGTCCGTTCGCCGTTTCAAGCTCCGGTAGCTGTGAGACTGACGTTCTAAGCAGGGTAGGACAAGCCAAGGCTGCGATCCTTTGCAAGAACGGAGTCCTCTGGAGCAAAGACATATCATTGGATACGAAGAAACTCATTCTGCGGGTGATAGTGGAAAGCATGTAATTGAGATAGCGGATAGATCCAATTGAGATGGACGGTCTGAGACGCAGTATGAAGAGCTATCTTCTCCATAGAAGAAGGTATATAGATATCCGTGCGGATATGGAAGCACAGGAGACTGCAATTGACCGACTAGAAATGCGGTCTTACAGTGGTACGGTCATGTCCAGCGAATGGGGAAGGAAAGGTGGCCAAAGAAAGTATTTTTGGGGTCCCCTCCTGGAAGAAGAAAAGGAGGGCGCCCTAGAATGACATGGAAAGGACGCATGGTTCGAGCAATGGATGCTCGCGGCCTGACGGAGCAGGACTGGGAAAACCGCCTTCCACGGTGTTTGGGGGTCAAGGGTAACCAAGGAAACCGAGGGAAAAAAATTCTTTTTTTTTTTTTTCAAAAGTAGAACCAGCGAACTTATCTTTAAACTTTGCCTAATTCTTAAACTTATAGGCAAATAACTTTTATTTTAAACATTTTCCTAAAAAAAACGAATTTTTTTTTTTGTAGGTTCTAGAAGAACGGTACCTCAGATTTTCTTCAAAATTTGTCTCAAAAAGATTCCACAATTTTTCCTTAAATATAACAGGATCCGTATCATTAAGATTCGTAAGGGAATCGAAAAACCTAGTTACTCGCTAACTAGGCCAGACTAGGGAGGGAAATTATATATATATATATAATACAGGAGAGCTAGACCTAAGTAGAACAGTCTTCCACACCAGTCAGCAAACATCAATCTACTTACTTTCTAATTACTCAGCCAGTCTGTCTCTCTCTCTTTATTATTCTCTCGCTACTCATTATTCTTTGCTATTCATATATATTAACATTCTTTGCTATTCATTATAGGCAGTGTTCAGCATATCTAGTAGTTTATTACTTCATCATCATTCCTACAAAACCATTCTTTCTTCACCTCTCTTACCCATTACCTTAAACATGATATACATAATACAAACTTATATAAAATCTTTTACCTATATGACATAAAATTTTTTTAACAATTAATTAGAGAAGTTTCGTCATTCTGATACCACATCTTTATGATGGTACTTCGGTATAATTATGGCTTTCCAACATGGAAGAAAGTGAAGTATAACTAAACTTTTCGAAAAAAATTCCGATTTTTTCCGAAAAAAAGAAGAAGACCAATTAAAGAAAAATCGGTCTATCAGATTCGGGGACAATTGTAGGAAAAGAAAGTTATTTTAGTATTTTATGCCAGGCTTTTTTTTTTTACTTACTTTTACTCCTAGTAAGAGTAAGTATTGTAAACATGTCAAATTTTTTATATCGAATTTTCACCGGAAATATCCGTCTCGAGATCCCCTGAGTCCAAAACGAAAAAACGAAAAACCGTAGAAAGTTGAAACTTGATATTACGTTTATATATCATTATAGGATCTGATGGTGCTTTATTTGTCAAAATACCTCAACCGAAAGTATCACTTTACTAGTTGGATTTTTTACGTTTTTCTCAAAAATTGCTCCGACGATTTTCTTCAAATTTAGAATATCAACTACTCATACAAAGAGCTACAACTTTTATTTGAAACATTTCTCTGGGAAAATCCATTTAAGGGCAGTTATGGGGGAGGGGGTGCGATCACAGCTTCCTCTAAAGTGATATTTCAGTTTATTAAACAATTCTATCATCTAAATAATGTTAATCAGAATTGAATGGGTTGTTGAAATTCCGAGTTCCAAAAAAAATCGGATAACCGGAAGTGCGTTTACTTTACCACTTTGCTTAAATGATTTTTCCATTTTTCGCAATTTTCTCAAAAATGTCTCCGTTGATTTTCTTGAAACCTCATTATAAACTAAATATACAAAGATCTACAACTTCTATTTAAAACGTTATTCTGGGAAAATTCATTTAAGGGCACTTTTAGGGAAAGGGTGGGGTTATATTTTTCTCTAAAGTGCTGTCATAGTTTATTATTATATAATTCTACCATCCAAAAAAAATTAATTAGAAATAAATACATGGCCAAAATTACGAGTTTCAAGAAAATTAGTAAACCGCAAGTGCGCTTTTACTAGACAGTTTTTTTCACTTTTCGACGAATTTCATTAAATTTTTCAATTATAATTTTAAGAACTGAAGTAAGAGAAAGTTGTCTGAGTGTTTCACACCACATTATATATATATATATTATTGTTTTTTTCTTAATGGTACAAAAGAAAGTAGGTAGATTTTTCGGAATAATTTTCATATAATAGTTATAGGTTTCTGTATTTATGCAGTGATCATTCAATGTTCCGGAAAGGGATACCATAAAAGTTAAATACCAGTTTACGAGAAAATTTGAAAAAAAAAAAAATAAACTCAAAAACTATTATGTAACACGTCTGGTTGTCAGCAGTCCAAAAATTCTTATCGTAAGTCCGGACAGGGCTCTTAGTGAGACGCTGTTGTGTCTTTCACGGAGCTTTCTCAGGCAAATGGTTGGATCCCTTACTGGACATTGTGGTTTAAGGAGACATCTCTACGTAATGGGGTTTATGCCGGATCCATTTTGTAGAGTCTGTGAAGCAGAGGAGGAAATACCCAACCGTGTTATGTCAGATTGCTTGCGTTGCGAGGAAATTAGGTTCAGGACTTTTGGTCGTAACATGATGTATGTGGAAAAGCTTAGGCTATTTTCCCTTAAGGTTATTGTCCGATTTGTTCGAACTGCGGTGAATCATAGATGGATTAGACCCGGTTTGTTGTTGTTTTTCTTGGGGTAGCTATATATGGGCCCATGGAGCTTTGGATAGCGTAGGGTTTGGTCCCTCCCCACAGACAAATAATAATAATAATTATGTAACGTCGTACTTGTGGTTAATCGAATTTCTTCACGTTTGAAATTGTTGCAATGCTTCCCCAATATATCATTATAGTATTGTATAGTTGGCAGAACCATACATTGTACTGAAGTGGCACTTTACTGAAGGGCATTTGCTTGTGATTGCTCTTCACCGGGGACCTCCGAAAGTACCTATATTCGTAGAAAAGCGTTTCAATGAACTTCTATTTACGTGTATAAATAGGAAAAGAAGTTTGAGCAAAATCTTTGAAACCAATTTGGGGAAATTCACGAAAAAGTGAACAAAAAAAAA
Source organism: Triatoma infestans (assembly GCA_011037195.1). Classification (NCBI taxonomy): domain Eukaryota; kingdom Metazoa; phylum Arthropoda; class Insecta; order Hemiptera; family Reduviidae; genus Triatoma; species Triatoma infestans. The sequence continues at coordinate 34,528 of JAAEAF010000406.1, forward strand.
ATATTCAGTAAAATCAGCACATCTAACTGATGATGGTGATTGTACAAAACCTTCAGATGTGGTAAAGGTATCCACCTAAACGGAATATGAAATATCAACTTCCCGCGATTTTCCGTTTTCATGAAATTTGATTCACATACACACATACAGATCCTTGTTAAAAACATTTTTTTTTCGGGTCCAGATTTCGGGTACTTATAATAACGGTAAAATTTCGAAATATGATACTTTTACAATACTTCCTGTACAGAATTAAGATAAAAGTTTCATACATATGTATATATAAAACTTTATAAATATATATATACGCCGAAGTTCCGGCATAATATTTTTGGGCTAGATACCTTTACTGCAAGAGGTCCTACTGGGGTTGCCTCCTCTTCATCTGTTGATACAGGCGGAGGCGAGAGCCAGTGCGTACAGGCTAATGAACAATGGCCAATGGAAGCATATAAGCTCCCTAGCCAGGCACTTGGACATCACTCAGAAGGTAGACCCTGGCCCTATCCTTAGGATGGTTGGGGAGGTGAGTTGTCCAACGTTCCACTTTGAGCTCCCATTTCAGGTGATAATAACGTCACGATCGGAGTGGGCTAAAAGCTGGGAGAAACGGGGCCGGCTTAGGGGATCCTGGTTTACGGATGGGTCCAAAATGGCCTGCGGAACTGGAGCCGGGATCTATGGGGTCAAACCGAAGGTACGCATTGCGAGGCCTCTCGGGGGATACTCCACAGTATTCCAGGCTGAGATTTATGCAATAAAGATCTGCGCTGAGGAGAACCTGCGTATGGACTCTAGAAATAGAGAGATATGCATCTTCTCGGACAGCCAGGCGGCGCTGAATGCTCTTCGGGCGTTCAGAATCATCTCCCCTTTGGTTAGGGAGTGCAGAGACTCCCTGGAGACATTAGCCCGGCACAATAAAGTGCGGCTAATATGGGTGCCCGGGCATAAGGGGATTATGGGAAATGAGACAGCAGACCAACTGGCCAGGGAGGGAGCGAATACTCCCCTCCTTGGACCGGAACCTGCTCTAGAGGTGGCCAAAAGTATGGTAAGAGCGGCTCTGAGAGATTGGACTCGGAGGGAACATAACCGATACTGGAGGCTGAGTACTGGAGCGAAACACGGCAAGATGGCTATGCCAGAGCTGTGTGATAAAAGAACCAGACACATCCTGGGGTTAAGCAGGTATCAGATTTCTCTGATAACGGGCCTGTTTACTGGGCATGGCAGGTTCAGAAAGCATCTGCACAAGGTGGGGTTGTTGGACGCAGAGCCCTTGTGCAGGCTATGTCAGGAGGACCTCCTCCTGTTGTTTGATTGTGTTGCAATCGCTAGACTGAGGTACGAGATCTTCGGCACGCTGAGACCGGAGGAAATCGTGCTCCAGGAGGGACTGGTAGGGAAGGTTCTGGACCTCATGAAGAGGGGGGGCTTCCGCTACTAGGTTTTAGGGGTTGGCACAATAAGCCTCATTGGGAGGCTGCGGTGCCTGGGTCTTAGTCCCCCCCTGCGGCATTCTAATTCTAATTCTACCTTTACTGCACCATTCATTGTTAACTGTTTAACTAATAGAACTCCAGTGTAAACCTTTAATGAGGTTCATTGAAAGTGCCTGGAGGCATTACAGGAATGAGCTAATTAGCGTTATGTAATTATTGATGTGATAAGAGCCATTATTATTTTGAGCATAAAAGAAGGAAATTATTTTGTATTAAGTTTATTGTCTTGTAGTATTTTTTATTTTATTTACTTTCTTATTGTTATCATTATTTTATTTTAGTAATATGTTAATTTTGTCTTATTATATGAGTCTTTTAAAATTTATTTTAATTGTGTATAATGTTTATATAAACCAAATTCTGGCAGACGGATTTATCCATTGCTTGCTATTATAATATTATTTAAACGACTTTTTCTCGGAAACTAAGATAGCTAGAAAAAAAATTAAAAAATACGTGTCCCCGTAGTTTTTTTTGCTAGAAAACCAAATTTAATTTGCAAATTTGTTTTGGTGCTTCCAGAAGCGAGATACAGGCACCAACTTCATTTTTTAAAATGGGGAGGTGTGTTTTTTATTTAAGAAATAGATTCCTCTATTTTTTGTAAGAAAAATTTACATGAACGGTTTTTTTTCTGTGAGTGATATTTTACAAGTTATGAATGAAAACATGGTTCTTATAAGAAATTTAAAAATTATATTAAAACGGTTTTTTGATTGAATAAGAAGAAAAGTACTATTTTATTATAAATTTTACTCCTCATTAATTACAGATCTTGCTCGAACTGGCCTCCACCATTAGAGATGCATACACATGCTTTTTCCTGCCAATTGTACCTTAAGAACAAAGAAATACATCTCTAATGGTGGGGGCCAGTTCGAGCAAGATCTGTAATTAATGAGGAGTAAAATTTATAATAAAATAGTACTTTTCTTCTTATTCAATCAAAAAACCGTTATAATATCATTTTGAAATTTCTTATAGGAATCATGTTTTCATTCATAACTTGTAAAATATCGCTCAAAGAAAAAAAAAACCGTTCAAGTAAATTTTTCTTACAAAAAATAGAGGAATCTGTTTCTTAAACAAAAACCACACCTCCCTATTTGAAAAAAATGAAGTTGGTGCCTGTATCTCGCTTTTGGAAGCATCAAAACAAATTTACAAATTAAATTTGGATTTCTAACAAAAAACTATGGGGACACGTATTTTTTAGTTTTTTTCTAGCTATCTTAGTTTCCGAGAAAAAGTCGTTATCCATATAACTTGGGACACCCTGTATATGTTAAAAAATTAGTTCAAATAAAATTTATTAGCTTTTTTATTACATCATAAATAATAATATAAACATGATCTATTTTTTCTAAATATAAAATAATACTGTAAAATACTGAATCATAGCAGTGAAACAAAAATACAATGTGATTAAAATAAATTTAAATTAACGATATATTAATACTTTTATTTTGAATAAAATGAGGAAAACAAATTAATTAAACATAATGATCAAGTTTGCATTTCTTTCTGGCAAGGACTTCAAAAATGGCTTCAGTGAAATCATCATGCATAATAACTGTAGCATTTCTTCTTAGTGCAATCATACCAGCTTCAACGCAAACCGCTTTACATTGGGCACCATTAAAATCATCCATGGTCCTTGCTAATTCATCAAAATTTACATTCTCTGAAATTTTCATTTTTCTAGAATGTATCTGTAAAATTCTAGCTCTTGCATCTTCAGTTGGTGATGGAAATTCAATTTTCCTATCAAAACGACCAGAACGTAATAATGCTGGATCTAATACATCAACACGATTTGTGGCGCCAATCACTTTAATATCATCAATCGATGAAAATCCATCCAGCTGACTTAACAATTCTAACATTGTTCTTTGTACTTCACGATCGCCAGCTTTTATAGAATTGAAACGTTTTGTACCGATCGCGTCTAATTCATCGATGAATATTATAGCTGGTGCTTTTTCTTTGGCTAAAGCGAATACATCGCGTACAAGTTTAGCACCATCGCCGATAAACATTTGCACCAATTGTGGTCCGGCTAAACGTAGAAATGTAGACTTGGTCTGTGCAGCACACGCCCTGGCTAGCAATGTTTTACCAGTACCTGGTGGACCATACAACAGTACACCTTTTGGTGGTTTAATACCGACTGCTATAAATTTATCTAAACTCCTCAATGGTAATACAACAGCTTCAAATAATTCTTCAATTTGTTTATCTAATCCACCAATATCTGACCAAGTTTCTGTAGGTCTTTCATCAATCTGCATTGCTTTCACTCTTGCATCGTATTCATTTGGTAATTTATCTAATATTAGATAGGAATCTTTATTCACGCCAACATGTTCACCGGGTTTCATTGAATCTGGTGGTATTAGGCCAACAACTGGTAGAAAATATGTTTGCCTTGTAGATGTTTTAATCACAGCACATTTTGTACGTTTCGCGTCCAAATCCACCACAGCACCTTCCTCTTCAGTTTCCTCTGGTGGTAAATCTAATACCTCAATAACGTTTGATACTAAATATGGTAAAGTTTTGTTTACCTTAATTTTTTCTGTATTTTCACGTATTTTATCAGTTTGTGCTTGTATTTCATGCGACACCCGGGCCAATTCTAGTCTCATAATACGTATATCACTTTCCAATAATGATATTCTTTGTTGAATTTCATCATTTGTCATGAAAAATATTTCTTCTGGTATGTCATCGTACTTTTTATCCACCTGGTTTGCCATGATGACAATCTAGAAGAAGCAAAAAAAAAAAAAAAAATTAATTAAAGTTAGGATATTTAGAATAAAGAAACTTATCCATCTAATATTTAGTAACACACACACACACACGACTTTCTCTAACTGCAATTTAAATAGTTTTAATTGAGAAAGTTTATTGAAAGTTATAATGTTTATCTATGATTTTATCCTTTATAGTCATGCTGCATTGTTTGATTCTAATCCGGTTTTGGATTTTCATCTATCGTCTAGAGCAGTGGTTCTTAACCCCTAGGGGTGCGTGAGAGCATTTCCAGGGGTGCGAGAAAGTTCAAAAATGTGAAAAACAAAATACGAACTAGGTACCGTATTCTCTATAAACCGTGGTACCCAGCAACACGGCACCCCACTTCTTCACTCTCTACCGTCTCACTTCTACAATCCCTAGTTTTCCACAAAGTCTATAGACAGCACTGTTAGGTATCTTTTATTTGGATCTTGGCGCGCAACATGTTTAACGTTCCTACCAAATCTGATACAGTGGCAGTCTGTGATAAGTAGGGAACGGATTCGTATGTATTTACATATTTTTTTCTAGGCAATTTACAGGCGTTTTTCAACTAGAAGTATTTATACTGACACTTTTTAAGCTGTTTGAGTCTACTTTTATTTCGCATACTTCCACATATTTGGATGTTATCGCATATTTATACATATTTGATCAAAATAAATAAATATTTCTACATATTTAATCAAAATATATACATATTTTTTCATATTTTTCATTTTGGGCATATTTTCATAATTCGGAGGTGGTTGACAGGAACTGTGAACCACAGACTGTAGGGCTGTGAATCACAGTGGGTACAATGGTTATTGTAATTTACACAGAATGCTGCTAAACAGTGACGGGCACTTGTTAGTTCTTTGAAGTTGTCTGACGTTGTTTGTTCTTTCAGCTCGTTCGTTGAAGGTCCAATTCACATCTCGAAGACGAAGCAGTAGCGATAAATACTGCCAACTCTTTATTCGAGAAACCTAATTTAAGGAACGACCTTGCATTCATTTCTGACAATTGCGTATTTCTTGCACAAGCCATTACCCAACTTGAGTCCCAAAATGTTCGACTGACAGAAAACGTGTCCAACGTTAAAAAAGTCATCGAAAAGGTGGAAGGAATACCTGGGAGTAAGGGAGATTGATCAGATCAAAACTGGTAGAAGTACTGAGCAAGAACAAAGGGTGGGAGACCATCTGCCAGATTTCTGATATTATCAGTGGAACAGAAGTCACCTCAGAACATCGTGTACCCTTTACAACTAACGAGATAACTTCTTTCAGCAAGGCACCTATAACATCTGTAGATGTTAAACGATCTTTTCGTTACAAGTCCATCTTACGCCCAGATCGTCGTCACTTTACGTTCCAAATTTGAAATTTCATGTGGTTGCAAACAATTTCGAAGAGTGAAGTTTTCAAAATTGAAAATTTAACACATCTTTTTATAAATAGTAAAAACAAATTATTTTGTTCCTAATAAATTATTATAAATTGTAAAAATGTTCTTTTCTTGTATAAGTAATTATAACTTGTCCCAAAAAAAAAAAAATCCATTTTCATAAAAAAAAAATGTCCATTTTACTTAAATATTCCAGAAAATATTTTAAGAAAATCACATATTTTCCACATAATTGACGAAAATAAATGCATATTTTAATTAAATATTTGGCATTTTTAAATACATAAAAATCCGTTCCTTAGTGATAAGTCATCAAATTTTTTCTATTGCGGAGTTTCGCCATTTCGTAAGGAAATGGAATTTGAAAAACTAGACTTAGAACAGTTCTGGTGTAAACAATTAGAAGCTTATCCACAACTGGCGAAAGCAGCACTAGAGACACTTTTACCATTTTCCACCACCTACCTTTGTGAAATGGGATTTTCAACACTTTTGCACATCAAAACAAAAGCCAGAAATCGCTTAAATACATCTGATGACTAAAAAAAAATCTTTCAAAAAAAAGCCTCGTTTTAATAGAATTATATGAATAAACAACAACAACCTAGCCATTAAAATTAAATATTGCCTTTTATGTTATGTAGTAATATACATTCTAAAAAAAAAACGGCATTTATTTATGCAGTAAAAAACTAAAGAAGATCTCGAGGAGCGGTCAATAAAAATGTACACTTTTTTTTAATCTTTTCCAACGTTTTCGACAAATTTATTGTCTTCTTCAGGGATAAAGATAAAAAAATGTTAATCAGTGTTAGATATATTTTCCATAAAACAAACTAAACTCAAATTATGTAATAAACAGAGAGAGTTACTAACTATATGATCTACATCATCAGAAATGAAGGTATCTTTATCCCTGAAGAAGACAATAAATTTGTTGAAACGTTGGAAAAGATTTAAAAAAAAGTGTATATTTTATTGACCGCTCCTCGGGATCTCCTTTAGTTGTTATTAGATCGGTCGAGAATCTTCATTAACATTATGCAGTAAATGTGTTTTCTTAAATAAAAAATGCACACACTTTTTTAAGGGGGTGTAAGAGCTTATTTTCAGATTCAAGGGGGTGCTGACCACTAAAAAGGTTAAGAATCGCTGGTCTAGAGTAAGGCAATCAATAAATAATTAGTTTAGAGAGAATTGACTTCAACTTAATGTTTCTATCATGTACCACAATTTAGTAAAGATGTTGTGTAGTGTAAGCTACAGTGCTCTATGTATCTTGGCAGGAAATTTGAAGAGTCCTCTCAAATTACTGCCAGTCATACAATTTACTTGTTTTAACTACATTTGCACCTGCGGTTTTAAATTTCACAATAAAGCATTATTTACAAAAAAAAAAAAAAACACAAAACTTCATACTTCCGCCAGAATTCACCAAAAATGCATTTTTTTTTAAAGAAAAATGTAAACATTCTAAGTTCAATGAAAACTGTTGGACACTTTCGTGAAAATTACAAAAACCCAGCTCTGGAAGAGGATTTTTTTTTTAAATCACATTTAATTAAATAAAACTATTTACACCATAATAGAGAGAAACTAAAAATAAATCCGTCTGTGCAAAACAAAATTTAAATGATGGAAAAAAAAACTATAGAAAAAAACAAAAATTGCAGAGAGAATTGTGATATACTGATATACGGAGATCAACCACAAACAAACAAAACAAATTGACTTTATACAAAACATTGCTGAGACCTGTCTGGACCTACGGAGCTGAACTGTGAGGTTCCGCGAAACAATCCAACATCCAGAGAATCGAATCCTTTCAATCTAAAGTCCTTCGCCTCAAACTCAACTCTCCACAAAGCCCTCAATATCCTTTTCGTTGACGAGCTAATCCATACACACTTCCTTAATTTCCACAAAAACCTACAGACTCGTCTCAATCCCACTGCACAAGCCCTATCATCTTCCACCCATCCTGACAATCCTCCACGTCGCTTGAAAAGACGTTGGCCACGCTACCACCTAAACACCTAGCTTCCTTTTCATTCCCTGAGAGTTCCTGAGCATTAGTTGGCTCCTCTCTCAAACATGCCTCGCTGATTGTGGCGTTGAGTCCTAGGGGATTCAGTGCATCACAGTCTGTGACACGAAATTCACATTTACATGATGGATATATGTACAGGTTGTAAATAAATTTAGTAAAGGGGGAGGGGGGATATCATATTTCTGAATTTCTCTTACCCCTAGTAAGAGGAAGTATTGTAATCGTGTCAAATTTTGGATATCGCATTTTCACCGGAAATATCCGTTTTGAGGACCTCTGAGTCCAAAAAAGTGGTTTTTAGCAAATGGTCTGTGTGTGTATATGTGAACAGCGTAGCTCAAAAACAAAAAATTGTAGAAAGTTGAAACTTGATATTCCGTTTAGGTATCACCATGGCATCTGACAGTAGGTCACCTGTCAAAATTCCTCAAACGGAAGTGTCACTTTACTAGTTTTTTTTTATTTACTTTTTTGCGTTTTTCTCAAAAATGACTCCGACGATTTTCTTGAAACTTCGTAGATCAACTACATATACAAAGAGGAACAACTATTATTTGAAACGTTTCTCTGGGAAAATTCATTTAAGGGCAATTATGTGAGGAGGGGTGGGGTTAGGTTTTCATCTAAAGTGCTATTTCAGTTTATTAAACAGTTCTATCATCTAAATAATGTTAATTAGAATTGAATATGATATTGAAATTCCGAGTTTTAACAAAATCGGATAACCGGAAATGCGTTTACATTACCACTTTACTAAATGATTTTTTTCATCTTTTCGCGATTTTCTCAAAAATGACTCCGACAATTTTTTTGAAACTTCGTATATAAACTAAACATACAAAGATCTACAAGTTTTATTTAAAACATTTCTCTAGGAAAATTCATTTAGGGGCACTTTTAGGGGAGGGGTAGGATTATGTTTTTCCCTAAAGTGCTATAATAGTTGATTAAACAATTCTACGATCCAAACAAAATTAATTAGAAATAAATAGATGGCCGAAATTCCAAGTTTCATGAAAATTAGTAAACCGGAAGTGCGCTTTTACTGAACAGTTTTTTCAGTTTTTGGACGAATTTAATTAAATTTGGTATACAAACTATAAAATTTGTCAACTATAATTTTGAGAACTGGAGTAAGAGAAAATTGCGTGAGTTTTCATACCAGATTTTTTTTAAATATACCTTATTTAGAAAAGTGGCAGAACCATACATTATACCGAAATGATATTTTAGGAAAAAAGTTTAGCAGCTACCCCCCTCCACCTAGAACTCTCCCAAATAACAAATTTTCCTGAGAATATTTTTCAAAAAAAAAAAAAAAGAAAAAAAAGAAAAGTATTTATGTGTATGGATTGTACAAAAAAGTTTAAAGAAAATCGTTGAGGGCAATTTAGGGAAAATGGCGGAAAAAAAAACATCAGTATACGGTTGGTGTCTTTTGATCAAGTTTAAACTTCCTGAAGTTGTTTAGTTTTGAGATATTTTGTTCAAAAACATATGACACATACGTATACACATATAACGTATACATATTATATATACGGGGGTCATTCAATATGTAATGAGACAAATCGCTGTAACTCAAAAACGATTTATTTAATCAATACAAAACTTTGGCTAATTTTCAACATAATCACTAGAAACATTTATACACTAGTCCCATCGTTCTTCTAATTTGTGAATGCCTCTAGCATGAAACTCTTTGGGTTGATCTCTCGTAGCCCACTTTTTGCACCTTGATTTTTAACTTCTTCATTGGATTGAAAATGTTTCCCACGTAGAGCCTCTTTAAGGGGTCCAACCAAATGGAAGTCCGATGGGGCGTGGTCGGGACTATAGGAGGGAGTATGGAAGGATCTCGCACCCCATTTTCTTTGTGGGGAGATGTCTGTAAGTTGTCTTGGAGCCCATTTAGCACAAGTTTTCTTGTCCTGCAGCTTATTCTGAATAATGTTATGGGCAGTACCAAACTCGCGTGCACTTCATCAGCTATCAGTTTAACAGTAATATGCCTGTGCCCTGAATTAACGCGTTAATACAAGATTCGAGGGAGGAAGTCGCAACTTCAACCGGTCGTTCCACTTCGTTGCTCGTCACGGACATTTACACGGCCACTTTTAAACTGTTCTACCCATTTGTAAACTTACGAACGGTTCAAACAATTATTCCCACACACTTTGAACATTCTTTTGTGGATTTCACTACCTCTGATACACTCTGCAACTAAAAATGTAATCACTGACTTTGTTCTTCCGAGTTGCAATGCTCGAGCGGACTCGCCATTTTAACTGAATACATTTGAGGTTATGCTTAACAAATACTCTCGAACAGCTGATGAGAAACTAAGTACACGGGTGCCAAGTTGACGCACTGAAAGTATTGTATTGATTAAACAAAACCGTTTCTGAGCTACAGCGATTTGTCTCGTTACTTATTGAATGACCCTCTTACATATACGTATACCGTATTATATTCATTTGTACAATGTGGAATATGATAATAGTTTTATTTAATAAAAAAAACTGCATAATATACAGAACATTCGCAAAAAATACTTTTCCTACTCTAGAAACTTCAGAATATGTATTTCCGGGTAAAACTCAATTGATCTTTTTAGTTTTCCGTGGCCACTTTCATGAAATACACTTGAGTTTCCGGGTTGAGACCGTGTCAGTGGTCTGCCAAAAACCAACGCTATGTTGCAAATGAAATGTATTTGGTGTGGTGTGATGCAGTTTGTTTGTAATAGCTTGCAGTGGCTTGAGCGGTTTAGTAAAAGGGGATTGTGTTTGTAAGTTTTAAGAGAGAGAAGTAATAAGAATAATTAAGTAAACACTGGTAGATTAAATTAAATATATTCTCTAAAGATATTTAAATGCTTTTAATAACTCTGTAATCAAGTACTAAACTCTTATGTTTTAACTTATAACTGGCACAGCCCTGAAGTGTTCTGGTTCGGTGTCTAAAACAGACTGTCTGAAGCAATGCCTTCTCTTACAAAACAGTTGGCCAAGTGGCAGTGTATTATTTTAACGGATTCATGAGCCTTTGTCTCTTTATAGCAATGACCTTAAATTATAGTGCCTGGCTCTTTTCACTGCACTAAAATACATTTAAAATATTAACAAAATTCTATTTTTCAAACTATAAAATATTCTAAACTATTTTTCAAAACTATCATTTTCTTTCATTTATTTCTTCCACTACACAAACATGGACAAAATGTCGGTTTTGTTTTGGCAAACGACTGGACGCGCTCTCAACCCGTGAAACTCGAAGTGTTTTTCAATAATTCAATTTCTAAAATTTGACACGCAATAACTTTCTTTTTGAAAAAGCAGTTAAGTAAAATTAATATATGGTTCTGTAACACATATATTTATGGTGTAGTATTAGTGGTTAGCATGTTTGACTGCCACGCAGAGGTCCTAGGTTTGATTCCAGTGCTTACTCCTTTGATTTTTTTTTCTTCCTAGAAGCCTCTACAGCTCACATGTTCGGTGTTGGACAGTGTTGTCTACAACGAGAGAACACTGTCCAGAGGCGGGCAGTACACTGAATAAGTTCCGGACGACAATGACCTTAGATGTTGACGCGCCTTAAATTAAAAAAAAAATATGTAATTAAGAGCCACTAATTCCAAGTTTGAGGAAAATTTCGTCAGTTATAATTTTTTTTTTAATTCAAGGCATGTCAATATCTATGGCCATTGGCGCCCGGAGCCTTCTCAATACACTGCCGGCCTCTAGACAGTGTTCTCTCGTTACAGACAACACTGTCTATCATCGGACAGTGAGTTGTAGATGCTCCTAGGAAGAAAAAATGTAAGAGTAGCACAGTTGGACTCGAACCCGGGTCCTCCGCATGAGAATCCAGTACGCTAACCACTTAGCTATTCCCTAGTATCTTCTCTAGTATGTATCCCTAGTACACACACGCACACGCACACACACATATATATGGGTGTGTATATATATGTTTAAAATTAATAGGACTCCTTTACTTTGGATTCCATTATCTTAACCCTACCATATTAATCTAGTCCAAATTTCCCTCATTTTTTTTTTTTTGCTGCATTGATAAATTGAAATCTATTGTAACAGACATTTCTCCACAATTTGTAAATCCTTGTTAAGGCACCGGTAATTTATTTGGAAATAGATTGAATTTAATTAATTTTAAAGCACACAAAAAGGAAAATTAATTGAAAACTAATTTCTCAGTGCCAAACCCAGATGTACACCCATAGTTTTGCATAATATACCGTTTGTTTCCTGGATGGGTCAATCCCATTTTCCAGGTCAGATATTTTGAAATTATCTCTCTGGGTGTGTAGGCATTAGTGAAAAATACATTTTCTATGCTAATAGTATGTCAACTGGAGAGATAAACAAATGATTATTTTCTGTTACCCCAAACTGTATATTACCCCTAACTAAATCATTCCAGATGTGTAAGCTAAACAAATGGTTGAAGATAGAAATTCATTTTAACTAGAGAACTTTTTACATTCATATATATGATTCATTTTCCATGCTTTTTCCTCTTACAAAAAAGTGCTGGATAGTAATTTCATTTGGATCTTAGGTGTTGAATATTTTTACTAAACAATTAATTGCTCTTCTTGGTGTCTTTAAACAGTGCCGCCGCTAGCAGGTGTGCATGCAGCAGCAAAGCACCTCACCAAGGGGGGCGGCCTTGACGCTACGATAATTAAAATTAATTTTTACAATTAAATTTTAAAATAAATAAAAAAAAAAAATCTGATATAAAACACTCACACAACTTTCTCTTAATGCAATTTACACAATTATAAATAAATTACAAATTTTTGTGCAAACTTATTAATTCTTTCTACGTGTTTTTATTATTCAACATTATAACTGTAGGAGAATCTACACTTAATAATCCAATTTGTTTGGAGCGATGTATAATCTTACCTCAACCAAAACCCCCTTAAATGAACTCTCCCAAGAAAAAAAGTTCCAAACAAAAGTGATAAGTCTCTCTGTATTTATAGTTTTATATGAATGTAACGGCAAGAAAGAGAACGCAAGCCCGACCGAGAGAAAACAGACTCTCTCTAGTACTCTCTGACTTAAAACAGGCTAGAGTGGGGAACCTGTATATAAGCCAGTGAGAGATCTATATATCTATATATCAGATTCAACCATACATCGCATCGTGTCATATTATCCGTGTCATATCTCTACTCCCACCATTTTATTCTATAAAATCATTACAAGTCCAGTGCAGTTTGTGTAGACCTATAACTATATTATAACAGTGTCTTCATATCTCGTCTAATTAATCAATCCCAATTTCTCTCCTCATCAACTCCATTATAATGAAGTTTATCGAAATACATCGATTTTTTTTTTATGAAGATAATCGCAGAAAACTGAAAAAAAAAAAACGCACATCCGGATTTCTTCAAACACGGAAATAATATATATGCATAGACTCTACAGTAACGTCGATGTGTTGAAAGGATAATAAGATTTATGAAAACGAAAACGATTAATTTTATTTTGGCAATGAAAGGATTAGTAAAGCCGAAATGCTTAAAACTATAGTGATTAATATTACCTGCTTTTAATAAAATGTATTTCTTGAACTGTATAACCAGATGTAGGCCACCACATTAACTTGAAAAGGTTATGTTAGTTACATACATTGTCACACGAAGAATTTATTGCTAGGCAACAAGTTTCTATGTATTAAAAAAAAAATGATACAATGTTAAGTATTATCTAGTGAATTATTTGTTTTAATTGTTGTGAGGGATGTTTCATTAAATCACTTAGTATAGGAAAATTAGTTTAAGGCCCTGATCCAATTCTATTATCGGCTCCGATAATATAATTGATTTATCATAAACATATTTTTCTAATATTTCAAAATAAAGGGTCCCAGTACCAAGATTGCCGAAATAATAGCAAGAAACTGTACTTGCCCATGCTCTAATAGTTTTTTTTAATTGTTTCGCAGTCAGCCCTTGATGGACCAAGGCATGGTAAGGTCGCGATGTTTATTGGGATCACGATTCCCATTGTTGGCCTTTTTTGTTCTGCCTTTCGATGCAGGTGTCCTCACGCGTTGGTCTAGTGGCTAGCGCACTCGTACATGTACAGTCGTATTTATCAAATGTCGTAATTGATAAATTTTATAATTAGTATTCAATGAAATTCGTCGGGGTTTTTCGTGGAGAAAATCGTGAAAACTGAAAAAAAGAACTGTTCAGTAAAAACGCATATTGAATAAAACCTTGCTTTGGCGGCTGAAACTTAGTCCTGACATAATTAAGTACTCGAAAATTCAACAATTCGATAGAAATTACAATAAGAAGTACTCCCTACACCTATTTAATACAGGTATTCCTTACATAGACCTTGGTAAGATCATAGTCGACATATAATTTTGATTCTGTTCTTATTTATGAAGTATGCTGTCCTGACCTACCCGTTTTCTATTTATTTTTGGATTTATTTCTTTATAGAAACTCCCCGTTTCTCCTGCAGATTAATTAATGTACTATTTCTTCTTAGATAGGGTAGATATTTAATCTGCCCGAAGGCTGTAGCTCTCTGAGCTAAGAAGTCTGCTTCTTGGTTTCCCCTGATGCTCATATGGAACACCATTATTAAAATATTTAATTTTAATTACTTTTCAATAAACGCTATTTATTATACATTAATATTTATTTTCTATTGTAATATAATATTCATTCCTTTTTGTTACAATACATGTACACATATACTACCATAACCATATAACCTCCAGCATACATCAACCAGTGTGGTGTGTGACAGAAACATTAAGTTGAAGTCAACTCTCTATTTGAACTTGATAGCCTTACTCTGACGGTGATGAGAATCCGAAACATGCTACGACGGATAAAATCCCAGGTCCTAAATCATTGTTCCAATTTATATTTTTAGGACTCTCACTTATTGTCTAGCGCCTAGCGCACTCGCCTTGCGTGCGAGGATTCAGGGTTCGATTCCCGGGAGGGCAAAGTTGGTGTTGACCCAGCAACTCAAATTATAGCAGCTAGCTGCATCGAACCCTAAAAACCCTATAGCGCAACGGCCCGTGAAGGGTCAAGGCTTGCCAGACGGCGATTTGAATAGAGGGGCGTGAGGTAAGCAGCTATAGTTCCCACACCGTTTTGTTCCGGCCTTCTCTATCTAGGGCGCTACTAACTGTAGCTTCCCACTTTTTATCACGATGCTGGGTCAACACCGTGATTTTCTGTTATTATACATATAATAATTAATAATAGGTCTATCATTTTTACTTGAAACATTTTTTGGGGAAAAATTCATTTCAATGTTTTTCTGGGGAGCGGTAAATTAAGTCTTCCCTATAACATGCCAATTCCATCACTAAAACCGTCTATGAACTAATTATACGGTTTTCTATCATCTGTCAACCTATTATGGAGAATTAAATATGGCAAAAATTGGAATTCAATGAAATTCGTTTACTTGGGAATTGTGCCTTCAAAGAATGTTTTTTTTAGCGATATTCTCAAAAACTGTGTCAATTATCATTACTTTCTCTTACTCCTAGTAAGAGGAAGTATTGTAATCGAGAAAAACCTTATTTTGTCAAAAATGGCTCCAACAATTTTCTTTAAACTTGATGCATCAACTACACATACAAAGATCTACAATTTTTATTTGTAACATTTCTCCGGAAAAATGCATTTAAGGGCAGTTTTGGGGGAGAGGTGGGGTTGTACTCTAAAGTGCTATTTCAGTTTTTATTATAGGTAGTGTTGCTGATCGACTCCCAGTCGGGTTATACGATCGCTTACGTCAACCAGCGAAGGTTGGTTAGAAGCTGCGTGTAAAAAAAAGCATTAACCGTCTGACTAAAGCGGGTAAAGTCATTGTATTGCAGCGGATACCGGACCATTGCGGAATTTATGGGAATGAGCAAGAAGCTGATCGTTTGGCTAAGGAGGGATCGAAAAAAAAAACAACCTGACCTAGCCGTTCCAATAAGAAATTTAAAGGCCCTAGTATCGTCGTCATTAAGGGATATATATGGCGCAATGAGTACAGAGAAAAGGAAGCTGGACGAAAGTGGGGGAAATTGGTGGAAACAAGCGACAGGATTCCCGCCACTCTTCCGCGTTCGGTTGCGTTGCCTGCTTCCGTATGCTGACGGGCCACGATCTACTTCAGAAGCACCTTCACCATATAGGGACTGTTGGCACTCCCCTTTGCCCTTTGTGCGGCGGGGAAGACATAACAGGGGAGCATTTCTGCTCTGAACTAAAAGATGTTACATCATCTGTGCAATCTATTTTCGTGTATGATACACATTTATACTGGGCTGCCAGAAGGAGAATGGCCGAAAGACCAAAACTGATGGCATTGTAAAAAAAAAAAAAAAAAAAAAAAAAAAAAAATTTATTATACAATTCTATCATCTAAATAATATTAATTTGTAATAGATATGTTGTTGAATTTCCAAGTTTGCAAATAAAACCTGATGACCGGAAGTGCGTTTTTACTAAAAAGTATTTTTTAATGTTCCGCTATTTTTCTAATATGGCTCGCAACAATTTTTCTTTAAACTATGAATGTGAACGACACATATAAAGAGCTACAACTTTTATTTGAAACATTTCTCTGGGTAACCTCATTTAAGGGCACTTTTAGGGGAGGCGTGGGGGTTATATTTGCCTTTAAAGTGCTATCATAGTTGATATTACAATTCTACCACCTAAACAAAATTAATTAGAAATAAATAGATTGCCAAAATTCTCGAGTTTCAAGAAAATTAGTAAACCGGAAGTGCCTTTTTAGCTGACCAGTTTTTTTTTTTTAATTTTTGTGATTTTCTTCCATAACAACATCGACGAATTTCTTTAAATTCGGTATACTAACAATAAAGTTTGTCAATATAATTTTAAAAAAAATGGAGTAAGAGAAAGTTGTGTGAGTGTTTCTCAGGAGTTTTTTTTTTAAATTAGAACATATATTAAACAATTTATAGATCTATCATTTTTTATTAGATTATTTTCCCCGAGAAAAAGGATTATAGAAGGGTTTTGTGAGCGCTGTGACCTTAGTCTTTTCTCTAAATTAAAATATCATTTCAGTTTATGTTACAGTGCATACCAACCATATAGTTATATTAAAGATGGTAAAATATGTAACAAAATGGTCGAGTTTTGCAGAAAGTTTGATAATTTGCTGGTTACAATAAAGTTTATGCTTAAGTTTATACTTTATTATTGTTTATAAAGTTTATTACTTTATGCTTAAGTTTATGTCCTAAATTTGCTATTCCTTGCTATAAAAACAATATCCCAATAGCTAATGTTATTTGCGATATAGAATATGGTATTGATAAATTAGATATAAATGAACAAGATTCTGCTAGAGCAAAATTTGTTAATATTATCACCAACCATTTACATAAATACCAAACCCATCAACATTCTACATCACATATCTCGTCCCCTAATGAAAGCCTCAAAATTATTCCTATCTCAAAATCCCAACATCATAATCCTGTGATCCGACAAAACCAAACAAACAGTGGCAATTGTAATGGAATCGTTTGATGTGATTCCTGATGTAGTAGATGTCTTGAAGAGGGCGGAAGTTTGTTGAGAGATTTTGGAAGTTAGTGCATCGAATTCGGATTTTATAAAAATAAACTGTATTTTAACAATAATTTTAACGTATAAATGGTAACTAATAACTAGCAAAATACTTAGGAATAAATAGAAGATAAATAAGTAATAAATTAGAATGATAAAATAAATGATCTAAGATGCACAACTCAAGGATAGTAAGTTTAAACAAAACTGTGTATAGTCGCGTAAACTGCTGCTCGTGTATATGGACGTGCTCGTATCGTCGTATAAGATATAACCCTGTCGTAATAGATAATGATCCTGTCGTTGTATATGATAGAGTTTATATATCGGTGTTGGCCATACTCACACCAAGACATCTGCCCTAGTGTGCGACCTTGTGCGACCTTCGTAGTTTGCTGACCTTATTTAGGTCAGTGGCCAACCTTATCGGTGCTTGCTTTGATGTAAAGTATTGAAAAGGGCTTTGTTGTTTGTTTGGCCGGCATTGTCTTGAAGACGGCGGCCTGCTAGGTCGCTGGTTATAAATTGGTCTTTTATTACTGCCATCCTTTGTTAAGATAGCAGCTGGCTGGAACCACTTTGACATTGGTATGACTTTCCATGTCATTACACAATGTACAGACACGAATACGACAAAAAAATTCTTTCTCTAATTTCTGACTCAGAAACTTACATCAAACTTAATAAAGATCCTACAAACTCGATTAAAACAACTACTAACAAACTAATTACAGACTTATACAGACAAAAATTAATTGATCTCATTACTAAAATTCGTCTCTCAAATTCCTCACCCACCCCACCAAAAAATCTATGGCTTAGTTAAGACATATAAAAACAATAATCCATTACGTCCAATAATTTTATTCATCAATGCGCCTACATATAACCTTTCAAAATTCTTAACCGACATATTAAAACACATTTCTGATTACAGTTATAATATTAAAGATTCCTTTAAGTTAAAAGAAAAAGTAGATAACATAAAAATCCCCACCAACTATGCCCTTATATCATTAGATGTTGCTTCCCTGTTTACAAATGTTCCATTGATGAAACGATAGAAATTATAAAAAGGAATTTTCATCTTTTAGAGAATAAAACTAATATACCTCTTCAACAATTCATAACTCTGTTATCCCATTGCTGTAAATCAGTATATTTTCATTAATGAACACTTTTACCAACAAATCTTTGGTACAGCCATGGGAAGTAGCCTACGACCTATTCTTGCGGATATCATCATGTCTGAATTAATTCAAAATTCTATTAAAAACTACCCTTTACAATTCCTTTTTTCTTCAAATATGTTAATGACTGTTTAACCGCTGTCCCTAAAGAACATATCCATACCAGCCTGAATCCTTTAATACATACCATTCCCGTTTACAATTTACACACGAAGTAGAAATAGATAATAAAATTAATTTTTTAGACATGACGATTATCCGTGAAGAAAATGGTTTTCTTATTACCAATTGGTTAATGAAATTCACACTTTCTGACAGATTCCTCCATTTCCTTTCCAATCATCCATATAACCACAAAATCAACTTTGTTAAATCCTTTACCAATCGTGTACTTCATCTTAGCCATCTCTGTTTCCATGATGAGAACAAGTTAAAATTATCTAAGATATTTAAAAATAATGGCTATCCTCTCCATATAGTACAAAATACATTATATCAACGATCCACAGATAATATGATCAACCTGACTCCCTCTAGGCCATCACAGCAACTTCCAATATCCTATATCTCTAACCCATACATAGAAGGTCTATCAGAAAAAATAGCTAAAATTTTCAAGAAATATAACCTTTCCATTGCTCACAAAAACTCCAATCCTCTAAAAAAAACTCTATTCTAAACTAAAAGACCCCACTCCCACAACTTTATTATCAGATATAACTTATAAAATAAATTGTTTACAATGCCCAGCTACATACATAGGACTAACATCTCAATGGAAGATTCTTCTCGACCGTTGCTTGTATGAAGGAAAAGGATTGTGAGTTTCGGTCTTTTTTTGAAAAAAATAAAAAAATTTAAATTCTTGCCAACGTTTCGACAAATATATTGTCTTTTTCAAGGCATAAAAAATAAAAAAATAAAAACTATTAAATAATCTTTAAAACATATCAAACTTGAAAACTTCTGTATAATTTTGTAAATAAGTTTTCAAGTTTGATATGTTTTAAAGATTATTTAATAGTTTTTATTTTTTTATTTTTTATGCCTTGAAAAAGACAATATATTTGTCGAAACGTTGGCAAGAATTTAAGTTTTTTTATTTTTTTTCAAAAAAAGACCGAAACTCACAATCCTTTTCCTTAACATCTCAATATTTAAAAAATAGTCTGTACCAACATAAATACGACTGTAAAACTAAAAAACCGACTGACATGACTACAGCACTAACGAAACATTGCATACAATACAAACATGAATTTGACATGGAAAACACTAAAATTCTCTCCATCAACAATAATAATAAAAAAAGAAATATATTGGAAATGATTCATATTAAAAAAGATAAATTATCTACCAATTTTAGAACAGACACCAAAAACCTATCGCTCAGTTATAACAATCTCCTGGAATTTCCAAAACAACATACAGATTAAGACATGGTTTTCCCATCCGCTCTCTTAGCCCTTTATAAACCTTGACCCATCCAATGTCAGTAACACTTAGTGATGGTGTGTCACAGGTTAAGCTAGAGTAATTACTACTGTAATTCAAACTGAAAATTTTTGTAAGTACATTTCCTAAGTTATTTCCATACTTTACTCTTGTATATGCCACATATTGTCAAAGTTTTAATAGTTGTGATTTAGTTTAATATTGATCTGTTCTACAACAATAGTTTAAATAAATTTGAATGTGCTATATACCTATATCATACATTTTATATAGTTTATTTAAAAAAAAAAAATTATTTTGAAAATATTTATTTTAAGTTCATATTTTATGTTGTTTCTATTTTTTTGATTTGTATTAAAACCTTTGTACAGACCCTGAAGAAGGCAATAAATTTGCCGAAACGTCGGTAGAAATTTAAAAAGAGTTCTTTTGTATGACCGAACCTCAACATCCAATTTACAACATTCTAATTAATATTATTTAAATGTTAGAATTGTGAAATAAACTAAAAAGAGCACTTTAGAGGAAAAACCTAACCCCACCTCTCCCCAAAAAGTGCCCTTAAATGAATTTTTCTAGAGAAATGTTTTAAACAAAAGTTGTAGCTCTTTCGTATTTGTAAATGATATATCAATTTTAAAGAAAATCGTTGGAGCCATTTTTGAGAAAATCGCCAAAAAAATAATGTGAAAAACTTATTCAGTCAAGTGATACTTCCGGTTAAAGAATTTTGACACATAATTTGCTGTCGGTTCCCATGGTAATACCTAAATAGAATATCAAGCTTGAATTTTCTATGCTGTTCACTTACACACACTCACACAGACCATTTGCTAAAAACCACGTTTTTTTGGACTCAGGGGACCTCAAAAAGGATATTTCCGGTGAGAACGCGAAAATTTGACACAATTACGATACTTCCTCTTACTATGAGTAAGAGAAAGTGAAAATAATATTGTTATTAAGGTTATTAATAAAAATACCCAGTCCTTATTATTTTATTTCTCTTCTCCTGGGGAATTGAATTTTTTTCTTTTTCCATCTGCCTATGAGTTTGCACTTAGAACAGAAGGTGGGTTATATTTAATAAAAAAGGAATACTATTCATAACTTGAATAATGATATTAATTCAGCTATTCCACGAGGTTCATCCAAAAAATAAAAAAATAATATTCTAGTATAAGTCCATTAACTAAATTCATAGAGAGAAATCGAGGGCATATATTCAAGTTATGCTAGTTAAGTAACCGGCGTACGACCATGGAATCATTAAATTAAAATTTATTATAATGAGATGTTTATATGGCAATGGCTCTGGCCATTACTGTATAAACAATTCATTATAATTTTAAGGCCTAACTATTTGAAAATCATTTTAAAATTTAATATATTTTTCTATTTGTGTAAGATTCAGTTCGTCATTAATCTTCTTAAATTTGATTACAAAATTAAATTCACCGTGAAAAAGTTGAGGAATTTTTTGCGATATTAGCGCTGTCTCGAACATACGGATATCTTTTGAATCATTTAAAAATGAAGTATGTACACTAGTGTGCTCTGTGATCCAAATTCTTAACTTTGTTCAGATTTTACATCGGTGAAAAAAAAGTGGTATTAAAGGTGTGCGCTTTTAACATAGCACTATATTAAATCAAAGGAATATTTTCAACCAAATAAAAACTTTTTTGTGCACAATTTTGAAGTTAAGGGTAAATTTGATGAAAAAAACTGTATATCATTAAAAAAAATCTCACAACTTTCTCTTACTCCAGTTCTCAAAATTATAATTGACAAATTTTATAGTTTGTGCACCAAATTTAATGAAATTCGTCGAAAACTGGAAAAAACTGTTCAGTAAAAGCGCATTTCCGGTTAACTAATTTTCTTGAAACGCGGTATTTTGGCCATCTATTTATTTCTAATAAAGTTTGTTTGAATAATAGAATTGTAAAATCAACTATGATAGCACTTTAGAGGAAGCACCCCCTCCCCTAAAAGTGCCCTTAAATGAATTTTCCCCGAGAAATGTTTTAAATAAAAGTTGTAGATCTTTGTATGTGTAGTTTATATAGGAAGTTTCAAGAAAATCGTTGCGACCACTTTTGAGAAAATCGCAAAAAAGTGAAAAAATTATTTACTAAAGTGGTGAAGCAAACGCACTTTCGGTTATCCGATTTGTTTCAAACTCGGAATTTCAACAACATATTTAATTCTTATTAACATTATTTAGATGACAGAATTGTCCAATAAACTAAAATAGCACTTTAGATGAAAACCTACCCCCACCTCTCCCCGAAAAGTACTCTTAAATGTATTTTCCCAGAGCAATGTTTCATATAAAAAGTATAGATCTTTGTATGAGTAATTGATATATCAAGTTTAAAGAAAACGGAGCCATTTTTGAGAAAATCGCAAAAATGTAAAACAAAAACTAGTAAAGTGGTACTTCCGGTTGAGGAATTTTGACAGATAACGTACTGTCAGATCCCATGGTGATACCTAAACGGAATATCAAGTTTCAACTTTCTACGTTTTTTCGTTTTTGAGCTATGCTATTCACATACATACACACACAGAGACCATTTGCTAAAAACCACTTTTTTGGATTCAGGGGACCTCATAACGGATATTTCCGGTGAAAACTCGATATCGAAAATTTGACACGATTACAATATTTCCTCTTCTTACTAGGAGTAAGAAAAAGTAAAAATAAAGAAATGATTTGATTGGAAAAATGTTAAAAAACACCAATTGTGTGATGTTAATAAGGGTTGACCTATTATTACTAGCTGCAAATTTAAATTTTGTAAGTTCTTCGCAAGATAAGGTATGTGACATTTTCACATCGTACAAGAGTTAGAATTCATTAAGTTTATATTGTTTTTGTTTTTTCTAATTTAACCTGCATTCTGTATAAAGTAAACGTTCCTTATTATTATCCAGCTTCATGGGCGTATATTAATATTAAGGCTGGTTACATAATAACATCACACTAAACCAAAATGAACACACAAACAAACCCACTGTTAGTTATAACAAAAGTTATATCTTTAAAAAGAAAAAAAAATTAGATACATATTTAGGAAACAAATATTCGGAATCAAAAGCCTTCCAAACATGTATTATTTGATTTCATAACTTAATTTTGTAAGTATCGCATCATTATTCGATCAAAATATTTCCTCTTATAAATGGAAACAGAAATTGAAAAATAGTGTTAACAGTTCTGCACAGCTGGCTTTGAATGTCTTAATTATTGTAGATAATAGAAAACAAATGAAAGTTAATCATTTGTTATATTTAACCGTAATTATTAAAGGAAAACATAGTTTTTATTATTGTTAATACACAAATATTTTTTATTTTTTTCATTAATATAAATGAATAAGGATAAATAAAGGTTCGCAGAAGGGAATGATGGAATAATACTTGCAGATTTTTCAATAATATACACAATTGAAATTAAGCTAGATTTATTTATTTTTGTTAGGTTAATAAAATTTAATATTCAGTCTTACCTGTTTTTTAACTTTTACACCCATTCTTCGTGTAGTAGAAATCTGCAATAAAACTCAACAAAGAATCTGTAAACAGATAACGATCCAGAAATGAACAGAACTATACTAGAATGACCGTTCACAGTTATGCAACTCACCAAAGTGACTTGTACAATTCCAGTACAATGGAAAACACTGCAACCTACTACACATCACGTTGATCACCTACCATCGATTGTAAGAGTTTATAAGTTTCTTAAACAAATTAACACATAAAATATTAATAAAATAAGCATAGAATTATAACATTTACTTTACAAAAGTAACTTGGACGAAACAAACATTGCACACTTAATAGCTTCATTATAACCTTCTTCTCAATTTCCCCTCATTAGAGTTACTGGCAACACTGATCACAACACCGCCATTCTGACCGGATTGATTACAATCCGTAACTCATATCAACATAATATTTTATAAAATAATCAACATAAACTAATCATCATCAAATAAACTAACCTTTATTCTTAGACAATGTCATGTATTCAAAAATTAGCGCAAATCTTTAATTCTAATTTATAAAATGAATATAATCGCAAAGAATTTAATTTAAAGGAATGTAATTGTTTTTTTTTTATACAAAATATACTTTAAAAAATAAATAAATAAATAAAAACATTGGAATTGTAAGTTCAAATAATTATTTCTTAATATTTTACCAAACACAAACTAAAATTAGGTTTCACAAGGTTTCATATTATTAGAAGATACTATACATTTATCATTCACTGTAAGGCTACGGCTAGACGGACGGATTTTGACGAAATTATTTTGCGTTAAACAACGCAAGAAATATGGACTGCGCTGATAGTAGGGGAAGTGACTAGACGCTATTGAAATTATCGTATGAAATAGGGAATTAGCTAAGACAAAGGAAGGGATTAGCTAAGAGGTTAACGTACTGGTCTCCCAAGCGGAGGACACGGGTTCGAGTCCAGCTGTGCTGCCATTAGATTTTGTTCTTCCTAGCAGCCTCTACAGCTCACTGTCCCGAGATAGACAGTATTAGCTGTAACGAAAGAACACTGTATGCAGGCCGGCAGTGCACTGAGAAGGCTCAGGGCGCCAATGACCATCGGGAACAATTTGCAATAACTTATTCCTTCTAGTTTCAGAAAATGCATATCAACTTTTCAACAAATTGCTGTTCTCTTGCACAAATCGGAAATGCCGTTTGACTTGAGTAGGTAGTTAGGGGGTTTCTGGCGCAGGGGCTATGATCTCTCTGACGTCATCATCCAAATCGATGGCCAATAAATTACAAATTATATATTAAATTATAAATATGAGCCTAATTTAAGAACTCATCCAAATCAATGAGCCTAATTTAAAGATGACGTCAGGGATCTTGGATTTTGGACATGGGGGATATGATTTTTTTTTAGGTATTGTCTTTACTCCCAAAATAAAATGAATTAATAAAATAAGAAATTTGAAATAAGGAAGGGAATAGCTAAGTGGCTAGCGTACTGGACTCCCACGCGGAGGACCCGGGTTCGAGTCCAGCAGTGCTACCTTAGATTTTTTCTTCCTAGGAAAAATCACTGTCCGGTGATGGAAAGTGTTGTCTGTAACGAAAGATCATTGTCTGGAGGCTGACTGTGCACTGAGAAGGCTCTAGACGCGCCTTAAATTAAAAAAAAAAAAAATGATACAGACAATCGTTTTCAAGGTCATAACGCAGAAGGATGGATCCGGGCCCATACTTCATCGAGAAATAAGGCAGTGTGACTGGCTAGACGGATTGAAAACATCGCAGCGGAGGTTGCCATTCTGTTTGTATAGCTCCCTTATAATCGCTTTTGAATTTTGCTATATTTCATATATCCTATTATTTTGTTGCATTGTCAGTGACGTATTAATTCTTGAAGTCCATGAAGTTTATCATGTAGATCTATGAACTTTCCTTGATAACCTCGATCACAAAATATTGGATGCACCAAATTTCATTGGAAAATTACTATAATTTCTCTGTTTACGACATCGTCGTCTTACAACCGTTAGCGAAATAACTACTTCCGATGTAATGCTTAACTTTACCATACTTTTTTGACAATGTATTTCTGCAAAATGTTTTTGGAATGTTTTCCACTGATGGAACTATTGTACTACGTTAAAAATCGATCATTTAGCCGGTCCACTGGGAAACCTACTTCATTTAACGCGTTAATAATTGTGTTATTTATTGGACTTTCTTAGCCAGGGGCTTCACGTCATAAAACGTTCCGTTAATTTCCGTAAGAAAGCCTTCGTTAAAATCCGTCCGTCTAGCCAGCCGTAGCCTAAGGGACTTACTTGATAACTATCAATATCTTTTATTAAGTATCTATCGTTTGATAATACTTCCTTAATTATATAAGGTCCTTTGTATTATCTTTATGGGTTATTACTACTAATATTCATAAATTTTATAAAGTGGAGAATAATTTACATTCGAAAGTAATAGATCTACATATATACATATATGAGGAATTAATTAGCCACGTAATTTTTAATTTTCGTTATATTTTGTTCATACACACACTAACATACATATTTCTTAAAAACCATTTTTTTTTTCAAACTCTAGGAACAGCTTCAAGATTTTTCAATTTCAAAAATTTCACTGCCATAAGAGAAAATAATTGACGGCGGTTTTCCACGACGAGTTCATAGACCTGAATGGAATAGCTGGTATAAGTTTATTGTCCGAAGTATGCTAAAATTATATATATGTACATTTGAAACTATTTATTTTTAAATACTAAAACCAGAAAGAAAGAGGAAATGAGACATAAAAGAAATGAAATATGTTTGAAAACACTTACTTTCTTTTTTTTTGGACAAGTTTAGTTAGAGTGGGTTGTGTATATAGTCATGCTTAAAGCTTTAAGGAAGCGCTTGTGGGAGACTATGGAGTGAGGACTACGGATAAGTTCTCAATAGCGTTCATTTTTGTTATCACTCCAATGTAGCGCTATCTATGAGGGGAGTAAATAAACTTAGCTCAACAAATCAAACAGTGTGGCAAACTAAATCCTATCTCCTTCTTTTAAATAAGTGTTAGTATATATTTTCTTGATTCCTTCTCAAGATTTAAGCAATAAATAAATAATTCTTTACTAATGAACATTGCTTCTTCTCTTTCATAAAACTATTATTATTATTATTATGATTATTAATGGATGCCAGAAGATGCGGGACCTAAATCAATATAGCTCTTATCCCTCTCCCCTCCACAAAAAAAAAAGAATCACTCCTAAGAAATCTCCCCTAGCTACTGGTCTCACAGCAATATCTTTAATCTCCAACTCCTTCTAAAGCATTCTTTTAAAGTATTGCCTTCCCTAATATGTGGAACCTACCAGAACCCTCAATTCTATTCTACTCAGGAAGAGAAGATGCTTCCTTCAAGTCCTCCTTGAGATTTCTTTGTTGCACAAAATAGCTTGGTGACGGCCTATTGCTGGCTTCTTGACCACAAAAACGGTAATGTTGATTCCACTGCAGCCAACTCGTCCACCGGGGGGGACCTTGCTTCTCTGCGCGAGATCATTAAATCTTCTCCGAGGGGAGGGAGGAGAAGAGTGTATGGTGAGAGGTATGACCGACCCAAAAGTGAATAATATTTGTTTGTTAGTGATGATGAAGTATTTAAAATGGTGTAGCATTTTTATCGTGAGTTGGTTGAAGAGTGATGTGATTAGTTAGAACTTTTGCGTGTTCTAACGGTGGTGAGCAAGTGTGGCTAGCGCTTTTAACCTTTCAATGTTCAGGCTGATGTAGCGACTGATGTCTATTTCTTTAAGTTTATCTGGTCCCTCTTCAGAGTTGAATTGTAGACTTCCACGTACGCTTTTAAGTAAAGTTGGTGATTTCCTCATAAACTCCTCAGATGGTAGGCTTTAATTAATAAGTTACTCTTACCGCTACAGAAAGCTTCTAGGAGAGAGATTGGCAGCCGTTGTTATTATAGCCCATTCGTCATTTCGTTGTAGTGGGTGTGACAGAAGGTGTAATGCGTGGTTGACATACGCTTAGTATCGCGGTGGTGGCTCCTAGATGCGGTTGCCAATTGAACTACTGAGTTCAGCTTTAATATGGCAAATTTTGCTGGGTATTGGTTCTCATTGCATCATCACCATTTCTCTCTCCTATTATATATTTTTTTCTGGCACCAAATTCACAGTTTATGTGATATAGATATTTATCAAACGCGGCGGTGGTACCTAAACGAAATCCCAAGCTTGAGCTTCTTCCAATTTTTCATTGGAGCAAATTTCAAGACCGAAAATGCTCATTGAGCGAAAAAACAGCACACAACGCGTTGTGGCCAATTTAAAACATCGCGAAATTCGAGTTATGGCTCTTATGAAAACGCTCACGACGCGTTGGGGCAATCATAGAAAGACAGCATAGGGAAATTCATGTCGTGGCTATCATGCTATACGACCAAAACGCATTCTGGCAATGAAGAAAAACCATGACGCGTTCTGACCACTAGTTGGAGTAACCATATCACGACGGACAGGTTGTTGGCATGAGTACAATGATGCATTAAACCATCAGTAGAGTTGTTTATTCATTCCTTGTCTGTTTCTGTGGGTGAACGTATATCAGCGCTAGCCAGGACCAATAAAAAAAAAGTGTTTTATGATAAATTACGTGAGTTTGTGGAAAGAAGCATTGATCGCAGTTTTATCATACACATATATGTATGTGCACATATACATATATATCTACAATTCGCTAAAAACATTCAGGGGACTTCAAAATATGCCAGTGCAGTGAAAACTCAGTTTAGCAACTTTGCCACGATCTCAATATCTTCCCTTTACTAGCATTGAGATAAAATTTTCTTACTTTTTATTGCTACCGGAAATTATCCGGCCTGCCCTGTCTTTTATATAATCTCTAAATGAGGGGCAAGACGACAGAAATCTTTATTATTTCAAGATTATACCAGGACGGGTACTTAATGCCCACTCAAATTTCCCTTGGCTTAGTTCATTTTATATAATCGAGGTCAAACTACTTCTCGGGAACCATACAAATTATTTTTTTTATTTTTTTTTTTATTTTTTAACGATGGTTCTTGAATCTGGAGTACAAATTGTATTTTAAGAGGTCAATAATATACCTGGCCTACTTGAAATAATAAAGGATTACTGAAGTCTTGCATTGTGTAGATAAATATCTATTACTTTCGTAAGTTATCTATTTATATCTTTAAGTAAATTAATAAATACCTTTATTTGAGCATATAAATCTACAATACCATCATCCACAAATAAGGAACATCACTTACTTATTGTCTTTTAATGAATTAATGTAACTTTTTATTGTCATTCATAAGTTTTTGATTAAACAAATTCAACCTTAGCTGAGGCATTTTTTGAGTTGTTTAATTTATTTATTGTTTTATTTTCTTTAGTAATTAGCAGATCACCTTTTTGCTTAATTTTATGAAATTCATTAACCCAGACGCTATAAAAGACAGTAGTTATCTTTATCCACTCCATTCTATCTTTATCCTTGCCCATGTAACATTTCTGCGGAACTTCTACATTTCTTGGGACTTTAAAATTTTAATGAAAATATTCCTCCCACAATGAAAGAATGGTATAATGTAGATTCAATGACTATTACTTTCTGTGTGCATGTAAGTATGTATGTATGTATGTATGGGAACAGCGTAGCTCAAAAACGAAAAATCGTAGAAAGTTCAAACTTGATATTCTGTTTAGTTATCACCATGGTATCCGGCAGTAAGTCATCTATGAATCCTTAAACGGAAGTAACACTTTTCTGAATAGTTTTTTCTCCATTTTCTTGCGATTTTCTCAAAAATAACTCCGACGATTTTCTTCAGACTTGATTTATCAACTACATATATAAAAATCTTTCTTGAAATGTCTTATTTAAAACATTACTCTAGGAGAATTCATTTAAGGACACTTTTGGGGGAGAGGTAGGGTTAGGTTATCCTCTAAAGTGCTATTTGTTTACTATACAATTCTGTCATATAAATAATATTAATTAGAATTAAATATGTTATTGAAATTCCGAGTTTGAAAAAAAAAAAATCGAATGACCAGAAGTGCGTTTTTACTGAAATGTATTTTTCAGTGCTCTGGTAATTTCTCTAAAACGGCTCCAACGATTTTCTTAAAACTACGAATGTGAATTGCACATACTATAAAGAGCTACAACTTTTATCTGTGAAATTTCTCTGAGTAAACACATTTAACGAAGCTTTTGGGGTAGGGATGGGGTTATGTTTTTCTCTAAAGTACATCATGGTTGATAATGCAATTATATCATCCAAACAAAATTAATTAGAAATATTATTATTATTCAAGGAAGGGGAGGGCAAAACCCTACGGTGTCCAAAGCCTCCCTGGGCCCATATAGCAACCCCTAAAGAATAACAACTACTGGGTTTGGAACAAAAGCCCAGGCCCAGGTTTTACCCATCCACGTTTTACCACAGACCGAACAAATCGGACCAAACCTTAAAAGGACATAGCTTAAGATTCTCTACCGATATCCCATTCCGGCCGAAGGTCCTAAACCTAATCTCCTCACAGCCCAAAAAATCCGTCATCAGATGTACGGGTGTTTCCTCCTCCGCCTCATACACTCTACAAAAGGGGTCAGGCATGAGTTCCATTATATAGAGATGTCTCCTTAAGCCACAATACCTATTGAGGAAGCCAACCAGATGCCTGAGAGAGGTCCGTGAAAGCATCGGATCCTGCTACTCAAAGCTCCGTGCGGACCCCCAATGAGCATCTTAGACTGCCGAACCCCCACTGCACTCATCCATAAGGATGAGTGCTGTGAGGTCATCCACGTCTGAAAGCCTGGCAAACATGTGCCAGAAGACACACCAACAGCCGGCTCTAGACAATGAAAGGGAGAGAGGCGCCTAATTTGGCAAACCTATCCATCTCCTCATTCCCAAAGATTCTCATATGACCTGGAACCCAGACCAGAAGCACATCCTTCAATGAAGAAAGATCTTCCAGTGTTTTAGAACATTCCAACACCAGTCTGGAAGTAAAGACACATGAGCTAAGCGCCTTCAACGCAGCCTGGCTGTCCGAGCAGATACAAACACCATTTAAATTAGTGTTACGCACCCTCTCAACCAAAATAAACAAAGAATTGCATAAAACTCAGCCTGGAAAACAGTGGCCCACTCACCAAGAGGCACCACCAAATGATCTCCCGTCTCAAAATAGACGGCAGCCCCAGACCTACCATCCATCCTGGAACCGTCCGTGTAGCATCGGAGATAATTCTCACGAATCACTCCAGACGGACCCAGGGTTAACCAATCTTCCCTAGAAGGCAGGCAACCTACCTTCCTTTTGACCAAAGACAAAATGTCTTCAACATCCTATCATAACGGAAACCTGTAATGGGAATCCTTAAAAGCATCTCGCGATAAATGGGTAGAATGACCATGGCCAAAAACCTGCCTGTTTTGGGGTAGGTATGGGGTTATGTTTTTCTCTAATGTACTATCATGGTTGATTGTGCCATTATATCATCCAAACAAAATTAATTAGAAATAAATAGATGGCCAGAAATTCCGAGTTTCAAGTTTACTAACCGGAAGTGTGTTTATGTTTAACTGTTTTGTTTATTTTAATGTTTGTGATTTTCTTCATACAAACACCGACGAATTTCATTAAATTTGATATACTAACTATAAAGTTTGTCAGTTACAATTTTGTAAGACTAAGTTTTGTGAGGGTTTCACACCAGATTTTAATTTTAATTTATATACTAGCCATTGACTTTAGTTAACTAAAACATAAGGATTATTAATTTTTTAGTAAGATTTGAATATTATACAGTCAGCTCTAAAACAATAACGGCCTATTTATGTACAGTTATATTATTTGGTACAGTATTAAGATCCATTTTTGCTATAATGTCAAGTTTCTGAAGAAAATTGGTTAAACAGAAGTGTCCCATTACTAAAGTTTTTCGGTGTTTTCTCGAAAACAGCTCTGTTTCGTCTGTCTGTCCAGTGTTAGGTAGTAAGCAGAACAAGCGAGACAGGAAATAACTCCCACTACTTTTTCACTACCAGTAAGGGTGTGAGAGAGGAGTTATAATTTTACGGTCATTCTCCGGCAGTTCTAAGATAGCGGTCATTCTCCGGCAGGTCGAAGGAAATCTTTATCTATGTCACCTCTTTCTTTTATTAGAAGATTATTTATTTAATACTATTTCAGATTGAATTGTTTAATTAAATATGTAATTTAACGCTTTATAAGCCATTCATATTCTTTGAAATAGCCTTTTCTTCTACATCACATTCACTTTGTTCCTATTTATCAGGAACCAACAAGTATAGTATATGGTAACAATCTCTTATATTTACATATAATATTAACGGAAAGTAAGTGTTTAGTAAAAAATAATAGGCTAAAGAAAATTTGTGATATAACTGTAATAATTGAAGTAAAATAAAGTCGTGCGAATTCAGTTAAGTTCCAGAATTTTGTTAATTTAAATTAACAAATTATGGATTTTTTTTATTTTATTTTAATTTTTAGCATTGCAAATTGTTTGTTTTTTTATTTTTGGCATCTCACAGCAAAATTTCCTATGGCAATCCCCTAACCAATTTTCTATGGCCATCCGCTATATAAATCGAAACCATTCTAGCCTTTTCGTTTTAATGATCTGAAAAATATTTCCTTTCATATTCATTATGGTTCTAACCTCAGGCGTTTGTTATTTGGTCCATTTTTAGAGATCTCCGCCAGAAAACCATCTCCAAAGATAGAAACTTGTCTCGGAGATGCTTTTTTTTTGTTGCTGGTTCGAAGATTGCTGGTATATATATTTTTCTTTATTTCTGGAAGTACATACTTTTTTTTCCTGTAATAGCACCCATCCATAGCAAAGAGAATACAACCACAGCAGAGAGAAGAGAGGCCCTCTCGGGTTAACAGAGACTACTCTCTGACTTAGGCAGGCTAGAGTGGGAGAACCTGTGTATATAAGCGAGTGGGAATCTATCTAAAGGGATCTATCATATATACAACCATACAACTGTACACCAGTCATCGCATCGTGTCATATCTCTACTCTCACCATTCATTCTATCATTTTTCATTATAA
The DNA here is from genome assembly GCA_011037195.1 of Triatoma infestans. Classification (NCBI taxonomy): domain Eukaryota; kingdom Metazoa; phylum Arthropoda; class Insecta; order Hemiptera; family Reduviidae; genus Triatoma; species Triatoma infestans. The sequence continues at coordinate 67,230 of JAAEAF010000406.1, forward strand.
AGTCCAATGCAGTTAGTGTAAACTTAGCTACATTATATTAGTGTCAGCATATCTCGTTCATTTAATTAAACCTAATTTCTCTCCTCAACAACCCTATTATATTCCAAAAAAAAAAAAAACTTGAGTTCAGCATGGAGGTGCTTATAAAGCGGATGCTAGTTGGGGGATTGCCATAGGAAATTTTGTAATGAATCGTACGTATTTTAAAGTTTTGGACAGTTTCTACTTATTTCTCTTCTAAGTAGATAGAATCTGCTGTTTTTTTTGTTTTGTTTCCTGACCAGAGTTCCATTAATCCCCGGACCACGTGGCCTGGTATCAGATCATATAGCTGTTTCGTCTATACCCTGAGTTACAATCACCTGATTATCTGCAAACAGAAAATTCTGTATATAAAAATCCTTACGAATTGAAATCCCTCTTTTTTCACGTTTATTTATCCAATTTTTCAGGACCATATCTATGTATTCTTAATCATTAAAGATTGATAGGATCCGAAGAGCAACGAAGTAGACATTAAATAAATCAAAGTTAGTTAACTCCCCACCTAGGCCAGACTAGGAAGAAAGAGTTCGATTCATATAATTAGAGCGACGGCCGTAGAATTCAGAATAGTTTTACAACAGTTTAAAATAGTACAACCAGTCAGCAACCTATCTATTACCTTATAACTCAGCCAGTCTGCCTCTTTATATTTCTCACGCTACCTAACTTCCTTACGTATTTAACTGTAAAATCCTTGCAATGTACATAAAAATAGTTCACGTTTTATTTATAATTACTGTTGTTCTTCTGTTTTATTTAAATTTATGTTTACATATAAGTCCTCCACAAAGATAAATTATTAATTATTACAATTAAAAGAACAAGTCTTGAAAAATGACCCTATCTTTACAAATATAATTATGAAATTTTTATTCATTTCCAAGTTTAAGATTAAAAAAAAAAGAAGCTAACGAGAACTTTTAGTCGGTCGTATAATTCTTGCGAGCATCAATTAACTCGTGTTGTTAAACCAAATTACTGAGAGAGAGAATGAATAGGAATCAAAAGAACGTCTTAAATAATAAACCATTTATTTTTCCACTAAAAAAACTGTCATTCATTTTTAATACTTTTTTTTTGTTTAAACAAAGTTTTCTTATCGTGTAGAAAACACGCTTAAAAAAGTTGTTACATTTTTTTTTATTATTAGGTGGAGTGAAAGATGGTTGGTAGTATTGTATTCAGGCCAACTTTTTGAAACTGAGTTTTCATAGGATGTTTAGTACATGTTTTCAGCATGCTCTGAGCATGGGAAAAGTTAGTTTTTAGAAATTTGATGTGCCTAGTGTTGTTATATAGTAGTGTGTATCCCGTTTTTTTGATTGTGTTTGGAACTGCAAAAGTGCACATGTTTTATTTATGTAACTGTTGCTGATTAACAAGCAAGAACACAAACCGCCCATATACAAATTTCGTTTCATCTTTAAAGCAAATAGGTTGCTTCAATGTTGTGTCGTCTTAAATGCCAAACTAACACCGTCAAGAAACAGGTTGGTTAGAACAGGCTGATTAGGACATGGATGTCTCTGTTCATAGGAAGGAAAAAATAAATCCCTTCAACCAATCTCATCCTTATCACTGTGAGACGTTGCTGTGTGTTTCACGGAGCTCTCTCAGGCATCTGGTGGGATCCCTTACTGGACATTGTAGTTTAAGCAGATATCTCCACATAATGGGGCTCATGCCGGATCCATTTTGTAGAGTGTGGGAGACAGAGGAGGAAACACCCATCCATCATATGACAGATTGTCTGGGTTGTGAGGAGATTAGGTTCAGGACCTTTAGTCGGAGCAGGATGTCTGTGGAAGAGCATAGGCTATTTCCCCTTAAGGTTATTGTCCGATTTGTTTGGACTGCGGTGAATCTTAGGATTAGACCCAGGTCTGGATATTTGTTCTAGACCCGGTTTTTTTGTTTCTTTGGGGGTGGCTATAATGGGCTTTGGATAGCGTAGGGTTTGGTCCCACCCCACACACAAATAATAATAATAATAATAATAATAATAATAATAATAATAATAATCCTCATCACTATTCAGCCCAATCACATGCATGAAAGGGAAAATTAAGGCCCGGCCTCACGCAGCTACCAATCTTCAGTCTCTGTTCTACGCCACTCTGGTTTCTTGCCAGTGTTGCTTTGGAATTCAAGATGACACTACCCTGAAGATGCGTATTCGCAATATTGGCAAAACTTTGGTAAAAAAAACAGAGCAAAGTTATTTCCATTCGTGGTTGAATATAAGAAAAATGGACTTAGGTAGATACTAATGAAAAGTGATAAATTGTTGGTCAACAGCGAATTATTCACGATTAGCAGAGTTGAAAGCAGCCGAAGCAATCTGTTACAAAAATAAAGAAGAGAAGAGAAGAGAAATCACTAGAAAGGAAGCAGAAGAAAATGTGAAAGGAAATAGAATAAAACCAGGTTGGAGTTAAGGAAAAAGAATAACATGTAATAGTGTTGACAGGTGTGTAGGTTTAAAAAGTAAGAATGGAACTGTTAAAAATGAAGAGAAAACTAAACCTGAGGTAACATTTAGAGAAGTAAGTAGAGTAAAATAGGATATGTAAAGAAAAACGACAGTTAATGTAAAGAAAAGTGGCAGCTAAAGAACGAGGAAAAGATGGAATTAATGGTTGTAAGTGGAGAAGATATGGAGGGAAAAATAATGATACTCAAGACAATGTAAAAAGATAAAAAAAAAAAAGGAAAGAGATTTGTTAAGGACTGGTAAATATAATGATGGAATATTACCCCGGAGAAGAGAGATTAGAAGAGCTGGGAAAACTGAAAATTTCTTAAGTGAAATACCCACCCAACCCACCGCCACGCCCTGGCCAGAATATTACAAGTGCAGTAAATTTCAATTCATACTGTACTACCATACTCTGGAAGTTCAAGGTTAGTCAAATTTCAAATTAAACATTTCAAACATCGCAGAAGTTACAGTCATCTGTCGCAGTGAAACATGGATCACTTCTGAAACTACCGGAATCTTCAACCCTCCATACAGGGAATTTTTCATTAGTTGTAGCATCCGCTATTAAAGGAAGAGTACAGGTTCGGTCATTTTCTGTAAGCTATATATTTATTACTTAGAAATGATAGATAAAATTTGGTATTGGTTGGTCGCTAAAGTCAATAAAAAAAAAAAAAAACCCTATGGCGCAACAGCCTCTGAAGGGCCAAGGCTTGCCAGACGGCGATTTGAATAGGGGGGCATGTGGTAAGCACGCCGTAGCTCACACATCGTTTAGTTCCGGCCTTTGCTACCTAGGGCGCTACTAACTGTACTTTCCCTCTTCCCCGTGTAGGTCCTGGGGTAGAATAGGCCTACGGTATGCCTTGCCTGTCGTAGGAGGCGACTAAAAGGGAGACCTTGCACTGGACAAGTCGTATCTTCTAATAAGATATGTATGAGTTCTTGTGTGGAAAGTAAAATCTATTGTGTCACTCTTACTTCAACAACTAGAGACATTTTGGCGTGGCTTGTGGCGAAGCCATCGCTCACCCTGCGGTGTGCAATCAGCCTCTGGCTCTCCAGGTTGGGGATTCCCTCCCCCAACCCATACTGATCCTTTCCCCTTCAGGGCCTGCAAGTACCTGGGTTACTGAAACCCCTGTGCTTGAGGCTATGGACAGGAATCAGTAGATGGACATTAGCTCCATCGGGCGTGCGATCAGTCACGCTAGCTCGTTAGAATTGAAATACTGAACTACGGGCGCAAGCTACTTTGCGAGTCAGTTGCTTGCAATTGAGGTAGGATTTGTAGTGGCCGTGGTTTAACCAATAACTCCAATGATCGAGGTCATGACTTGAGCGGGAGGAGACTCGCAATATAAAATTAACTCCGGAGCCAGCCCATTGCTGGAAGCGCATTTGCTGGGTGTGCGCGGCTCACCAGAGCCTGCTAGAGATGCCTTCTCTAGCTTCTGGTAGTGCAGTGTGTCCACGTTGTGGGATCACTCTGCCCGCTGGTTGAGCGTATCTCAACCTGCCCTTAAATGGGTCAAGCGGGGAAGTGCTTCGGCACTTCTGCTATGGTCGGGCATTGCACTAAAAGTCCCTTCCATATTGGTGACAACCCCTTCTTGTTAAACGATCCCGTTGCTTCCAACGGGGGACCGAAAGTAGGGACGGTCTAGAAAGATCCCCCGAAGTACCAGGAGGAAAAGGGGTATACGGGAAGAATGTACCTTCGCTCTTTTCATCACGACGCTGGTCAACACCGACTTTGCCCTCACGGGAATCGAACCCTGAATTCTCACACGCAGGGCGAGTGCGGTAGCCACTAGACCAACGCGTGAGAACAAAGTCAATTTTAAACATAGTAATTTCATCTATGATTTTATCCAGACATATTCAACATAGTATTTTCAAGATCGTCTTAATATCAGTTTATTCCAAACCTTCTTTGGATCTTTTGCATGAGTCCATTTTTAAAATTAATAATTATGTAATCTTAATAGCTGGAGATTTTAATTGCAGAATAGTAGCTTAATCAAGCCTACATCGAAGTAATAAATTGTTGTTTTTTTAATGGTCATTGAAAATCTTTAAATGATATACGAAACACTAAGGGTCAGTTATGAGATTTCATAAATGAGCAGAATTTTCTGGTTCATACATTCTTTTCTAGTCCACAGGTTTATTTTTTTAATTTATTTTGGCGCTACAACTCGCTTGCACGAGGAGCCTGGCCTTCGCTAACAACGACCGGCAATTGTCTCTGCCAGCCGCATCCATTCTCCAGTTGCGTGCTCTGAGACTGGTACTCATCTTCGCCGACGCCAATGTCTCTTCCGCACGTGCCGTGCAATGTTGCATCTAGCATTCTTCTCAGGTTAGCCTCTTGTTCCATTCTCACCACAAGATCCAAACCTAACTCAGTTTAGTCAGAGTGACGATATTCACCAAAGAGGTGTTATTAACATTAATGTTAAGTGATAATAACATTTGGACTCTCAGCCTAGCTTCGAGAATGGACATAGTAACATTTTTAATGTTTGCAAAATAATATTTTCTATTCGTTCTCGTATTAATAGGTTTTTTAGGGTTCGATGCAGCTAGCTGCTATAATATGTGCTTTCCAATTCTTTTTTTCACGATACACAGTTTACATCATTTAAGCCCTCGTGGGAATCGAACCCTGAATTCCTGGCCAAAGGCGAGTGGGCTAGACAATAAGTGAGAGTCCTAAAAAATATAAAAGCTGTGTTAAGTTATTTACCCATTGTTGAGTCTCTTTATGCATAAAGAATAAAGCGATGCAGTTCTTCATTTGTCCTCCCCCTCCCTCCCAGGACTAGTCATCCATTCCGGCTACATAAATCTTTCGTTAGACATTCCTCACAAATGTAAGGAGCATAAGTTCGTCCCCCTTTTCTGATTATCCATCATTCCGAGGCAAACGTATAAGTACCGGGTTGAATCAGTGACTAATAAGAATCTTATTGGGCCTGGAGATAGTTGTTGTGGTTCGGTCCGCAGAGCTGGATAGAATCAAAGATATTATCCGTGTAGCCTGCTTCATTTTGTGGTCATCGAATTCAATGTATATGGATAAATAAAAAACGTGATCATTAACTGCCACAAAGTTCGATCGATATAATACGATGTATATATTAAATGAATGAATGTATTTGCATTTTTAATGTTTGCAAAACAATATTTTCTGATCGTTCTCGTATCATATTTATTTTACTTTTGTTCCTCTGTGTTAAGTTATAAAGCAGTGTTCAGTTGTTTTAAGTACTGTATCGTAAAATACGATAGTTTGTATAGAATTTATTTGCTTTTTGCATTTCTCTTAAAACTGTCTTTTATCGTTAGTATAAAATGCAAATTCTATAGCAATGTCCAATCTATTTTATTAATATGTAATTTACCCATTGTTAAAATTTAATTCTTTGTTATATTATAAAGCCTACTCCCATTTGTATCGGGATTTTACCCAAAGACAAATTCAATTAAAATTCAAAAATACTCCTGGAAAGTATTGTGAATTTGTGTCAGATTTTCGTAATTGAATCATTACAAGAAATATGGACTGCGCTGGTTTAGCGACGTGAAGATCCAGGCTTCAAAGTCTAGCCGTGTTACACTTAGATCTTCTCATCGTATAGGAGTCTAACAGCTAACTGTCCGGTCATGGGCCCGTGTTGTCTGTAACAAGAAAATATTATCCGGAACCCAGGATACACTGAAAAGCCTTCCGGGCGCAAGTGACCATATATGTTGAAACGCCTTAAATTAAAAAAGAAAAAGAAAAAAAAAAAAGTTATTTTAATAAATCGATGAGTTAGATAGTTTAGATGTTATTGGGGTTTGATCGTTGAATTTACTAGCTTTTATTTTTCTGGAAACCAACATGTGCCCCCCCCACCCTCACTATTTTTATGTTGTAAAAGCACTAAACATTTCTTAAAATTTTCAATTTTAAGATAATTGATCAATTATATTGTTTTAATTATAGTAAGAGTAACCAATCATGTGGTGATTGGTTCCATGCCAGATATATATATATATTTTTTTTTTAATTTAAGGCGCATCAACATGGCTTTATATAGGTAATGGGGTGAACCAAACAAAAATGATAGATTTTCTAAGTATGTAAAGAAGTTCCATGGACTTAAAACCCATCCACATATGTCTAATACTTACATACTCTATATTATATTAATCTGTAGACTATGTTTCTATATATATTATGTCCCCTTCAAATATTCAGTTCAATTGTGAGCTTCTTGTAGAAAACCATGACGATGTGTTACGATATATTTTGGTGATTTTACGTCAAAACTAAAAAAAAAAAAAACACAACGAAGCAATGTACAGATGTTGAATCTACGCATGTTCTATGTGAAATCGAATGGGGAAGACATCCTTGATCAGTAAGTACACTGCCCGGCGTTGGTTTCAAAAATGTAATATTGATGGTAGGACCTTTAGAAATAAAGACAGGTTTAGGGAGTCCATCATGTGACGTTGATGAGGCTTTACGGGGAGCTGGCTCACAGGCCACTAGGAGGATTGATACTTGCCAACATCTCTTGAAAAATCCATCTGATATGTGCTTCTACAAATGAATAGTGACCATGTGATGAGAAGTGGGTTTATTGGTGAAATTCAGAGACAAGTCAAACGGCATTTTCGATTTGTGCAAGAGAACAGCAATTTGTGGAAAAGTTGATATGCATTTTCTGAAACTAGAAGGAATAAGTTATCGCAAATTGTTCCGATGGTCCCTTCTCAGTGCACTGCCGGCCTGCATACATGTTCTTTCGTTACAGCTAATACTGTCTATCACGGGACAGTGAGCTGTAAAGGCTGCTAGGAAGAACAAAATCTAATGGCAGCACAGCTGGACTCGAACCCGTGTCCTCCGCTTGGGAGACCAGTACGTTAACCTCTTAGCTAATCCCTTCCTTTGTCTGTATCTATTTCATACGATAATTTCAGTAGCGTCTAGTCACTTCCCCTACTATCAGCGCAGTCCATATTTCTTGCGTTGTTTAATGCAAAATAATTTCGTCAAAATCCGTCCGTCCAGCCGTAGCCTTACAATGAATGATAAATGTATAGCATCTTCTAATAATATAAAACCTTATGAAACCTAATTTTAGTTTGTGTTTGGTAAAATATTAAGAAATAATTATTTGAACTTACAGTTCCAATGTTTTTATTTATTGATTTATTTTTTAAAGTATATTTTGAATAAAAAAACTATTACATTCCTTTAAATTAAATTCTTTGCGATTATATTCATTTTATAAATTAGAATTAAAGATTTGCGCTAATTTTTGAATACATGATATTGTCTAAGAATAAAGTTTAGTTTATTTGATGCTGATTAGTTTATGTTGATTATTTTATAAAATATATTAAATTTATGTTAGTTATGGTTTGTAATCAAACCGGACAGAATGGGAGTGTTGTGATCAGTGTTGCCAATAACATCTAATGGGGGGAAATTGAGAAGGTTATAATTAAGATGGAGTGTGCAATGTTTGGTTCGTACAGTTACTTTTATACCAGATATATAATATATATAAATAGTTGAATGCCATATTATATATATATATATATATATATATATATAAATTTAATGAGTAATATTTTGTTTCGGTAGTCTAAATTTCTTTCATAATTTTTTAAAGGTGATGGAAAATTACTCAAAAAAGAAATCGTCATCTTTGCTATTCGGATTGAAATTGAATTTTAAGAAAAACGATTTAGAATTTAATTTACAAACCAACTATGAATATATTATATTTTCAAAACTTTGCTAAACTCCTTATGTAAAGCTCTCATATGTAAATCATGTAAAAGTGTTTAATTACCAAACTTTATATATGAATAAAAAATGTGTACAAAATAAGCATTCATTTTATGTTCATAGCAACAAGTTCAAAAGTTTTATACTGTGAACACCAGTCCAATTAGTTTTGGTATTCTAATTAGGTTACTCATGGTAAAACTCCTAGTAACTTGCCGCAGCATCGAAAAAGCCTACATGATTTAGATCTGGTTAAAATTTTATATAGAACAAAAAGTTTTTGTACATTAGGAACTGAATTTAAATAAATTTGTGGGACAAAATTAAACTATTTTGCTTAAACAGTGGTTATTCAAGGGAAACAGAATTGCAAAGGTTAATTATAAATTGAATTTAATTCGTGACAAAAATCATAAAACGAAATATCAGGAATTTAAGTAATCACAAATTCCTCAACAGTTGTCATAAATATTATGTAAACGTTGGAAGAGTACAATAAAGGCCAATGTTTACGAAAAAACACATTTCAATTAAAATGAGGTGAAAAATAAACCGACTTTTGTTTCCCCCCCTTGTAGTTATATTCAATACGTAATTCAAATGGATTTTTCAGAAATACCCCAAAACAAATATATCAGTTTCGATTAATCCCCAGATTCATTTAATATTTAGAATAGATACAAATTGAGAAAATATAGCGAAGAAAGTGCATCATATAGCAGTTTATGTAATATTTTAATCTCTTTGGATAGAAGGCACCATTATTTTACGATTTAAAAGTGTCAATTGATGATTTAAAAATAAAAATACTTTCATTCCTATTGTCAAAACATCTGATAAACTAAGCATTATGTTTAAAAAATGAATACAGGCTTTGCGTTGTGATCTCGGGTATAGTAACAGTATGAATGGGTAAAATAGACGGACAGCATCAATTTGGGAAAGTTTATTCAATTTTAATATGTTAAAGGAAGAAAAAGCTTCTTTGGGGGGGGGGGGAGAGGAGGAGAATAGAATTGATTGAAGATGTATGCAAATAGTCGCAGAAAAGAGACTTGATAATAAAGTCCCCGTAAAAAAATCAGTTGAGCCATTGATAATATACGCTTTTACAGGGCACAGGGCGCGTATGAATGGCAGAGATTTTTTTATTTTCTTTCTCAAACCTTTTTGCTTTGTTAGTGAACAGCTGCAGCACACCATTATTGTGGATAATTGAATGGAACTTTTTGTGTTCAATATCATCCATATGTTGTGTGATATTTTCTCTTCTACCCATTTACACGACATGATTGTATAATGAGGCTCTGTGGCCTGTTCAAACTGTATTTATACAATGTGAACCAATCATGTACGGATATATTTTCTTTTCCTTTTTGTCATTTATTTCAGTATTTATTATGTAATCGAATTTAATTTAAAAAAAAAAATATTTATTGACATAATATAAATTATATCTGGAACTGTACATTATTTTCAATTACTGAAATATATATTTTTTTAAATTTATTTATTTTGCAACTATATACAATGTACAACATGTAAAAGTGATGAGAGCGTAATTTGTGTACATAAATAGTCATATATACATATATGTACATGTTGCTTGAGAGGTATGATCGACGACCGTCCTGTGATGGAAGCCGTTAGTTTGCCACTGTGATGGATGCCAGAATTATAGAAATTATATCTATTTTATTTGAGAGAAAAATGCACATTCGCTGGCAAAAAGGGTACAAACAGGTAGAAGACTACAGTTACAGAAAGAGTTCAAAGGACCTGGTTACTTTGTCTTTTAGAGTTCACAGAGCTTTGGTAGCTTTGTCTTTTCACCCCTTCTCTCAGGGGAAGCTTTGGTAGCTTTGTCTTTTCACCCCTTCTCTAACAAGAGAAGGCATTCTTTCAGTACAGTCTGCATTCTGCTTTCAAACAAGAACAGTCTGGAATAGACATTCTCCCAGTAAACATCAGTGTCAGTTATAAGTTAAAACATAGCTAGTTTCAGTATATTAATAAGCATATTACTGTGATATTTTGAAAAATAAATAAATTCACTTGGAGAATATATCTATTTTAAAAACAGTGTGACCTCTTGATTATTTCTTAATACTTCTATCTCTACCTCAAACATACACACAAGCCCTTTACTAAACTGCTCGTGCTACACAAGCTACTACTACCACAACAACACAACACAACAAATTACATTTCACCACTTTGGCAAGTTTACACAGCAGCTACCCAAGGAGGTCGGCGTTATACGTTAATATGGTCGCGTGAGCACCATCACTTCAGCCTCCGACTAGCCAGCAAAGGGTATCTGTTGCATGCAGTTACTTGGGGAGTAGCGATCCCACGGTTTACCACAGCTCAGTACTCCATGCACTTCATCAGAACAGTAGACAATACACTTAAACTACATACACTACACTTTATAGAAAAGGACAAACACAGTACACCAACCAGGATCTCCGTCCCTAGTTAATTGGCGTAAGCCAGGGAGAAGGAAGGGATTTGCTCAATGGTAACGCGCTGGACAAGCAACGCGGAGGTCCCGGGTTCGAATCCAGCATGCTGCCCTTAGATTTTTTCTTCCTAGAAGCCTCTACAACTCATTGTCTGGCGACGGGCAGTGTTGTCGGTGGCTAGAAAACGCTGCTTGGAGGCCGGATGTGCATTGGAGAAGGCTCCCAGGGGCACAATAGATCTTTCAGGTTGCAGTGCAATAATCCCCTACAACAATCTACAATCTACCTCCGACTAGGATTTTTGGCAAGTATTCTGGTGGACATATTCTGGATCAGAGGATTATGGTGACAGTTTAGTTTCGAATGGAATTTTGTGTAGCGAAATTGAGCTGAATGTAATGTTAAGGCCGGAGTGGATTGTGTGGTTGGAGTCGTAGAAGGGAACATTAACCATTGTTCTTAGGATTATTCATTATCTACTTATAAACTTCTACTCATTAAGTAGAGTAAATTTGGTATTTTATCCGTCTTAGCATGCATATTCATTTGGTTCCTGACTGGTTTCGGATTTTCATCCATCGTCGGAGCAAATTCACCATTTCGTATAGAAAGTTCACTTCAACGTAATGTTTCTATTGCCCTCACACTTGTTGGTTTTCCAAACCAGTGAAAAACTAACGATTGTGAGTGTAACAGAAACATTACGTTGAAGTGAACTCTCTATACGAAATTGGTGAATTTGCTCTGACGTTGGATGAAAATCCGAAACCGGTCAGGAACCAAATGAATATGCATGCTACGACAGATAAAATACCAGATGTTATCCAGCATTCCGAACCCATCCACATATTCAATAGCGTTGGATTTGTTTGATTTTTAATTTGTATTACCAGATCTGAGAGCGTTACTGTAACTTTTTACTTTCTCTTACTCCAATAGTTAGTGGGAAGTAGTGCGATCGTAGCAGCTTTTCGATGAGTTTATCACCGGAAACATATGTTTTAGGGTCGAAATACGAAAAAAAAATGTTTTTAGCGAATCTGTCTGTATGTGTGTGTGTTTAAGACAATTTCAAGGAATATAATTTAATAATGATTATAAACAAAAATATTAACAAAGTAACCCTGTAGATATCTACAATATCAGCTTTATTAATACTGGAGCTTATTTTTGTACTTAGTTTTCTTCTTTTCTTTTCGTTTTTTTTTTTTTTTTCTCAATCTTCACTGTTTACTTGCAATAATGAGGAAAAAGAGATAAATTTACTTTCTGATTTTCCGACGTAAAATTAATTTTATTAAATTCTAAAGGAAAAAAAAATAATTATATTCCAAATAAATTGTTTGTTTTATTGATGATTGCTTCAAGCGAAAAAAAAGTATATCCATGAATGTATAAATTAATAATCCATCATTTCTGACATGAAGATCAACCAGCCTCAATAATTATTCATTTTATTAATTTTTGGCTCACTAATCTTTTAAATTATTTTCTTCTAGTTATTTTTCTTTGTTGTTCGTTTCTTCTGAAAACTATTTTTTACTTGCAGAAATTAATTACAGCCGAGCTTATATTATGTTTTTTATTTTTTTATTCAATTCTTTCTTTCAATTTTTCTCCTTCATCTTCTCCACTATCCAGCAATCTTCAATTTTTTTTTTTGGAAAGCTAGCCTCTCTCGTTAATCTCTTGGCTTTATATAGCTAATGGGTGAACCAAACAAAAATGATAGATTTTCTCACCATGTAAAGGAGTTCCATGGATTTAAAAACCCATCCATATACGTCTATTGTTTTATTGTACATACTCTAAATTATACATTTGTTCTATTGTACACACTCTATATTATACATTTGTTTTATTGTACATACTCTATATTATACATTTGTTTTATGTACATACTCTATATTATACATTTGTTTTATTGTACATACTCTATATTATACATTTGTTCTATTGTACACACTCTATATTATACATTTGTTTTATTGTACATACTCTATATTATACATTTGTTTTATTGTACATACTCTATATTATACATTTGTTTTATTGTACATACTCTATATTATACATTTGTTTTATTGTACATACTCTATATTATACATTTGTTCTATTGTACACACTCTATATTATACATTTGTTTTATTGTACATACTCTATATTATACATTTGTTTTATTGTACATACTCTAAATTATACATTTGTTCTATTGTACATACTCTATATTATACATTTGTTTTATTGTACATACTCTATATTATACATTTGTTTTATTGTACATACTCTATATTATACATTTGTTTTATTGTACATACTCTAAATTATACATTTGTTCTATTGTACATACTCTATATTATACATTTGTTTTATTGTACATACTCTATATTATACATTTGTTTTATTGTACTTACTCTATATTATACATTTGTTTTATTGTACATACTCTATATTATACATTTGTTCTATTGTACATATTCTACATTATATTAATCTGTAGACTATGTTTCTACACATATTATGTCCCCATCAAATATTCAGATCAATTGTGAGCTTCTCGTAGAAAACTATGGCTGTGTGTTACGGTATATTTTGATGATTTTACATTATTGCTGAAAAAAAACAAAAACCGAAGCAATGTACAGATGTTGAAGCTACGCGTGATCTATGTGAAATCGAATGGGGAAGATATCCGATATCCTTGATCAGTACACTACCCGGCGTTGGTTTCAAAAATTCAATAGTGGTGGTAGGACCTTAAATAAAGACGGAGGCCATCATGTGGCGTTAATGAGACTCTACGGGAAACTGTCGAGTTAAATCCAGCCAAAACGTAAGCAAGCACTTTCTGCGCTACTTTGCAAAGTTAAAATTGTTAAGCTATTTTAAAAACTTTTGATAAAAATTATAAGAAAGTTATAATTATTGAGTGATTATTGTGTAGTGTTGAACTTTCTGAGCTTAACGAGCTAGAAAATACAGTGTACAGCTTTGTGGATTTTAGCTTTAGCGAGTGGTCTTCTGCGTCCAAGTTTGCCAGGGCTGGACACCAGATGGAGTTTTGGAAGTTGTATTTGCACCATTTCCGTCTGGGCTAAAGGGAGAATAACACTTGTAGAAGGGGACGGAGACACCAAACCGCTCTTTTCAGAGCGACGTCGTAAGCTTCGGCTTGTGCCCATTGTAAATATTGTACGTATATAGTAGGATTAAGATTTTAACTGTAAATAGTAGTTATAGGAATAGAAGTAAGAGCCAATAAACGCGTTTTCGGACATAGAACTGACACCACCTAGCCTAAAAATCATGACAGGTGATTTAAGAAGGAAATTATTTAGAGACGAGCAACAAAAAGTTGCTATATGTTCGATAGTGGTCAAAGAGACCATTACTGACAAAATAGTAGGCACTATGAGTCCAATGAACCCGAGAACCACACAAGTAACCGTAAGGAGGGTGATAGCACAACTGGGTATGTGACCAGTGATTTCATTCTCAGATCAAGCGACATAGGCTCGAGTTGATGCAAGTATTATTGCCAGTACCCGAGTGTAAATATAAACAAGACAAACACCTTGTTTATCACAAAAAAAAGTGAAAGAAGTAAACGAAATGGCCACCCGCGTCGCCTGGCTTGAGGGCAAATTCGATGCGATCGACACTGAGATGGCGCAAAAGCAGCAGGCTTTGGAAATGGCTGTTCTCTGAATACTAGAGAACACACATCAAATCATGGCCGATACAAAGATGCTGCCCGTGATTTCGCGTGAGGCAGCCCATAAGCCAGCTAAGGTCAGCAGTGGCACTATAGAGGCAAAGAAAGTAGACACCATAGAATCATCCGCACCAGTGCATTCCGCATCAGGTAATTTTAAAATTTATTTTTTAATAAAAAAGAATTTTTTTTTTTTAGTTTATTCACACCATTTTCATCAGGTCACGAATCGGATTTTATAAAGTCTCTCATTGTTTTCCCGAAGAAAAGAGTCTTATCTGTGATGAATGATGTGACCAAGGGACATGGCATAAGTTTTGAAACTCCTTTCATTATCCTTTCCCACTACCTGGAAGTCTTATACCAAATCAAAATAGAACAATAGATGAATCGTTGTCGTAAATTCACAACTAAATTATAAAATTTATATATATAAATGTGGGGGGGGGAGATGGAAATTTTTGGAGGGGTAGTTTGTTATTGCTGGTTCGTAATTTATGTAATAATAATTATTATATATTATATTACTTTCTCTCACTCCTAGTAAGAGGAAGTATTGTAATCGTGTCAAATTTTCAATATCGAGTTTTCACCGGAAATATCCGTTTTGAGGTCCCCTGAGTCCAAAAAAATGTTTTTTAGCAAATGGTCTGTATGTGTGTGTGTGTGTGTGTGTGTGTGTGTGTGTATGTGAACAGCATAGCTCAAAAACGAAAAACCGTAAAAAACTGAAACTTAATATTCCGTTTAGGTATCACCATGCGATTTGACTGTGCGTTACTGTCAAAATTCCTCAACCGGAAGTACCACTTTACTAGTTGACTTTTTTACTTTTTTGCGTTTTTCTCAAAAATGGCTCCAAGGATTTTCTTTAAACTTGATACATCAACTACATATACAAGGAGCTACAACTTTTATTTGAAACATTTCTCTGGGAAAATTGATTTAAGGGCCCTTCTGGGGGAGGGGTGGGGTTAGGTTACCCTCTAAAGTGCTATTTCAGGTTATTACACAATTCGGTCATTTAAATAATGTTAATTAGAATTAAATATGTTGTGGAAATTCCGAGTTTGAGAAAAATCGGAAAACCGGAAGTGCTTTTGTTTTAACACTTTACTAAATATGATTTTTCACTTTTTCGCGAGTTTCTCAAAAATGGCCCCGACGATTTTCTTGAAACTACACATATAAACTAAACATTCAAAGATCTACAACTTTTATATAAAACATTTCTCTGGGAAATTTATTTAAGGGCACTTTTAGTGGAGGGGTGGGGTTACAGCTTCCTCTAAAGTGGTATCATACTTGATTATACAACTCTATCATCCAAATGAAATTAATTAAAAATAAATAGTTGGCCAAAATTCCGGGTGTGAAGAGAATCAGGAAACCGGAAGTGCGCTTTTACTGAATAATTTTTTTCAGTTTTCGACAAATTTCATTAAATTTGGTACACAAAACTATTAAATTTGTCAATTATAAATTTGAGAACTGGAGTAAGAGAAAGTTGTGTGAGTGTTTCACACCAGATTTTTTTTTTTATTTCACTAAATGTATGAAGCTCGCCTGACCATCGTATTAACCATGGCTTTGCATTTGTTCAAGCATCAAAAGATGTAGAACATCACATAACTCGAAAATGCGCATTATTTAAGATTAATGCCCTAGATTTTTCCCCTAGAATTACAAAAATATATTTCACATACACTCAGTGATTAAATGAAAACGACTGAGGTGAAAAGTTACTAGATAAAATACATACAGATAGAAATAAACGAAATTTATTTTACGTTCTTGTTTTTTTTTTCATATTACAAAACTTTTGAGTGGTTCTCTCGTGTGAGGATGTGCCCTTAATACCATGAGAGAGATAGAATAAACTCTAGATTCAATCTAATTGAGTGGAAAAAATACAGTATTAACCAGAACCAATTTTTATAGTGACGTAATAAATATGAGAAAATTCTTCCCGCTAATCTGTATCTATTGAGCAGCTGAAAGAATAGAGTACTATTTTTTTTTTTTAAATATTAATTTTTCTAATAACTTATATCTGTCTAAGAGATAATACATAAAACATTTTGTACGGTAAATTTATTTATTTAATTTTTTTGCAAGTACTAAAAATAGAAAATATAGTGGAATGTAGAATGTAGGTTAGCACAAAATATTTGCAGTAGATGATCAAAAGAATATATATATATATATATATTTTAATCTTTGGAGAATGAGTTAACTTGCCTGAGAATATTGATATTGATTCCATATAAATCTGTTTCACTTGAACGAATTCTCTTTGACAATTCTCTGGTAAATAGAAGAATTTTTTTTTTGGAAAAAAAGAATTTCATAGATTCACAAGCCATTAGTTTTTCTTAAAACCTGAAGAATGTATCCATCTCTAGACATTCTTTTGATCCAGAGTTTTGCTTTGGATGAAGTCCTATAGGCATGTGGAAAATCTCACATCTGAGTTTTGTTGGCACTGTAATAGTGGCTCCAGGATTGATGGAATAGTGATTTTTGAAGAATGAAACACAAAATTCACTAATCGCATTATGTATGCAAATTATATATTATAACGTACATTATGCAGAGAAAGAGCGGATGAAAGGATAGAGTGCGGAAGAATGAAGCTGGTGATGTGGAATGCTAGAATTGGCTAGTTTAATAGTTCAGCTGTTGTGAGCTGCTTTAGTTCTTGCTTGCTGTAACAGCCGATTAGCTCTAGTTTGGTGAAAAACATTCTAGCTTGTGAAAGCTGAGTGAAGACAATTGAATGCATGTTAAAAAAATAGATGTTTGAAGTAACTAAGTAAGAAAGTTGTGTTTGTAGACTTCTCAATAATGGTAGGCTCATGAGTGCTTGCTATTTCCTTCCTTAATATCACGTTAGGCTTCATCGAATGTACTTTTTGGACACTTCAAATGTTGTTTCTCACTTTATCCTTTCATCCGCTCTTTCTCTGCATAATGTACGTTATAATATATAATTTGCATACATACTGCGATTAGTGAATTTTGTGTTTCATTCTTCAAAATCACTATTCCATCAATCCTGGAGCCACTATTACAGTGCCCAAAAGCCATGAAACTCCCGGGCTTTTATATTGGATTGTTCACAGAAAGTTTATGTATAGTTAGTATATACCAAGTTTAATGAAACCCCTTGATGTTTTCATAGAGAAATTCGCAGAAATTGAACAAACTATTCAGTCACACTCAGAGTCACACTTCAGGTCAACCGGTCAACCGATTTTCTTCAAACTCTGAATTTTTGGCAACACATTTCATTCTAATAAATATTTATTTTTTTTAATTTAAGGCGCGTCAACATCTTTGGTCATTGACGCTCGGAGCCTTGCCTTCTCAGTGCACTGCCGGCCTCCGGACAGTGCTCTCTCGTTACAGACAACACTGTCCATTACGGGACAGTGATCTGTAGAGGCTCCGAGGAAGAAAAAATCTATGGGTAGCAAGCTGGATTCAAACCCGGGTCCTCCGCATGGGAGTCCGCTAACCACTTAGCTATTCCCTTCCCTTCTAATTAACATTAATATAATGGGTATGAAAAGGAGAGAATTGGGTTTGAGAGATAAATAAACTAGAATTTGTGCTGAACACTATATAATGAGAAAATAACCTAAACTGCTGGACTTTACATGAATATAGAAAATGGTAGCGAGATATTTGGAGTGAGTGAAGAGAAGTAGTAGTAGTAGTAGTAGTTGGTTGCTGACGCATTGTAACTGCTATATAAACTGTTCTAAAAACTGTCCTCTATAGGGCTAGCGCAGCTGTATTTAAACAGAGTCTCCCACTCTAGTCTGGCCTGAGATAGCGAGTGAGATTCTCAATTTTATGTCTCTCTATCTGCTTCAGATCCCTCTCTTCGGATCCTATTACAATAAATAATGATCTTCTTCTTCTTCCATTGGCACTACAGTCCTTGAAGAACCTTGGCCAGAAGAATTTGCTGCCAGGCGTCTCTATCATAAACGTTCCTTCTCCATTGCCTCATTTCCATCTTCCCCAGATCCTCTTCTACATCCTGTAGCCATTTTAAACGAGGGCTTCCACGCGGTCTTTTCCCTCCGGGATGCCCTTCATAGAGCCTCTTTGCCTCCCGTTTGGTATCCATCCGGTGCAGATGCCCCAACCAGCGCAGTCTGCCTGTCTTTGCTGTGGCCACCAGATCATCCTCCCTGTAAAGCTCTCTTAATTCCTTATTCTTGCTTATTCGGTACACTCCATTTTCCTGGGTAGGCCCATATATCGTCCGTAACACCTTCCTTTCCCAGATATTTAACTTTCTTTCATCCGCCTTCCTTAGGGTCCAGGTGACTTTTGCCTGCCTTGATATGCATTTATTTCGGAGTGTCGGCAACAAGGCTGTATAACATCTATTTCCAGCGTTTATTCGACTCTTAATATCCTGGCTTACGTCATTTTTGCATGTTAGTAAGCTGTCTAGATACTTGAAATCTTTTGTAGCCAATAAATAATGATAGAATCATGTAATAAACTAAAATAGCACTTTAGAGGAAAACCCACCCTTCGCCAAAATCGCCACTCCTTCTCCAAAAATCCCACTCCTACTCCAAAACTTCGCTAAAATGAATTTTACCTGTAAAATGTTTCATAAATAAAAAGTTGTATTTCTTCATATACGTAGTTGATACACTAATTTTAAAGAAAATCGTTGGGGCCGATTAAAAGTAAAAAAAAACTTCATTTTGTAAAATGGTATAATTCCTGGTTGACCGATTTTGATCAAAGCCTTATTTATTGTCAGGTGCCCTGATAATATGATACAGCAACAAATGAAATATCAAATTTGAACGTTCTGCAAATTTTCAGTTTTTGGTGTTATGATGACTGTACAGATACTGTAATGTTAGGCTTACCATTCGATTAGGAAGTTGTGGAATCTGTTTGGCTGACAGGCACAAAGCCATCTCAAATGCTTTTTTTTTTTTTTTTTTACGCCATTCGCAAGGCTTTTTGAGCAGTCCACAGTATATTGCGGTGTTCTTCTCCATGTCATTCCGCAAAGTATTGTAACATGATTGATATTGGTGGGGGGTAAATTAATTAATAATTAATTATTATAATTCATAATTGAAATCTTCCTTAAAGGGATCTCGTGAGGTCTGTGTTTATACAGAAGTTGGACAGGATGAAAAAACAAATTAATATATAGATTCAAAAAATATATAATTAAAAAGCAATATATATATCAAAAATAAATAAATACAATATTGTAATACAACAACATATTAAGTGTCTTGTCATTTAGGAGAAATTGCTTTTTATAAAACTCATATATTCTAAGTTGAAGAAGTTTGGGTTTTTCGGAGCACTTGCACCATTCATTACTGTAACATAGCCTTTTTCTAATGACGGACTTCACTCTTTTTATGCTACAAATTTTGAACTGACCCGATTTTCTAAAAGGGTCCACCATATATATTCTACCTCCACCCCGGGATAAAGTGTGAAGAGGGAAATTTCCTTTGTCCTAAATAAATGTAGCGATAGGGGTAGGCCAGGCATCTGTGACTCAACTAACTGTTTCTTTTGTGCCTTCCAACCTTCAAAAAACCCCAACTTTATAAATATGTACATTGGAAAAATTCCTTACTTTTACAATAATAAAATATTTATCAAGGATATACTTTGATACAATTTATATTTATTAATTCTTCCAAAGATATACATATTACAGTATGTTCTTCTCCATGTTCACTTCGCGAACTTGTCCACGAAGGACAATATCTAGAGACTGGCAGGTGTTTAAATGTCCAGCATCAATCAGTTCTTTTAGGTAGGGAGGGAATATGATGGGATTCAACGATTTCTATCCTATTTAGGTGAGGCTGCGGATATTCGTGCCCATTCAGAAGGCGGAAATTGATTGCGGCTACTGGGGCAGAGGCGTTTTAATCAGAGGCTTTCCCATCGTTTATTTTTTTACTATTAGCGACTCCATTTCTCACAAATGAACTTTATATGCTTCTATTTTACTCGTCTCATTGCCTAATATAATTAGACAATCTGCTTATAACTTTCATATCTAATAAAATAGTTCTTGAAAAAAATAAACACACATTTCTGCGATTTTTCCTTTTTTTTAAATGTATATAGAAAGAAGTAAGAAAGAAATATAAAGTACTCACTGCTTTGTGCCTTTTTCTTTTTTAGTTGGTTCTGCCATGAGTTTTCACCAACATTCTATACTTTGTCAGATTTCCAATAATAGCCATGATTCTGTTTTGCATAAATGCTTTTTCTTCACAGAAACTTTGTCGTATGAAGTCAGTAGGCAAAAGTGACTTTGGTAACTTGGTATTGGAAGTATTAGTCTCTCTCTTTCTAAACACTAGACCTAAGACCCAACTATGCACTAAGGTATTCACACTTGTTTCTCTCTCCCTTTCTCTATTTTTCTCTCTCCCCCTCTCTCTATGGCACAAACACACATACATACGTACACACACACAAAAATCGGGTCGCCTTCACTGCTTACTACTGCCCCACTTCCATCCACTATACAACTTACAATTTCTTTCTCATCTATAAACGTACTTCTACAAATATATAGCTAACAACAAGTACTTGAAGGTCGAACTATACAACTCTTAAAACTTTCGTTAGCTAACTAAACTTCTCATTCCTATTTTATTTTTATTTTTTTTTATATGGAAAAAGAATATCATCACTTAACTTAAAACAGATCTTTCAAAATATAACTTAACTTGTGACAAAAGTTTATTTTTTTTTTATTTTTTGGTTTTCCCCACCTATCTCCCTCCTACATCGGAGTTTAAGGTTAGACCCCTCGTGTTGGATGTTTCCATTTTAAGGAAAATATGCCCCCTTTAAACTTTTTCTTAAACTTGTTAACGTTTTAACACTTTCAACACTTTTTGTTTTAGATTTATATTTTATATATTATAGATATATATATATTATATATTTTTCATTTCTTTCCTAAATAAAATTTATTTGAATTATTTGAATCTCGTATTTTGTAAACATTAATTATCCAATTATTAATGTAATTCATACAAATATGATCGAAAACTATTTTTAGAAAAATATATATTCTTCAAATATATCTCCTAACAATATCTTCAACAGAAATATTAAAAAAAAAAATATATAGTGTGAAACACTCACATGACATTCTCTTCGTGTAAAACAGGTTATAAAAGTGACAAATCTCAGATATTTTCCGTGAAAGCTTGCTTCTTTTTGTGCACTATTCTTTTTAACGACCGGTTTCGGACGTTCCCCCATCTTCAGGATATGTTTGTCAAACAGTGTGATAACACAGACTTGCACAGAGCAAATTCAGTTTACACACTGACTAGTCTTTTTAAATGTATTCA
This sequence comes from Triatoma infestans, assembly GCA_011037195.1. Classification (NCBI taxonomy): domain Eukaryota; kingdom Metazoa; phylum Arthropoda; class Insecta; order Hemiptera; family Reduviidae; genus Triatoma; species Triatoma infestans. Next base: position 89,134 of record JAAEAF010000406.1, read on the forward strand.
AAACTAAACTCTTAAACTATGTCAATAGGGGTAAGGTGGTGATACCTGAATTGGAAAAAAGGAACACGTGTTTGGATTTTTAAAGGGGGTATATTTTCTTAAAATGGAAACATCCAACACGTGGTGGTCTAATCTTAAACTCCGTAGTATTTTAAATGGTATACATATGTAAATGGTATACTAAGGTACACATATGTAAATAATGTATGCAAGAGAGAAAAAATAAAAATGTCAATACGGAATTTACGTTACAATTAAAGCTTGGCTAACACACTTATATAATTTTTCAAATTTTTTCTATGATATACTTATAAAAAAAAGTCTGCACTTAAGCTAGTTTAGATTTGCTATGTTTAGGCATGTAAAGAACCATATTTAGCAATATACTTGCATGCATGGATGGCGTTGTGTGAATTTTTTTTTTTTTTTTCCCTTGGCTTTAGTGATTTCAACTACAGCCATGCATTATATTTTATTACGTATTCCGATAATGATCCTAAATTTGCTACACACGTTTATTCTATGACCAAATTACCAACCCCACATACCGAAGTATACATCATAAATGTATGCCACTAGTTTTATAGTGGGTCTTCACGATATGCCTATATGGGATGGAGAGCTCGATATTCCTCCATCCCGCTAAACCTAATGTTAATTTAAAATTATAAACAACTATTTACATATCTCGTTCACTCTAGACTTTCATACTCTAACCTACCTATCTCACTCTCGCTAATAAATACATACACACCTATATTTACATCCACTCTATAACTACAGATCTATCATTCATATTCACGTGCACATTGTGGGGTGGAGTACTCGCTATTCCTCGCACCCCTTGAACCTAGACCTAAATTAAAACCTAAATTTCAAATTCTTTTCTTGATGTTTACTTCTCGAACTAAATTTTAATGTTTATATCACTGATGTATTTAACAATTTCACTATATACTTCTAATTTGGCCTCCGCAAGAAGTGTTTTATAGTTAAAGGGGTTTGTAATTTTAGTAATTATGTTTTTAAATAAAGCTTCTCTAATAGAGTTATATTTTGGGCATATCATAATTATATGTTCCAGACTTTCGCTTTCCTTACACAATGTACACATCGGGGAATTTTTCACACCAATTTTATGCAGATACTCCTTACAAATTCCATGATTAACTCTCAATCGGCATATAATGCGGCAAAATCGTTTGGAAACTGCTGAAGCGTGGAACCAGGGTTTCTTATTTAGGGTAGGGTTTACAGATTTATAAAATTTTCCCTTTTCTCCTTCACAATACGTTTTCTCCCATAATTTAATATGATTGGTTTTTATCTGAGAAAAAACATCTCTGAACGCCACTTTAATGTGTATTTCTTCTCCTATTGCGTTGTGTGAATTGTAAACGGTGAAATGCGAAACATGTTTAGTGTCATCAAACAAACTGCTTATATATATTATTTGATTGTTTATTTGTTTTGATCATTTTAGTTTAACAAAAATATTATCTATATATCTAATACTATCTTACGATCATACAACTCGTAATCTGTCCTTTCTTAACAGTGACTATTTGACAGCAGCATACGGATGACGCAGTGTTATTTCACGCTGTTATAAATAAATAAGTAACCAGAATAGATAGTTAATTATAAAGTGAATCTCCCTCCTACACCGGAGTTTAAGGTTAGACCCCTCGTGTTGGATGTTTCCATTTTAAGAAAAATATGCCCCCTTTAAAAACCCAAACACGTGATCCTTTTTTCCATTCAGGTATCACCATCCTACCCCTATTGACATAGTTTAAAGCGGCCTCTACATGTTCAATAATATTGACAATATCTTAGCGTATTGACAATAATTATTGATCGTGTAAGGTGAAAAAACTGTATTGACGGTCGGTATTGATGCGAGTATTGATGAAATCCGGATTTTCTGATTTTCGGTTATCAATACTCAGAATTAGAGGGGATATTGACAATAATATTGACCGTGTAGGGGCGGCGCCAATATTTCCATTAATACAGTTCAGTAGTTTTTATACAACGTTGAAGCTAACCTCAACAACAGTGTTACAATACCTTACAACGGTACTTTGGAAAGATTTGTGTATTAAAATAAAACTTCAATCATACATTTTTTAATGGTGATTGTAATTTTTTCAAAGTCTTGTAGGACATAATATAAAGGTTTCACAGGTTTCTATTACAGCTTTGCTGATAGTTGTTGGAGACATTATGACTGAAAATTTCAAGTCTTCAAAATTTCTTCCTGTGGCCAACTACCTCAGGGACTAATCTTTCCCTAACACTTATAATTTCTCTCATATTTCTGTCCTGTCTTTTCAAAAATGGTTCAACCATCTGTAACAGTTTGTTCATCCATTCGAAAGTAGTTCTTGAAATCTTCAACATCGCAGAGGGCTGTTTTCCTTCAAAAGTACTAAATGAGAATATTCATCTCTCTTCTTCAACCATTCTTTCATCCATCCAGTGTTTGCGTTTTACTTGACAAATAGTGCCAAACGCCAAAATAATAGCTACGCAAGCTTTTGTACGATTATTCATTTTTTTGGAAGGGAAAAAGCCGAGTAAAAACCACGTAGATTCACTCTCCTAGTGGTAGAACTGAGCAAAGTTATTGACAAAAATATTGACAATAATATTGATCGTGAGGGAAGGGATTAGCTCAGTGGTAGCGCGCTGGACTAGCAACGCGGAGATCACGGGTTCGAATCCAGCCGTGCTACTCTTAGATTTTCTCTTCCTAGGAGCCCCTACAGCTCACTGTCCGGTGATGGACAGTGTTGTCTGTAACGGGAGAGCACTGTCCGGAGGCCGGCAGTGCACTGAGAAGGCTCCGGGCGCAAATGACCTCAATGTTGAGACGCCTTAAATTAAAAAAAAAAAAAAAAAAATATTGATCGTGTAAAGGTGATGAAGTATTTAGACCGGTTAGCACGAGTATTGATGGTTTTATATTGTCAATACCAATATTGACAATATTTTTGGACCGTGTAGGGGCCGCTTTAGAGTTTAGTTTTGAATACATTTAAAAGACTAGTCAGTGTGTAAACTGAATTTGCTCTATGCAAGTCTGTGTTATCACATTGTTTGACAAACGCATCCTGAAGATGGGTGAACGCCCGAAACCGGTCGATGACCACAAAAAGAAGCAGGCTATCATGGAAAATGTCTCTGATGCTTTCCAACTCTGCGGAATCAACCACAACAAACTGACAAATATTTTTCAAATTTGAAGGAATTTGGACAACGAGTTGACGTAAGCAAAAAAATGTAGAGGTTTTGGAAGTACATGTGGATTTTCTGTGTACATAGGCAAGTATTACCTAGGATACATTGTAGAGTTAGAAGATATCGCCTTCGCCAAACCTGAGTAAAACGTGAAATCTAATATCATAGATTTTTCAGAACCCCTTCCAAAAATTAATTAACATATCAAATTTAAGGAAAATCGTCAAAAACCATTTCCGACAATGTTCCAAAAAAAAACAAAAAAAAAAACTCGGGAAATTCATTTTTGTTAAGTTGCACTTCCGTTTTACCAATTTTCATCCAATTTGTGGCAATGCTTTCAATGTAGCTTAATATTATATCGATTCTAGATATATATAGTGTTTGTTATGTAGAGAAAAGCTCTCCCCCCTTCCTCGGAACCTCACAAACATTCAATTTACTCGTAAAAATAGTTTAAATAAAAGTTAATTGATATTTGTGTGTAAAAGGAGTATTGGCGAATTTTATAGAACATCGCTCGCTTCCTGAAGTTTATGAAAAAATAGTAAAAGTTTTTTGTTTTTTTTTAAAACAAAACGATTTAATGAAATCGCACTTCCGTTTTCACAGATTTTGACGGAATAAAAACTCCAGGCAAAACCCAGAAAACCCAAACACTCTGGAAAAGTATTTTAATTGGAAATTTATGAATTCCTTGAAGAAATTTTTGTTCAGGTGTTTAACATGAATTCTATTTTGGTCTCACTAGTATAAACGGACAAATACAAAATGGTGGACTAACTGCCTCTTGATCTTGCATTTCCAACTCTTTTGCCTTCTTTTTCGACAATGGAATAATGAAAAATTCAGAGTTTTCTCTTTATAACTCATATTAATTTTATAAAGCAGTAAAATAATATTTTAAAAATAATTTGACTTCTTGTATACGTTATTTTTTATTGCTCAATTTGATAATCTATAAAATACCTATGAAGGGAAAAATTAGTAAAAAAAAGTTCTAAACTAGATTTTTCAAAGAAATAAATAGCTATAAATAATTAACCAATCACATTATAGAACAGAAGCTGTGGAAATGTGAGCGTGGACAACATGATAAATGCAAATTTCTGATTGGCCTAACATACAACCCACATTTCACATCTTCTGTTCTATAATGTGATTGGTTAATAATTTGTAGTTAATTATTTCTTTAAAAAAAAAGGGAGTATAGAATTTTTACTTTCTCTTACTCCTAGTAAGAGGAAGTATTGTAATCGTGTCAAATTTTCGATGTTGAGTTTTCACCGGAAATATCCATTTTGAGGTCCCCTGAGTCCAAAAAAGGGGTTTTTAGCAAATGGTCTGTGTATGTGTATATATATATATATGTGAACAGCATAGCTCAAAAACGAGAAACCGTAGAAAGTTGAAACTTAATATTCCGTTTAGGTATCACCAGGGGGTCTGGCAATACGTTATCTGTCAAAATTCCTCAACCGGAAGTACCATTTTACTAGTTGAACTTTTTACTTTTTTTTGCGATTTTCTCAAAAATGGCTCCATTTTCTTTGAACTTGTTACATCAACTACATACAAAGAGTTACAACTTTTATTTGAAACATTTCACCGGGAAAATGCATTTAAGGGCACTTTTGGAGGAGGGGGTGTGTTTAGGTTTCCATCTAAAATGCTATTTCAGTTTATTAGACAATTCTGTCATCTAAATAATGTTAATTAAAATTAAATATGTTGTAGAAATTCCCAGTTTGAAAAAAATTCGGATGACTGGAAGTGCGTTTTACTTTACCACTTTACTAAATAATTTTTTCACTTTTTCGCGATTTTCTCAAAAATGGCTTCAATGATTTTCTTGAAACTTCTTATATAAACTACACATGCAATGATCTGCAACTTTTATTTAAAACATTTCTCTGGGAAAATTCATTTTAGGACACTTTTAGGGGAGGGGTGGGGTTATATGTTCTTCTCTAAAGTGCTATCATAGCTGATTATAAAATTCTATCATCCAAACAAAATTAATTAGAAATAAATAGATGGCCAAAATTCGGAGTTTTAAGAAATTTAGTAAACCGGAAGTGCGCTTTTACTGAACAGTTTTTTTCAGTTTTCGACGAATTTTGTTAAATTTCGTACACAAACTATAAAAATTTGTCAATTATAATTTTTAGTACAGGAGTAAGAGGAAGTTGTGTGAGTGTTTCACACCAGATTTTTTTTTTTTTTACTAGTTTTCCCTTCGTAGATATTTTATAAATTATCAAATTGTGCAATAAAACTTTAAAAAATGCAAAAATATCGAGCGATTTCTACCCTATTATTTACTATTTTATATAATTAATGTGAGCAATAAAGAAATATGAATCAGAATTTTCATTCCCATGTAGAAAGAGAAAGAAAAAGAGAATTAGGCAGAAATGCAAGATTCGGCATTTTTTATTTGGCCGTTTATACTAATGGAATGAAATAAAATTGATGTTAAACACCCATATCTCCAATAAATTCATAATATTCAGTTGAAAAACTTTGGTTAGACCTGGAATTTTTAGCTGTTCATTATATAGCCCTTAATTTTATATAGGTGGCGCAGTGCACAAATTATTGAAAGAATACTATAAAGATGGTATTCTAAGTGTGAGCTAATTCATCAAAATATTGTTTCATACAACAACATAAATGGAGGAATCCAACTAATTATTAATGCAATAAAACAAATTAATTATAATTAAAAGAAGCGTTATATATTAGAGTTTGAAAATCTAGAGACTATGTAACTATGTAAATTGGAGTAAGAGATGGTGTCATGTGAGTGTTTCAAATCAGTTTTTTTTTTGACGATGACATGTCCTTTAGAAACCTACAACAGTTTGGAAGAACTACATTCAGTGCAATGATTTATGGTTTTGAGGTGGTGAAACCGATTGGAATTTACTCCTGAATGATTAAAGTAATGCTTTATAAGTAAGCTGTATGAATCGTGAGAAATTCTACAATTGGGTTTAATTTATTGATGTGCATTCTTTTAATGTTTATTATTAAAGTAAAGTAAAGTGAAGTAATGCCTATTTTTTCAGGCGGGCTTAACGTCCAACTACCAAATTAGGTGTCGTGGACGGGGGCGGAAGCACCTACTTTACTATTAACATTTTTTAAACAAATATAAAATTTAGTTATACGCTGGACTCGAACTGGGGTCCTCCCACTTACAAGTCCATGCTCATAACCAATACACCAACAGCCGCCCCATGTTTATTATTATTATACTAGGTTTTTAACTTCAATTATTAATGTGCGAAATTCTAAAAGTGTGTGATGAAAAAATTGAGATTTTTAACTCCATCATGTCTTTTAGAGTTTTACAGCAAATTATAGAAAACCGGTTCAGTAAATCCCTGTTCAGAAAAACTTTAACAATTATCTTTCAAATTCGGAATTCAAAGCAGTACCTTTAGTGTATTTTTATGTAAGATTGGCGTTAGACTTGGTAATTGATACGTGGTACTTATATAGACAGATTCTGTAGAGTAGGCTATTAAACATATGCCACCACTTGACACTTATTGGTTTATTCGCCACTCATGTCTGCTTAATTAAACTTATCAGCTTAAATAGAAGTCGTGAAAGACATTCTTTGGTGGTAAAGCTTAAAGGTGTCAGTTTCTTTTCCCGAAAGAGGTAAATTCTCCAGCCACACAAGACAATAATTGTATAGGCTATCCAGTTATCAGGCTCATGTGATAGGTTTGTTTGTTAAGTTTACTTGCCCAATGAGAAGGCCTAAAGTCATTCATTTGGCCGCATTGCTTTATTTTATAGTAAGGCTGGGCGAATAGTAGACGAACTCCTCTGCAAACTGGCGGATCTCGACATCTCCTGTCAGGGGTATGCCGATGATATCGTCATAATTGCTAGGGGTAAGTTCGAGGATACCCTCTGTGAAATACTACAGAGGGGTCTAGACATCACTAATAGATGGTGCCTTTCTGTGGGGTTGGGTATTAACCCAGCGAAAACCACGGTAGTTCCTTTTACAAGGCGCAGGGCTCTTCCACATCTGAAAAGTATCCAGTTAGCTGGAGTTGATCTAGAGTGGAAGAAGGAGGTCAAATATCTTGGGGTAACTCTGGATAGTAAGCTTCTGTGGAATAGGCATGTTGAAATAACTGCCAGTAAAGCTACTCGCGCTCTCATGGTGTGCAGGAGGGTGGCGGGCAAGTCCTGGGGATGCCCTCCTCGAATTCTTATTTGGATGTACACTATGATGGTGAGACCTATTATCACCTATGGCGCAGTAGCGTGGTACAGCAGAGCAAAGCTCGAGAAGGTCAAGAAGACTCTTGACAAAGTACAGCGCCTTGCGTGCCTATGCACGACGGGAGCTATGAGGACGTGCCCTACAGCCGGGATTGAGGTTATTCTCAATCTCACACCGTTCCACTTGGTGGTGGAGCGAGCGGCGAAGGGAGCCCTCCTCAGAATCTCTAGGGAGGGCAGGGGGGATGTGGGCTGGGGGTTGGGAGGCGAATGCCTCCTTCTGTAGGCTCCCTCCCCTGGGACTTTCCTAGAGATAGCATGACTAAGAAATATAGCTTCGTTAGGAATTTTTCTACGAAGCTAAGTACGAAAGGAGAGTGAGCGATGGATCCGCCCTGGACAGTATTAGCAAGCATGCCATTAAGTGGTACACAGATGGGTCTAAGACCCTCGAAGGAACCGGTGCAGGAGTGTTTGGGCTTAGAATCAAACACTCAGAACCCATGGGTAAGTTTCCTAGCATCTTCCAGGCGGAAATCTACGCTATTGGAAGGTGCGCTCAGTTGAACCTTGGTCGGGGATATCGGAATCAGGAGATTGTTATCCTATCCGACAGTCAGGCGGCCATTAAAGCACTGAGCTCTTACGTACTCAGTTCTAAAATGGTATGGGATTGCCTAGGCAAACTTAATGAACTAGGCAGGAGCAATAAAGTTACCCTGCATTGGGTGCCGGGACATGTCGGCGTGGATGGTAATGAGGCAGCTGACGCCCTGGCAAAGGAAGGCGCTGTATCTCCTCTTATTGGGCCAGAGCCCTTTTGTGGAGTCAGTGACCAAGTATTTCTAGAAGAAATCAAGAAGGAGGAGGTGGCTAAAAGAGCTCGTCTCTGGAACACCATCCCGGGACTGAGGCAGGCCAAGGTCTATCTGGGCGGTTATAACCAGGAAAGATCGAAAGCCTTCATCAGTCTGAGTAAGAATAGGATCCGTATTCTTACGGGATTCCTTACGGGGCATTGCAGACTCAGGGGGCACCTGAGAAAGCTTGGCCTAGTAGGTGACGGCATATGCAGATTCTGTGGAGAGGCGGAGGAAACTCCGATACACCTCCTCACGGACTGTGATGCCGTCATTCAAAGAAGTTTTAGTAGTCTGGGCTGTTACCAGATAGGGGAGGAAGAAATACCTACCCTAGAACCTTCCAGGATCCTGAGATTTCTCAGGGAGTTAAACCTGGAGAGGGTGCTATAGATGAGCTAGCTCATCTTCGGCACCAGGGGGGGTACAATAGATCAAGAATGGTCGCGGTACAGAACCCTAAGGAAAAAAAAAAAAAAAAGCCTGGGCGAATAGCTATTAATCAGCATTTTCGCCTGCCTCTAGCCAAACACAATTTTCCACGAAAATTGCTTGAAACAAAAAAATATGATAGTCATTTATGTGTGTAAATAATATAAATATAAATAAATAATACTAATATACACCATTTCTTTGTTATATGTGAAAATTAGAAAATGGATAAATTATAATATATCATTTTTGGGTGATAAATTAATATCCTTGAAGTGTTCAATTTGAAACTAAATGTTTCAAAGATTTGACTGAAGTGGCTAGAATTAAGTGTCCGCCTTGGACTGCTCTGCAATAAACCTGTACATATTTACTCAATGCCTCCATAAATCATATAAAAAAATTTGTTCATGTTATTACCTACCATTTCTTAGTAATAAAACGTCTTAGTAAGCCAGTTTTATCAGCGCCCATCTCCCTTTCTCTCTCTACTCTAGGGTACGTAATCTTTAGTGCCTTGTCAGTTTATAACAACATAGGCTTGGCTTGCACCCAAGATTTTCTTCAAGACCTACATTGTTTTTTTTTTATTTTTTACTAAGACAAAATGGAAAACTAAATTATTCAAACTTCAATTTCAACCTTAAAATTCTATATATGATTGTATTCCACTTTGTATTATTTTTTTTTGTTTAGTTACAAAAACTTGTATAGAAGAAAATTTCATAATTTTATTAATCAATCAAATAGAAAAATTTACCTTCTCCAAAAACGTAGTCGAAAAACAAAATAATTTATTGTTTTATTCCTTATTTACTGAAATAATTGTTTTTACTTCACTGTAACCCTTACATTTAAATAATTTTTACTTTTCTTAAGGCAATATGAGATAGATAACAAGTTCAGGTTTTTTGTTTTTATTTTTTTATTTATTTTTTTTTTTTATTAAGAAATCCACAACTGTACACACAGTATTATAAGTGAATATGATAGTAGTCATATAAAAGGGCGTGAATGTCTTGTTAGGAGATGCTTCCCAGTGGAGGTACTCCGTAATTATTACTAAAAAATGCTAACAAGAAGTTAGATGATCACGCGGCCAGTGGCGTTTCAGTCTCCTGGAAGGGTTGTGTGGAATAGAAAGAGAAGAGAGTTGTTGAACTAAAGGATTAGAATGGTTGGATGTGAGGTCATGGAATTTCTTATAACGTAATTTTATAAACTGATGGACAAAAGGGATTTTGAGGTCAGTGTGAAGGGTTAAGTAGAAACATAGAACGGGGCATTGGTAAATCTTCTGAGGGTTTTGGATTGAAAAGCTTGAATGCTATAGTAGTTGGAATGCTTGGTCCGAACCCCAGACCTTGCATCCGTATGTCCAGAGGGGCTTTATAATAGTGTTGTAGATAAGACTTTTGTTTTCAAAGGAAAGTATAGACCGTCGGTCAAGTAGTTTCGAGAGAAGTTTGTTACGTCTGTTTAGTTCAAGTCTTTTTTAATCATGTATGCGGATTCCAAGTAAGTCTTTTGTCTAGATAAAATCCTAAATATCGGACTTTGTCGACTGTCGGTATTATGGTCCCATGAAAGAGGATGGGCGGGAGAGTAGCGCGACGGATGGTGAAGGAAATGCATTTGCTTTTAGTGTGATTAACCTTTATTCTCCACCGAATAAGCCAGGCTTGTAGAGAGATGATATGGGATTGCAGTGCACGGAATGCGGAAACAGGATCGGGATTTTGAGCAATAAGGTTTTTTTTTAAATTTAAGTTTTCACTTAAATTAGCAAGTGCTAACGTTCTGCACAAACGTACAAATGTTCTGCGTTTGCAAAACGAGAGTAAACGTTCTGCACCGGAATTCTCTAGAAAAATTATATTCATATGTACAAATGGTTATATTTTTAGAATAGAAAATTTTTACTTAATAATATCATTATTTTTTTACTTTTTCTTATTCACAATAAGAAAAAGTATTGCAATCGTATCAAATTTAACGATATCATGTCTTCACCGGAAATATACATTTTGATGCCTCTGTATCCGAAAAAAGTTTTTTTTTCATTAGAAATCGGTATATCATAAATCAAAACAAGAAAGTTGTAGAAAGTTTAAACATGATGTTTTGTTTAAATTCTATCAGGGTTTTGGTCAACAAGTGGGGTAATTCGTACCATGTTTCGAAATTTTTTTTTTTTTTTTTAACTTTTCTGCGATTCACTTTAAAGTTGGCGTAATAATAATAATAATATTCTTTCTTTTTTTAAATTATTCACAAATATTATACACGTATTTACATAGGAGTGCCTAGTATACACTATTATATCCAGCTAATCTGTAAAATACGATATTGATTTGTTTGTATTAGTTGAAAGTTTGGGAAAAAGGTCTAAAAAAATAAAACCCTAGCACTTACATATCTTTTAAATTAAGGAGTTAGGTATAACCCTCCTAGGTCTGTAATCACCGCTCAAGTCATAGTCCCTTATCTGTGTGCTTAGGTTATTGTGGCTTGCTTCACACCAGCTAAAGAATTTTAAGGCGACATTTTTTAATGTGATGTTCAATGTAGTCCATTTTTGTGCTTAGATGGAGATCGGAAATATGGGTAAAGCGAGGCGAGGATGTCACCAATCTTATTTTGTGTTACTTGTAGTGAGGCAATGTTAAATCGACACTTCAGACTCCAAGAAGGGCAAGCATATAGTACCAAGGTTAAGACATATGTAATAAGCTACTACCTTGTAGTGGAGAAGATTATTTTCTGGCGAGAGTTTGAATCCCGACAAAGCAACGGGAATAACGTACGGATAGCTGCTTTCCCTTTATTGATTCTATACTTTAAACGAACTTTACTTAACTTATACTTTAAAGTCAGCTTCCGTGTCCTTAAAGTCAGGTATTACTCCGTGGTACTTAACAATAAGAGATCAAGATATAGTCCGCCTCTAAAGTTAGCGTAATAACTAGGATATCGGTAAAGGATCTTAAGTTATGTTCTTTTAAGGTTTTGGTCCGATTTGTTCTGTCTGCGATGAAACTTAGATGGGTAAAACCTGGGCCTGGACTTTTGTTCCAGACCCAGTAGTTGTTACTCTTTAGGGGTAGCTATGTGGGGCCAGGGAGGCTTTGGATAGCGTAGGGTTTTGCCCTCCCCTTCCTTGAATAATAATAATAATAATAGCGTAATAACTGCACATATAAAGAGCAATTACTTTTATTTGAAACACTTTTCCGATCCATAATTATATGTTGTGATTGCTCTTCTAAATTGTACTTCTTGCAGACTAGTGACCATCTTTTTTGTCCTATTCTATGCAGATATGATTCTTACATACCGCATGCAGATTTACCCTTAACCTGCTTATATCAGTCACTGGTGCTTATTAAATCAAGAGCCCTTAAACCTAGGGCGTTTGAGTAGCGTATGGATAATCAATTTTATAAAATTATCCTTTCCTATTGCTATTATATTCTTTCTGCCATTTTTTTTTTTTTTTTTTTAAAGTATTTCTGGTTATAAGAGTTGTAATATCAGAAAGTGGTAATTTACAGCATATTTCCTTTCCATCTTTATGGCTCTTAATTCCCTTTTTACACGTCTCAGTGTCTAAAAATCGTAATTTTTACTTTCTCTTTACTGCTGTTATTGTGTCAAATTTTCAAACTCAAACTTAATTCGGTTTCAAACATAAAACCGGTTTCAGTCAAAAATCCGTTAACCGGAATTACGGCTTTTATAATTTTTTTTTTTGGTTTGTACGATTTTCTTGAAAACAGTTCAACGATTCTGCTTCACAGATTTAGGCAAAAGCTATGATAAAGAGCTTTTCCTCATATACTTTTTCTCATGTTTGGTGGAAAGAATTTTTCCCCCATTTCATTCTAGTTTATGTGAACCACCTGATACATTATGTGGGCACAACTAGAAAGTTACATACTATAACTCAAAACTGTACCGTATACCTGCTAAATCCAAAACATACTACCAACCTTCCTTTCTGTCTTGGCCTCTATAAAGAAATATTATCGTCGTTCCTATAATACTGTAACATGTTCCTCATAATAATCGTAATCCATTTCTTCATTAGCTTTTTCAGTAAATAATAATATTATTTCTTTCTTTATAACATATGTCTTAATACATTAATGCTATAATAATTTCATATTATATTATAAGAATATAAACCACACATCTTAAATAAACCCCTGTAACTGTTAACATAATGTAATACTGCAGTGATGCCATCTAACTACCCACCAAGTTACCTCTCATCTTAATTACTAATTAAAATTATATCTTTCAGCTTCCTTTATATTTTTTTATAGCGCTTCACGTTTTTTTAAAAAAAATTAATTATTCATAATTATTAAGTTGTTAGAATGAAAGTGTTAACTGACAGATTTTCTTCAAATTTATAATATTTGAATACAATATTAGCTGCTCTCTGGTATAAATATAGTGATGGCTAGGGGGTACATGTTAGTTAGCACAATATAGGATAGTACCCGAATGTAATTACATTGAATTCTAGAATATAGCGCCTATATTAAAAACTCAATAACATTCGGAAACTAATATAACAGATTCCACAAAACTTCTTAAAACTAATTTTCCCTGTTAAGTTGTTTAAATACTCACAAATCTTTTCTTACGTAATTTACGTTTAATCGATTTTCTTAAAAATTTGGTATTATAGCAATATTTCTAATGCCCTTTAATATTATATTATAGGTAATTGAATTGTATATTTTACTGATGTGATATATCAGTCTACACAACATGCTCCTTGTCACTCGCCGGCACCATCGTGTCAAGCACACCATCATGGAGCTACTCGAAGGTACAAAGGATTTTGTGTGCTACGAGGAGGTGCTTGCTGTCGATGACGCGGGGTCGACCCGGTATGCAGATATCCTGGCTTTCAGGAAGAGCAGCAAATTGGCATCCTGGATCCCACAATTAGATATTAGGCTAACGATCCTGATCAAGCGGAGAAAATCGATATGGAGAAGCGCCGTATCTATGAGAAATGCAACGCCTACTACCAGGAAAAGTACAGAGAGCACTTCGGTGATAAGAGAGTTCCAGGTCCGGGGATGGTTCGAGTGGAACCATACCGAACAGAACGGCAAAGTTTTTTGACACGATCGGTATCGACCAGAGCAAACTGACGTCGCTCAGTGAGCTCATTCTTATAGACTCACTAGCGATTATAAAAAAAAAACATATTTACTAACAGTGACTAATGATCTTTTATTAGGCTTAAGTTGAATTAAGTGTTTTGTTCTTTTTTTATTCTCATAATGTGTATATATGTGTGTTTTTTATTTATCTTACTTTATTTTTATATGAATTGTCCTTGTTGATTGATTGGTACGCTGTGTTCTCTGCAACTGAACCTAGTTGAGCAGCCCCACATAGTTTTAAAAAATAAAGTGTATCTCTCCTAGCCAGTTAGGAAGGTATGACATGGAGAGGATGAACGAAGATGCTGAGGTGATGGATTTATTCCAGGGGCTGAACATTATTAAAATAATCAGGCTTGGCGAACTGCGCTAGGCGGGACTGAGAATTGGTCGACGAAGAAAATCTGCAGAGAGTACTGAGTGTTGGTGTCGTCCCAAACTGCAATGGGCTGATGGGCTAGAAATTTGTTGGATATAAGAAACTAGATTAAAGCTACCTCAGTATTGGGCTCTGCAAGAAGAAAAGGAAGAAGAAGGAACATTTTAGGGTTGCAACTCCGTCAGTTCCTTCCAAAAAAAAAAAAAAGTTACGAATAAAAGTGATAGTCATTTATATTATGTGGCTATATGAGGTTTAAAGAAAAAAATATCAGTTGAATATGTGGATGGGTCCGCAATGCTTGATAACATCTGGTATTTTATCCATCGTCTAGTAGTTGAAGTTCGACTTCAACGTAATGTTTCATGTTACACTCACACTTGTTGGTTTTGCAAGTAATATCATGTAATAGCAAAACCAACAAGTATGAGTGTAACAGAAACATTACGTTGAAGTAAACTCTCTACGCGAACTTGGTGAATTTGCTTTGACGATGGATGAAAATCCAAAACCGGTCAGGAACAAAATGAATATGCATGCTATGACGGATAAAATGCCAGATGAAAAAAAAATCTCTGGTGCCTTTTTCGAGAAAATAGCGAAAAACTTGAGAAAAAAATCATGCTAGATTTTGACTGAAACTTTTCATGTCAAATCTATTAAGTTAATATCAAGAATATTAAGTTAAAGCTTTTTGAGCAAGTTTCCGTTTTTTGAAACATTTTGGATTCCGGGAACCTTTTGCAGCAGTTACAGAAAGTTATTAATACATAAACAACAAATAGCAATAAAAGAAAGAAATTTTATTACATAAACGTGACATTATTAAGGACTACCGCAAAATAATGTAACTTTGAAATTTTAATTACTAATATTTATTTATAACAAAGGAATAACAAATTTTATAGGATATAAAGGAAATATTTCTATAAAAAAAATCTGGTATGAAACACTCACACAACTTTCTCTCACTCCTGTTCTTAAAATTATAATTGACAAATTTTATACTTTGTGTACCATGAAATTCGTCGAAAACTGAAAAAAAAACTGTTCAGTAAAAGCGCACTTCCGGTTTACTAATTTTTTTTTGAAACTCGGAATTTTTGGCCATCTATTTATTTCTAATTAATTTTATTTGGATGATAGAATTGTATAATCAACTATGATAGCGTTTTATAGAAAAACATAACCTCATTACTCCCCTAAAAGTGCCCTTAAATGAATTTTCCCAGAGAAATGTTTTAAATAAAAGTTGTAGATCTTTGTATGTTTAAGGCGCGTTTTCACGAGTCAAGTTTAGTTGTCCGATTTTAGCTGATCAGCAAAATTTGAATGGGACTTGAATCAGTTTTGGTTTATATGTTTCAACTGAAATCGATCAAACCGTTTCAATAGCGACACGGGGCACACTATGAATTGAAAACAAACTGAGAGGCCAATTGGGCGATTTGCAGGTTCACACATGTCAATACTTGAAAGATGGCGGGTTCAACTGAAAGATGCGTCATTATTATTATTATTATTATTCGCAGAAGGGGAGGGCAAACCCTACGCTATCCAAAGCCTCCCAGGGCCCATATAGCTACCCCTAAAGAAAGATGCGTCATACTTGAACGATAAAGTTTGACTCGGTCAAACTTTTGTTGATCCACAAAAAAGTTGATCAACTTTATTGAAACTAAAGGTTCCCACTAGTTTTTTCATTCTACTTCTGTTGATCAACTAAAATCAGTCAACTAAACTTGACTCGTGAGAACGCGCCTTTAGTTTATATTAGAAGTTTCAAGAAAATCGTCGTAGCCATTTTTGAGAAAATTGCACAAAAAAAAGTGAAAATATCATTTATTAAAGTGGTAAAGTAAACGCACTTCCGGTTATCCGATTTTTTTCCAAACTCGGAATTTCAACAACATATCCAATTCTAATTAATATTATTCAGATGACAGAACTGTCTAATAAACTGAATTAGCACTTTAATGAAAACCTAACCCCACCCAAAAGTACCCTTAAATGCATTTTTCCGGAGAAATGTTTCAAATAAAAGTTTTAGCTCATTGTATGTGTAGTTGATATACCAAGTTTCAAGAAAATCGTTGGAGCCATTTTTGAGAAAATGTGCAAAAAAATAAAAAAAAAACCTACTTGGAATTTTGACGTATAACGTACTGCCAGATTCCATGGTGATACCTAAACGGAATATCAAGTTTGAACATTCTAGGGTTTTTCGTTTTTGAGCTATGCTGTTCACAAAAAATACATGCACACACACACACACACACAAACCATTTGCTAAAAACCACTTTTTTTTTGGACTCAGGGGACCTCAAAACGGATATTTCCGGTGAAAACTGGATATCGAAAATTTTACACGATTACAATACTTCCTCTTACTGGGGAGTAAGAAGAGAAAGTAAAAAGAAGTGATCTTAAATGCCCCTTTGTAAAGAATCCTGCTTAATTCTTGCTACAGAGCAGGCAGGCTACGGGTGGCTTGCTGGGGAAGGAAGCTAGCCCTTATATGCCCTAAATAATGAAATAGATTTCCATTCATTGGCGTGCCAGAGAATAAAATAGCAATTTCCTGCGGAAATTGAGGCCAACCTTCCCATACGGTCCTCAAATAGCTACTTCTTCTTCTTTTTCTTCCAGGAGTCAGTGAAATAAAAAACCCTAAGATAATATTAAAAATGAAATGAGTGAGGGAGAGAGAGAGAGAGAGAGAGAGAAGAGAGGAGAGAGAAAAGAGAGAGAGAGAGATTCTGTCAAGCTTTCAACATGTAAAAACACTCGTTTTTTTTAGGCCTCAATGTTACTGACTTTTAGCAATACGTTTTATTGTATTTCTTTTCTTTTATACACTTGATTTTAAATTAAATTTGTGTTCTATTCTTTATTCATTCCAGAATTTTTGTTATAGTAATTTCATTTCATATTTTTGTTTTCACTTTCCATTTAGATTTAAAAAAAGAAAGTGAAAATCATTTTACTTTCTCTGACAGATGGCTGGGTGAGTGAAAGTATTGCGATCCTGTCCAATTTTTGAAATTGAGTCTTCACCGGAAGTACATACTTTGAGGACTCCCAGAGTACGAAAAAAAGTATTTTTAGCGACTAATATATATGTATGTTGGTCAGTGAATAAAATATCTCAAAAGCGAAAAATCGCGGTAAGTTCGAAATTGGTATTCCGTTTTAGTACATACTACTTGCCGTATCTCAAGAAAAAAAGTTTCGGACAAAATCCATCACAAACCGGGAATGAGACTTTACTGAATTTCCATTTTTACTTTCTCTTACACCTAGTAAGAGGAAGTATTGTAATCGTGTCAAATTTTCGATATCGAGTTTTCACCGGAAATATCCGTTTTGAGGTCCCCTGAGTCCAAAAAAGTGGTTTTTATCAAATGGTCTGTGTGTCTGTGTGTGTGTGTGTGTGTGTGTGTGTATGTATGTATGTATGTATGTGTTTTTCTCAAAAATGAAAAACCGTAGAATGTTCAAACTTGATATTCCGTTTAGGTATCACCATAGGATCTGACAGTTACGTTATACGTCAAAATTCCTCAACCGGAAGTACCACTTTACTACTTGTTTTTTTTATATTTTTTTTTTTGGCAATTTTCACAAAAATGGCTCCAACGATTTTCTTAAAAACATGGTATATCAATTACACATACAATGAGCTACAACTTTTATTTGAAACATTGCTGTGGGAAAATTCAGTTAAGGGTATTTTTGGCGGAGGGGTGGGGTAACGGTTTTCTCTAAAGTGCTATTTCAGTTTATTAGTTAATTCTGTAATCTAAATAATGTTAATTAGAATTAGATGAGTTGTAGAAATTCCGTGTTTGAAAAAATCTGATGACCGGAAGTGCGTTTACTTTACCACTTTACTAAATTATTTTTTCACTTTTTCGCGATTTTCTCAAACATAGCTCCGACGATTTTCTTGAAACTTCTTATAGAAACTTCTACTCATACAAAGATGTACAACTTTTTTGTAAAACATTTCTCTGGGAAAATTCATTTAAGAGCATTTTTAAGGAAGAGGGGAAGGGGTTATGTTTTTCTCTAAAGTGCTATCATAGTTGATTACACAATCCTATCATTAATTACCAAACAAAATTAATTAGAAATAAATAGATTGCCAAAATTCCGAGTTTCAAGTTAACCAGAAGTGCGTTTTTATTGAACAGTTTTTTCAGTTTTGGCGAAATTCATTAAATTTGGTACACTAACTATAAAATTTGTCAATTATAATTTTGAGAACTGGAGTAAGAGAAAGTTGTGTGAGTGTTTCACACCAGATTTTTTTTTTTTTTTAGTTAATCGAAATATCCTCAATAATGGCTCCAACAATTTTCTTTCAACTTCGAAAGAAGTTGAACAATCTGCACACACACACACACACACACACACACACACACACACACATACCAATTAGTCTTGAAAATGGTTTGGGACTGAGATAACGGCCGTAACCACTTTGGCTGACACTCGCCTGGGTGCCAGAACATGTGGAGTGTCTTCGGGTGGTCCAGAAGCCTGATTCAAACTTTTATCAAAGGTTGGATAGAAGAATAGGGCCTGCAATGGTGGGGAGAACACCAGGACAGAGGCTGGCTGAATTCTTTTTTAAGAGACATTTGCCTAAATTCACCTGGGACCTACAGAACCAGAGCCGAAGGGATATAAGGTTAATAGTGGGTCTATTAACGGAGTATTGCAGCCTGAATAGGCACATGCTACTACTGAATAGACACTACTACTTTCAGACAAAGCGCTATGCCAATTCTCCGAGGCTGAGGGGGAAACCCTGGTACAAATCCCCTGTGAGTGTATCGTGCTGATAAGGACAAGGTTTTTTCAACTAGGAACAAGCATTTTCCCGTGAGCTTCATGACGGAACCGCTTTCAGCTTTGCCTGATTAAAAGGGCGAAGCTGAAGGATGTGCTATAACCATGTAGTGTCAGTGTACGTCGCGGTGGAACGAGCCTTGCCTCCCCTTTATCAATCAGTCAATGTACACACATCAATACGTATCACTTTTATTAGAAACATTTTCTAAATATTGATTTGGGGGGGGGGGTCAGGTGGAGAAATAGCATTAAGCTTTCCTCTAAAGTACCACTTCAGTGCAGTGTGTGGTTCCAATGCCTACATAATATGAATTAGCGTCAGAAGTCTTGGTAGATTTCGAACTTTTGAAGAAAATTGGTTAACCACAGGTACGACTTTATAGATTAATTGATTTTTTTTAGTTTTTGGAATTTTATTGACGACTATAAAACGATTTCATATAATCTAGAAATGCTAACTGGATGGATAAAAACCTATTAATTCTATTTCATACATTTTTCCGAAAAAAATAAAATATTTTGGTTAATTCTGCAGATTTGGTGGCGTTAAAGTTCAAATTTGATATAGGTTTGTTCAATTTTAGTTGCACTTTTAGTTAATTTAATAACAATTGTATTTAATCACATCTATTATGTGCCTGGATAGTGTACACCACCTTTACATTTATGTTATTTTTTTATTAATTTATTTAAGGTGCGTCAACATCTATGGTCTTTGGCGCCCAGAGCCTTCTCAGTGCACTTCCGGCCACCGGACAATGTTCTCTTATTACAGACAACACTGTCCATCAAGAGGATCCCCGTGTAAGTCTCGGGATAGAATAGGCCTACGGTATGCCCTGCCTGGCGTAGGAGGCGACTAAAAGGGAGACCTTGCACCGGACAAACCATATCTTCTAATAAGATATTTATGAATCCTTGTGTGGAAAGTAAAATCTAGTTGTGTCACTCTTACTTCAACAACTAGAGACATTTTGGCGTAGTCTTGTGGCAAAGCCATCGCCCACCCTGCGGGGTGCAATCAGCTCAGGTTCTCCAGGTTGGGGATTCTGTCCCCCAATCCATCCTGATCCTTTCCTCTTGCAGGGTTGCCTGCAAGTTACCTGGGTTACCAGGTAACCCCTGTGCTTGAGGCAATGGACGAGAATCAGTAGATGGACATTAGATCCATCGGGCGTGCGATCAGTCACGCTAGCTCGTTAGAATTGAAATACTGAACTACGGGCGCAAGCTACTTGCAATTGAGGTAGGATTCGAAGTGGCCGTGGTTTAACCAATAACTCCAATGATCGAGGTTATGAGTTGAGCGGGAGGAGACTCGCAATATAAAATTAACCCCGGAGCCAGCCGGTTGCTGGAAGCGCATTTGCTGGGTGTGCGCGGTTCACCAGAGCCTGCTAGAGAATGCCTTCTCTAGCTTCTTGTAGTGCAGTGTGTCCACGCTGTGGGATCACTCTGCATACTGGTTGAGCGTGTCTCAACCTGCCCTTAAATGGGTCAAGCGGGGGAGTGCTTCGGCACTTCTGCTATGGTCGGGCATTGCACCAGAATTCCTTCCAGGGTGGTGACATCCCTTTCTTGTTAAACGATCTCGTTGCTTGCAACTGGGGACCGGTAAACCCGAAAGGGTATGTACGGTCTAGAAAGATCCCCCGAAGTACTGGAGGACAAGGGGTATACGGGGAAGAATGTCCATCACCGGAGCTGTAGAGGCTCCTAGGAAGAAAAAAATCTAAGGGTAGCACAGTTGGACTCGAACCCGGGTCCTCCGCGTGGGAGTCCAGTACGCTAACCACTTAGCTATTCCCTTGCCTACATTTATGTTACAATAGTCGACTAAAATTTAAAGTCTCAAGAAAATTTGTAATTTTTTTTATATAATTTAATTATTAACAGTTGTATGAAAAAGTCCTTTGAGTTATACACATCATATTACTTTATAGTTTGGCCACTTGGACATAAGTGTTTTAACTCAGCTAGAGATTCTCGATAAGAAATTTTTATAGCAGCCTTTTTGTAATTATTTAAAAATTAATAAAATTGAAAATCTAATACATTGCATTGTTTTTAATTGTTTTAATAATACCTTTTTCAAATCTATGAAGTTCTATCGTTTTAATAATGCGTTTTTTTACAGGGTTGTTCTAATGTGCTTACTTCTATTCAGAAGCTTACCAACATGCTTATCGATCAATGAGGTAAGTGTTAAAAAAAAAAAAAAATACTTAAATTATGTTCAAAATTAATTTCATTTTAAAATTTGTTCGCAGAGTATTTACCATTTATTTTTTCAGGGATATGTATTTTTGTAAGTTTCACAGAGATTGCTGTAATTGTAAATTTGTAGTAGTAATTTTAAGAATAAAATAAATAAATAATAAATCTGCTAAATTCCTCTTTGTCGCGGATGGAGTAGTATAGAACCCACGGTATTTACCGCGTAAGATATGATTCACTGTCATATGAGGCTGCTAAAGGAAAAAAAAAATCCTTCGAAATTCATAACTGTTCATACACGATCCCGAAACTATTTGCATTCCTAAAACTATTCAATTTATCCTTTGAACCTTTCTATTCTCAGTGTAGTGGAATCAGGTGTATCGTATTGGATGTACCGGATGATCAGATCCCACCGTGATACCACCAGATGTAGTGGAATCAATTGTCGTGATTCCTGAGGTATGAAGTTAGATGTCTTCAAGAGGGATTTATTAGGCGGAAGTTAGTTTAGAGAGTTAATGCTTGAATTACTAACACTGAATTTATAAAAATAGAATAAATAATTTGAATGAGCGTAATGGTAACTACAATTAATATGATTTGATAAAAGTAAATAAATAATTTTAAGAGTTAAATAACAAATAATTTAAAATGATTATAATAAATAAACTAATATGCACAACTATGAAAATAATTATAAGTAAAACCTTGTATAGGGACGCGCTCGGAACTCAAGTATAACTGCTGCTGTAAAATGATACTGATATAAAGATGTGGCTACTCGTATAATGATGAATGATATAATGATCCCCTCTTCCAGTGAGCCGAAGTGTATATTAGTCTTACTCACACACTGTCAAGTGTGTAAGTAAGTTCTCACACTAAGACATCTCTAGTAGCATGCGACCTTGGTTAGGTCGGCGACCAGTGATTCAGGTCAGTGGCCAGATTTGGTCGCCCATCGGCGACTTTCAAAGACCAGATTGCTTTTGTTCAATAGACAGGGCTTTATCGGTGCTTGTCTTTGATACCGTTGTATTGAAGAGGCAGCGGCCGGCTGTGGGGCCACTAGTTATAAATTATTCTTTCCTTTTGTTATATTTTGTGAAGGCTTTGACATTGCTATGTCATTACATCAGAGTTACCTTCACTGGAGAAACACATCAGCTTGCGCGAGGTCTCACGGGTTCAACCATTCTCATCAGTTAAATCACTGCAGGTGTATCCCTTGTATGCCCTACATACAACTAAAGGATTAAATGAAATAGAAATAATCCTTCTCACTCCCACGCAGGAGATAGACAAGATTCTAGATTAAAAATAAAATTCCATTGTTCACGGTTGCTTTTATCGAATGAATAATTAAAAAATGGTTTTCTTATTTAATGATGCCATTTTTGTTTTCCATTTCTCTCTGTACAAAGTTTACTACCCAAAGGATTTTGTTTATTACTTTGGAAAATTATGCACCACATTTCCCAACGCTTGTTTCGTTCTTATTTGTTGAAACCAAAGAATACCAATTTTTATAATGGTATGTAGTAATAGATGCGCTCTCAAAATCTTCATTAGCTCTCAAGTCAGTTTCCATTTAATTTCCTAACACTCATATTTTTGACAAAAGATTGTTGCGTCAAATGTTTGTTCTAATTTTTTATATGTTACCTTTTAGTGCATAAACCTAGCACTTATAAGTAGAATAAGTGAATTGTGAACAATTCTATAATGTAAAAGTTTTTTTAAACAAATTTAATTAATTACTTTTCACTTTTCGTCTTATCGATTTTTCCTGTTTTAGGGAATGTTACTTCATTTTTGGATTCATTTTTCAATGAAATCCTAAAGGGCAATTTTTAGGATTTTAGAGCAGTTAAGGGTACTTCCAACTTAACATGATAGAGCCAACATGGAATATGGTGGCTGGGGATATCCAAAGTCCTTTTCATGCAGTGGGTCTTCCTAGTTGTTGAATTTTTACATCCTAT
Organism: Triatoma infestans; assembly: GCA_011037195.1. Classification (NCBI taxonomy): domain Eukaryota; kingdom Metazoa; phylum Arthropoda; class Insecta; order Hemiptera; family Reduviidae; genus Triatoma; species Triatoma infestans. Next base: position 112,559 of record JAAEAF010000406.1, read on the forward strand.
TTGTAGATGCCTCAGTGATTGGATAAAAGATAATTCCTACTGTATATCAGAGTGGAATCACCAGAAATTCTATACAACCATAATGATACCACATTAATGATTAAAATTATATTAGGACTGGCTCTGTTACCTTTGGTATCACACTTAGATAGACCCGGAGAGACGCACAATCGCTTAATTAAATTTATGATTTCCCTCATTAAAGGGAAAAACCATAACCTTTATTTATCGCACTTTATTTGCCACAAATTTCTCCTGGTATAACCCCCCTTTGGCATGTACCGCCGTCTATCTGAATTTTGGGTATTATTAGAAGTTTAACAACACACAATTAATGATTACCAGACTTTGAGGTAAGGTCAAGTTCTCTAACTATCTCTACCTAGACTGGACATTAACGGACAGATTTTTAGCAGCCACTCAGTTAAGAATAAATCGAACTCATATTTAGCTGAAGCTTATACTGCCTTTGCTAATTCTCCCATTTATTTTGTAGGATTTCAGCAACGCCTTACGGAAAGCAAGGTAGTTAATAGCGAGACTGGAGGCATAATCGTTAAATGCTTCATTATATATTTATTGTAGTACTTTAGGTTGTTATGTGTCTTAGCTGCTTGTATTTGCTGGACGCAGATACTTAAATATTTAAATGAAATATTTGTCACAAGAAGGAATCGTAAAATTGTTTCTGAAGTCTCCAAAATCAACAAATTACATGAGTTTGATCAGAAAACATATGATTCTATTATTATTATTTTTTTTATATATTGTTACAACAACATTTCTTAGGCCATAAGTAAAACTTTATACTTCACAGCCTAAGGGCTGTATACATAGGCATACACTATTATTTTCACTACATGAGGATTGGAAACGGAGGCTAGTAGCATTTTAGACATCTGAGGAGGTGACTGGAATGGTGTAGCTATTCTCTCCATGAATAGGATACAAATTGCGAGACTTGGTTATTGACTGGACACGCTTGGATAGCCAATCATTTACACAAAATAGGCAGGATAATCTAGTCCCAAAGCTTCTCATAGTTCTGGGTGGGGGAGTCGCGACCAAGTTCATTTGAAACTGATAAATGTTAAAAATCTTTTCTTAGAATAACCGTCCCGTATACGATTCGATTCTTGTGTTTGTAGTTCGCAATATTTGGTGAGCGTAGTTCTTCATTGAGATAAAAATAAGCAAATATGTGGATGGGTCCGCAATATTGGATAAGATCTGGTTTCTTATCTGTCGAAGCATGCATATTGATTATGTTCCTGACCGGTTTCGGATTTTCATCTCATTTTGTGTAGCGAGTTCACTTCAATGTAATGTTTCTCTTACACTACACTTGTTGGTTTGCTGGTTGTATATATATGTGGGGTGGTTATAAGATTATGTGTTAAACACACACACATAGTAACAGAACCTTGTAACCTCCCCACATCTATACAACCAACAAACTAACAAGTGTGAGTGTACAGAAACATTACGTTAAAGTGAACTCTCTACAAGAACTTGGTGGATTTGTTCTAACGATGGATGAATTAGAATTAGAATTAGAATGATGCAGGGGAGACACAAACCCAGGCACTGCAGCCTCCCGTTGAGGCTTATTGTGCCAACCCCTCGAAACCTAGAAGAGGAAGCCCCCCTCTTCATGAGGCCCAGAACCTTCCCCACCAGTCCTTCTTCGAGTACGATTTCCTCCGGTCTCAGCGTGCCGAAGATCTCGTACCGCAATCTGCCGATTGCAATACAATCAAACAGCAGGTGAGAGGCCGTCTCCTCTTCCTCCCCCTGACACAGTCTGCACAAGGGCTCTACGTCCACTAATCCCACCTTGTGCAGACGTTTCTTGAACCTACCATGCCCAGTAAACAGGCCCGTTATCAGAGAAATCTGATACCTGCTTAGACCCAAGGTGTCTCTAGTTCTTCTTCTACAAAGCTCTGGCATGACAATTTTGCCGTGTTTTGCCCCAGTAATTAGCCAGAGACGATAATGCTCTCTCCCAGTCCATTCTCTCAGAGATGCCCTCGCTATGCTTTTGGCTATTCCCAAAACAGGTTCCTTCCCACAGAAGGGAGTATTCGCTCCCTCCCTAGCCAGTTGGTCGGCTATTTCGTTACCTTTAATCCCCTTATGCCCCGGCACCCATACTAGCCGAACTTAGTTGTGCCGGCATAATACCTCCAGGAGTCTCTACACTCCCTGACCAGGGAAGAGGCAATTCTGAATGCCCGAAGTGCATTCAGCGCAGCCTGGTTGTCCGAGAAGATGCATATCTCTCTATTCTTAGAGCCCATACACATATTCTCCTCAGCACAGATCTTTATTGCATAAACTTCAGCCTGGAATACCGTGGAGTATCCACTTAGGAGCCTCGGAATGCGTACCTCCGGCTTAACTCCATATATTCCGGCTCATTTTGTACCGCAGGTCATTTTGGGCCCATCTGTGAACCAGGATTCCCCAGTTAGGCTCCGCTTTTCCCAACTGTTAGCCCATTCCGATCGTGACGTAAATATCACTGGGTAGGGGAGCTCAAAGTTGAATGTTGGACAGCACTTTTCCCCAGGCATCTTAAAGATAGGCAGGGTCAACCTTCTGTGTAATATCCAAATGTTAGGCTAGGGAGCTTCTTTGCTTCCACTGGCCATTGTTCATTAGTCAGTACGCGGTAGCCCTCGCCTCCGCTTGTATCAAAAGATGCAGCGGAGGCAACCCCAGCGGTATCTCCAGTGCAACCGACGATGGATAAAAATCTGTAACCGGACAGGAACCAAATGGATATGCATACTACGACGGATAAATTACTAGATAAAAATTAATAGTTTAATTATAAGAAAACAAATTTCACATTGTTTCTTACCAATATTCTTTAATTATATGATGTTCTATAGTTTCAGAGATTACTTTAAATATAATTTTTCCTTTATGTTAGACTGCTATAATCTTTGATTTAACAATACTAAATTTAACCTTTTCCACAAGGTGTAAACAATTATGTTAGAAATTCTACGTATGGAACTTAATTAATTTAAAGTTAGTTGTAAGAGAGGTACAATTTAGTTCCAAACAGCAATAATCGCTGCCTTCCTTACAATCTCCCAACACTTAAAAGTTGTCGGTTAGTTAATTGAAATCCTGATTTAGAGAGTTCTATATCTCTCAAAAGTTTTTTTTTTTTTTTTTTTTTTTTTTTTTTTTTTGGCGCATCAACTACTGTGGTTATTAGCGCCCCCCAAATCATTATTTACTTTCTCATACTTACGCCGCTCGATCTGGGATGACACATGCTGCTAACCTGGTTGGCTTCTTGCACAACACCTTGCTGAACAAGGCGGGGAAGAGTCCCAGGTTCTGAACCTTTCCACACATCCCCACTTATATCATCAATCTGGTCGACGAGGGGGAGTGTGGATTTATTGCTATGTCATCCCTTTAATTGCCACAAGTAATTTGAATATAATTCACGACGAGTAAAGTACTTTGGGTTGCATCAATATTTTCATTCTTATTTTTATGCACACTTTAGCTACATAATCTATTCCGAGGAGGCTATTTACTATAAAACTAGTTGGGGTGTGCAGTACTTTCAACAAATGTTCCTGCACCCCCTAAAATGAACTAATCCTAAATTGAACTTAAACCTAGTGGGGTTGAAATACTTTTATAAAATTTCTTTCAACCCCAGGATAAAAAACCTAATCTATACATTTACACTAACATTCATGAAATAAATACATTTACGCTAATAAATACATTCACGCCAATAAATACATTCACGCCAATAAATACATTCACGCCAATAAATACATTCACGCCAATAAATACATTCACACCAATAAATATATTCACGCCAATAAATACATTCACACCAATAAATACATTCATACCAATAAATACATTCATCCTACACATTCGTACAAAGGGAAAGTACTCTATATTCCTTTCCCCTAAAATAACTAACCTAGTTGGGTAAAGTACTCGATATTCCTTCACCCATGTTTAATTAACCTAATACTAGCCTAAATGAACCTATATATATTAATATCTTTTAAAAAAGCAAATAGCCTCCTTGTATAAGGAGAACCCTCTTGTAGAATCGCGCGCTTGTCATGTGGCAGGCCTGCTCTCTCTCTGTCTCTGCGCAGAGCCTGACACCCTTCCAACACGTGCGCCACTGTTAGCCTTTCTCGGCATCGAGGACATCTCGGCCTTCTCCCTCCTACAAGGAGGTGCCCATGTGTCACACGTGTATGACCAATCCTCAGCCTCGTCAAAATTACTGAATCATGCCGCGGGTAATTCTCGACTGTAATACTTTGCACATGTGGTTTAATATCTTTGAACTTCTCATTTATCCTGTCCCACTGACATTGCCATTTTTTATTAATAATTTGTTTCATATATATTTGTAGGTCAGTGGGACGTACTGGCGTTACAGCATCTGTTTGTGTAGAGGCAGCTCGTTTGGCCGCCTCGTCCGCCCGTTCATTACCGGACACACCAATGTGGCCCGGCACCCAGGCGAACGTCACAAATTGACCACATGCGCTTAATTGCAGCAGTAACCTGTAGATATTTAAGACCATTGGGTCTGTCGAGAATTTATCCCGGAGAGCCATTAGTGCACTTAATGAGTCCGTCAATATAAGAGATTTTTTATAATTATTTTTCTCTATTAATTCTAGGGCTTGGCAAATAGCAAATGTCTCGGCCGTGTACACAGATGCATAATGCGGGAGTGTCCAACTTATGGTAACTCCTTCCGTGTACACAGCACTTCCCACTCCGTCACCTATCTTAGACCCGTCTGTATATATAGGTCGAGAATCATAATAAAAGTTTAAGATTTCTAATAGTTTTTGTCTGTAGACGACGGGTGGTGTCTCCTCTTTTTTATAAATTGCCAGGTCCATACGGACGCTTGCAGAGGGTAGGGACCAGGGAGGAGAAGGCGGAAATCCCCACTCCTCCACTGGACCTAATTCTATTCCCTCCGCGTCTAGTAGCTCTTTAGCTCGGACCCCAAGGGGTCGCGTCCGCGTGCGTTGTTGACGGAAATTTTGTTCATGTGGGCTCTCGAATAGGGTGGGAAATAAGCTATGAAATCGCTTTCCCCATATTCCGGCGATGTAGGTCAGAGTAAGCTGTTCTCTTCTAAGCTGAGGAGGCAGCATTCCCGACTCTACATAAAGGCTCTGTAAAGGACTAGTCCGGAAGGCGCCTGTGAATAATCTAATTCCTTCATTATAAACTCTGTCTAGTGATAACAGGCGTGACTTGCGTGCTGAGCTATATACTGGCGCTCCATATTCTAGTTTGGAACGGGTAAGTGTAGTAAAAATGCGTTTTAAAATTTCCCGCTCCGTTCCCCATTTGTAACTACCAAGAAATTTCAAAATATCGAGGGTTCTCCTTGCTTTTCTATAAGTATAGTCTATGTGATCCTGCCAGTTTAACTTAGTATCGAATATGAGGCCTAGGAAACGGATACTTGTTTTATATTGGATCGGTGTGCCGTTCAGTAACAATAATGGGGGACTATGGTTTTGCCTTAAACGGCAGAAGTGTAGGCACACCGTCTTAGTCTTAGAGAATTTAAATCCATTCCTAGACGCCTCATCAGCCACTCTATCTACTGCCTGTTGTAGGGTTTCTCGGACCTCACCCAAGTCACTACCTGACAGATAAAGGGCGAGATCATCAACATATAATGAAATTTGGAGAGGGTCTCCTACAACTTCGGCTAGACTATTTACCGCCATCGTGAACAGTGTAACACTTAGTACCGATCCCTGTGGAATTCCATTTTCTAAGACATGTGGGTCCGAAAGGACCGACCCCAGACGGACTCGGAACCTTCGTGACTCTAAAAAGCCACGAAGGAACCTTGGTAGTTTCCCTCTCAACCCCCATTCGTGACACTTCCGCAGAATCGCATATCTCCACGTCGTATCAAAAGCCTTCTCTAAGTCGAAGAACACGGCCAGCACGTGCTCTCTATGCATAAATGCATTTTGCACATAGGCCTCCAGATGGCTCATCTGATCCAACGTGGAACGATATCTGCGAAATCCCGCTTGATGCTGGCTATAAAGTCCTCTTATTTCTAACAAGTATACCAATCTATAGTTAATTATAGATTCGAGGACCTTACTCAAGCAAGTAGTCAACGAAATGGGTCTATAACTAGAGGGGTCACTAGGGTCTTTTCCTTCTTTAGGGATCGGTATAATGATTGCCTCTCGCCAACCATCAGGATATTGGCCGGTCTCCCATATGCTATTGAACAACCGGAGAAGATCTTCCTTCCCGGCTGCGCCTATATTTCTTATCATAGCATACGGGATTCTATCTATCCCTGGAGCAGAGTCTTTACATTTTTTTAAAGCATTTTCTAGTTCATGGATGGTCAGCGGTTCATTGTACGCTTCATTGATGGCGGTGTCAAAGTCGAGTGGCTGTTGCTCCGCGTCACATTTTGTCCGGAGGAATTCGGCCGAATACCCTTGTGAGCTGGACACTTTGGCAAAGTGTCTGGCAAAGGCCTCAGCCACATCCTCCGGCTTGGTGACGACGACATCATTGATTTTTAGTATTGGTATCAACGGGGTTCTACGACTGCCAGAGAGAGTTTTAATCTTATCCCACACCTCCTTTAAGGTAGATGATGTGGAGATTGTAGACACGTAGGAGGTAAGGGTTTCCTTTTTCGCTTGTCTGATTAGTTGCTTCTCTCTGGCTTTTAATCTTTTAAAGTTAATTAGATTTTCCTCCGTCGGATACCTTTTAAATCTATTTAAAGCCTGCTTTTTGGCCGCATTTGCTACCTTGCATTCTGGAGTCCACCACGGGACGGGAGGTCTTGTGACTCTCCCACCAACCATCGGTATGGAACTAGCGGCCGCATCAACTAACGCCTGTGTAAACATGTTTGTATCAAGGGTGACATCCCCTGTGAAATTTGGAGTCACCACTCTGGTGGCGTAAGCAGGCCAGTTTGCTTTTTTGATGTCGTATCTCCAGGGTATCACATAATCAGACCTGGAGATGGAGCTCGATACTAATATTGGAAAGTGGTCACTATGGTATAGGTCATCAAGTGTGGTCCATTCCAAGCGAACAGCAATGGTGGGTGTTGCTACACTCAGGTCAATTGCACTGAAACCACCTGAGTGTGCGTTAAAGCGTGTTGCATCACCACTGTTGAGGAGCATCATGTTAGAATTATCAATAATTTCCTCAAGAGTTCTGCCACGCGCATCAGTATTGGCTGATCCCCACCAGGTGTTATGAGCATTGAAATCACCCATTAATAACACCGGGGAAGGGAGTTGTGACAGCAGATTCTCCAGGTCACTTCTCCGCCAGAATATATCTGGTAGGTAAATGCTAACTAAAGTGACCTGCAGTGGTATAGCTAGACGCACGGCAACAGCTTGTAAGTTGGTTTGGAGGGGTAGCCGCTTGCTGGGAATATTATCCCTTACACAGACGGCCACACCGCCGTGCGCCCTCCCACCTGGGGCAGGCTGTACCTCTTTACTGTATATGACATACCCAGGGATTCGAATGATTTGCCCCGGGCGAATTTTTGTTTCCTGGAGGCACAACCCAAATGGACGGTGTTCCGCCACCATTCGGCGTAACCCTTCCATATTACTAGTATAGCCCCGCATATTCCATTGAAGAATGGACTCACACATCGAAACAGTTTGAAGCGACCACACATGGCAGAATTTTGCTTATAGTGTTACTACGAATATATATATAATGCATTAGATACATGGATACTGATGTAATCATTATTATTACCTATTCAGTCAGTGGCACACTGTTTCCTAGGCTTGCCTTTTGGCCAGCCTTTTTTCCTTCTTCTAGGAGGATGGTCTGAAGTGCTCCCACCCTCCGACTCAGAGGCCTCAATATCCGTCCCCAGCAGCTGCCATTGCTGCTTCGGAGAGCGGACATCACGGCCGGAGGACGTTTGTCCTCGGATAGGTTTGATGCTCCTCCCCCTCACACTTACTGTGTTTGGGGGTGGCATCATCAACCCACTACTTCTTTTTCTTCTAGGGGAGCGTTTCGGTGGAGTAACCACCTTCCATTCCCCTTCTGAAACGTTTGCTTGTTTTGGTGGGGTTAATCCCACCTTTGTACCACTCCCACTGTTAGTGGGGGTGATTATAGGTAGCCTTACGGCTACCGGTGCCCCTTGAGGGGCATTTTGTTTGGGTGGTGGGATCTCTCCCACCTTTAAAATAGCTCCCCTTAAGGCTGGGGAAGGGCCGTTTATAGATTGCCCCTGGTTATTCGCAGGGGCTGGAAGAAAGTGTGCCACTGACAAGGGTGTCCTCATTTTTTCCGCATATGAAGCTTCTTTAATAACATAAGATTTGCTTTCGACAATTGCCTTTGCCTCATGATAAGGCAATTGTTGAAGAGTTTTTACTTTTTGAATTTCTTTCTCCTTAGACAAAATTGGACACCCCGAGGATCTGGCATTATGTTCTCCGCCACAGTTTATACAAGTTATTGGCGGTGTGCAGTCGCCCTCATGTTTGGGCTTACCACACACGCACAGCGCTTCTGGAGCCTTGCACTTCATAGAAGTGTGCCCGAACCTTTGGCAATTGAAGCACCTCATAGGTGAAGGTATATACGGGCGTACTTTCAATTTGTAGAAAGCGGCTTCTACCATCTGTGGCGGTCTTGGACGGTCGAAGGTGAGAACGAGCGAGGCAGTATCCACTAGGGATCCTTCATGCCGCCGCTTAATCCTCCTCACCTCCACCACTCCCTGCTCGGCCAGACCCACTTTAATATCGTCTAGACTACTGTTTAAGAAGTCCCGACAAGTAATCACCCCTTGTGAGGTGTTCAAGCGCTTGTGGGGACCTGCTTCTAGATCAGCATCCATGTATTTTTGCAGGTTTAATATGGCTCTTATTTGAGTGCGGTTTTCCGCTTCAATGCAAATGGAGCCATCGTTGAGTTTCCTAATGCTCTTGGTTTTGCCCAAAGTACTTTTAATAAAATTATAAAGTTTGAAGGAACATTCATTTGTGAATGAACCTTCCTTCTTTTTTACCACAAAAAACCTACCCCAGTTGTCCTCTTCTAGATCAATAAATTTAAAAACTGACTCATTTTCCTTCCTGTTGCCGCCCCTGGCTTTCTTCCTTGGCGGGGAAGAGGGGCTATACGGTTGCAGTGTGAACTGCATCTCAGACGATTTTCCTATAGTATTATCCTTGTCCATGCCAGGTCGTTCTTCCATTGAAACTGTCGATTGGGGATTAGTTGGATGGGGAGTTGGAAGGATGGGATATAGGGTTTGAGTTTGGTTAGGGAAAGGATTGGGGTTTAGGAGCTGGTGAGTTGGTGGGCTAGGCCCAGAAATGTTATGATTTTCCATATTAATCATAAACAGTTCATCGAGGTACGTGGTCCCGCCTCCTCGGACGATCAAATGCACCCGGTTACTATCCGGGTGGACCATCGCACCCCGATATAGTCAGGTGCCGCGGAAGACAGCGTTCCGTTACCGAAGCACCGACCCGTGTCCCCGCGGCCCCCCTCCTAACCCTAGGAACCCGCCTGAGGCGGAATTCCCTAGCCTTCCTGGAGTCGGGCTATCCCCCAGGTAGAGCTCTCGGGTGAAGCCGAGGCCAAAGACATGTGTTGGGATCGGACGCCCGCAGGTCGTCGTCTCCCTCAATGCCCAGGATCCCCTTTTCCACCCTAGCCCCAAAGCCTCGTGCCGGCAAGCACGAGGGAGAGATATTTATACTCCGAGCTCTCAACGAGTGCGTATACTTGTTCGTGCAGTGTGTGTAGTCGTCTGTAAAGTGTCGAGTGTTCAGGTGTGAGTGAGTGTGTGTGGTGGGGAGCTCAAGTTTACCTGTGGGTGCGCTGTACCCAAGTAGTTGCACACATCAACTATCTCTGCAGGTCCTATGTGTAGTGTGTAGTGTAAAGGGTGTCAGTATGTATGTATATTGTAATGTTGTTAGGCTGGGATACCGCAGGGACGCCTAGATCCCTGAAGAAGTGGCTAGTCCACTTCCCCCTACGGGGATTAGCTGCAATTGTTTTCTTTAAACTTATTATAGTAATTACACATGTATTTGTAGTTCTATCAATTTTATTTTGCTTCTTACAAAACGGTTTCGGAGAAATTGTTTTTTGCAGTTTTTCTTGGAGAATTTTATATTTGAAGAAAATTTATCCCTTAAATATGAAAAAACTGCATATGAGATATTTTTGCCTTCTTTTTTTAAATTCAAAGTCAAAAGCTTTAATGATAGTGCAGAGATGACATGTAAATGTACATTTGCAATAATTCCTGAAGTCCCTAAGGATTAACTAATGACCATAGTAGTGGATGGCGGTATTACTCTTCTGATTTCCTTTCTTTAATGACCTGGTTCCTCTAGGTCGCGCTTACCGCCGCCCTCCGGCCTCTGCACACTGTAGTCTACCCATTCCTGTTACTCTTGGCTCACATCTAGTACCCACAATTTAACTTCCCCCTTCACTTTGGCAATGATTAATTACTTTCTCCCACCCTTCCCACAGGATCATTATTATTAATTAAGACTGACAACTTTAAAAAAATATTTAATTGTTCCTTTAAAACGAAGAAAAATCGTTCTATTACTCCCTCCTCGATTCACTCACTGTCACTTATGGAAAGATCACAAGGTCAGTGATTCTTTCTACCCTGGGCCTGTGCAACATCCTCCACGGTCTCCTTACCAGTGGTCGCTAGGATTTTGCCGCTCAATCTCCTTGCAGAGATGAGCATAAGCATAAGAAAGAGGGAATGATGGTCCTTGATGATCCGGAGTTATCCATTCAGATGCCTCCTGCTCTTGTAAATGTAAGGGTGTTGTGAGGAGATGTAGGTTGTTGCTTGATGAGTGATAAATAACACCTTAAGATTTGGTTTAAGATATATAATTGATATATATGTATATGACTGACTGCCAAGGACTTTACACTAACTGAACTGACAGACTGACGTGGCTAAGAAGATATGAACGGAGCGATGTTAAACTGATGTGTAAATCAACAGAATTCTATCTGAATGATGTCTCATGATGTCTCATTGCCTATCTCTCATATATATATATATATACTGGCCGAGCCTCTCCTCTCTTTGCGAGAGGGGCTGTTTCTCTCCGCTAGAGTGGATGAGTGGTGGGGGTTCACTACCCCTACAGTGTCCTCGCCTCAACGAGGTCATATGGAATCCAAACTGATAAGTAGGGGAGAGAACTGGTCGGGAGACTGTGAAGAATTGACCAAAGGTGTTAGGAAATTTAAAGACTTTATGGAGTTCGCTCGAGAAGTTGCGGTAATAAGAAGGACTAGACGGATAAGTAGAGGTCCGCCTCCCCCTGGCAGGGGCGGTAACTTACCTACTAAGGCCAAATGACCATAGGCACCGGTTATGGCGCTATGCGCTAGGTACGGTGGCCTGTTGTCAGTTTGGGTACAGAATACCCGCTTCATCTGAATGGCATGTGAATCCCAGCCTAGCCAAGAGGATGTTGCAAAACCGTAGGCTGTGGTCAGGCTTCGCTTTTCCAGGGCCGGGCCAGCGACCATTCTAGGCCTTTACGTACGTGACTCGCTCTCTCTGCAAAATGGTACCACGGAATCATGTATCAGCCTGGCAGAGCTTGCTCTGCACTCACGAGCTGAGGAAAGGTTTCGTAGAATCGAGGACTCACAGGAACGATGGTAGAGTCCAAGTGATCTGTTTTGTGGGCGGGAGTTGGTTTGTTTGCCTACAGGAATACTTCCGCCTTCTCCCACCCCCTCACAATGTTTTGTCTGTTTGTCAGTTCGTTTCCCATTAAATTAACTAATTTGATTTCGTTTATTGTTCTCGGTCACTCTTCTCTATTAAGCTCATTTACTGCAAGTTCCAGCACCTGTTATATCATCTGAAATATCCATTTCAACGGCAGTCTCTACCCATCTCCACCACGGATATATATTTTACCTGAATGTGTGAATGTGACAAAACCTATGTTCTTTAAAGTGTACTTCCGGTTAACCTATTTTCTTCGAACTTAATATTACCTAGTTGGTGAACCTTTGGTCGGAATAGGATGTCTGTGGAAAAACTTAGTTATTTCCCTTTAAGGTTATTGTCCGATTTTTGTTCGGACTGCGGTGAATCTTAGATGGATTAGACCCGGGTCTGAATATTTGTTTTAGAACCGGTTTGTTGTTGTTTTTCTTGGGGTAGCTATATGGGCGCATGGGCTTTGGATAGCGTAGGGTTTGGTTCTTCCCCACAGACAAATAATAATAAATAGTTGTAAACATGCACTGTACTGGATTGGTACTTGAGGAAAGCTTCCATGTTTGTAGAAGAATGGAAAATTCAAGAAAATTTCCAGAAAATCGCGAGAAACTGAATAAAAAAAAAGAATCAATTCGTGAAGATCACTTACGGTTGGAGGATTTTGACCGAAACTTTAGCGATAGCGGTACTTAATTCTTTTTTAGGAACAATTGCAAGAAGCTCAAACTTGATATTCTATTTAGATACTACCATTGCATCTGACATGAAAATCACAACATGGACAGCCAACATCCATCAATCGCAACTGTGATTTTATTGAATAGATTTTTCAGTTTTTCCGTTTTCTTAAAATAGACTCCAATGTTTTTTCTATAAAGTTCGTATCATCATCAACATCATCATCATCATCATTATCATCATACATAGGCACCAATCACTTTTGTTTGGAAAAATGTTTTGTTGGGATTAGATTTTGGAATGATGTGGGAGATGACGCTATTTTAACATTCTTCTAATGTATCATTTCAGTATAATTTATGTTTCTACCATCTATATAATATTTATGTACATTACAAGCCCGGCTATAATACTAATTTGCAAAAATTTGGACAATACAATACTGGAAAGTAAAAACTGGTTGACAATTTATTTATTTATTTATTTTTTCTGCATCTGCACAACTTTATACATTAGCAAATGTGTATGTACAATATAATATAAAATTGTGTCACTGAGCTTAGGTTCACGTGGCCAATGACGTCTTAAAGGACGTAGAGGTTTGTCAGGGAGGAAAGATGTGAAGACTGTTTGAGCAAGAGTGTTTGGTGAAGCTGTAGGCTTTTATGAAAATTTTGGAATCGGGAATGAATTAGATCACTGAGGAAGGGAATAAGGATCATGATAAGAATGGGATTGAAGACATAATAGGGTGTGTTAACGATTCAGCGAAGGACTTTGGATTGGAAGGATTGTATAGATTGTACATTGGAAGATTTTGCGGAGCCCGACAATTCTGCTCCATTTGTTCATATCGGTCTAAGTAGTGTTTTTAAAGTGGTCTGAATTGGTTCTGTACCAACATGGTAGATTTAGGTCCAAGGGGTCTCCAACTCTGTTTAGTTCTTTTAACAAAAAATACGACTTTAAATAAAAAGATTTTGAGTTTTTTAAAAATTTTCTCGAAATCGGCTCCAAAGATTTTCATAAACCCTATATTTTTTTGCGGAAAAGGTGATTTTAGGTAGTTTCTGCGGAAGTTGTGAGTATGCTTAACTATAAACTACTGTAGTTGCAACTGAACCGATATTTTTAGTTTTTTGCTACTTTCTCTATAAAGACACCGAGCGGTTTCATTAAACTTAGCATATTAACCATATATACAGAAACCTTATGACTTTGTTTTAAACAGTTCCCCAAATAAATTCATTTAAGGGGGATTTTTGGGGGGAGGTGGGAGGTTATGGTTTCCTCTAAAGAGCCATTCCAATCATCTATCATCCCTATTATCTATATATCTCTATCATTTCTGTCATCCGTATAATATTAATTAGAATTAAATGGGTCTTCTAAATTTTCGAATTTGAAGAAAATCAATTGACGGGAAGTGCAATATTACAGATGTGTTTTTCCAGTTTTCTGCGATTTCCTACATAATCCCAACAGGGTTTCATTAAATTTGGGATATTAACTTTTCAAACAGAAGCTTATTATTTTTGTTTGATACTTTCCTTTCCAAGAAAACTTATTTTATAGAGATTCTGTAGAGATAGAAAGTCATGCTTCCTCAAAAAATGTTGAAGGATACGAAATATTTATTAAAAAAAAAAAACTAGTGTGAAACACTCACACGACTTTCTCATACAGCTTTTAATACAATTATGTATAAAATAAGTTTTCTTTAAACTCAAATTTTAGGTATTTATCCAAACGTAAATATAGAGGTAATGGAGGATGAGCACCGACTACACTAATCTTGGCAGGTAGAGAAGTGATGATTGTATTGTAGCCCAGTAGAGCGCTCTAAAACCACTGAACCAACTTAGAATAAAATTTGAAATTAACGCCGCAAATCCTGCACAACTATCCAAAATATTTTTTTTTTTTTTAAACGTTTCAAATAGAAGTAATACGTTTTTATCTGTGAAGTTAGCTGTAAAGTGAGGGATCCAAAACAGAGAGAAAGAGAGACACACACACACAGACACACACACACACACACACACACACACAGTCTCACTCACTAGTTTAGGCCAGATAGAGTGGGAGAAACTGTTTAAATGCAGCTGGTCAGCCATAGGAGGGAGTCTACCGACAGTCTTGCAGCAGGGTTCAAACAGCAGTCACAAAGCGTCATCAATCTTTCTCTTTACCTCTCACTACCATTTTATATATTTTAGTGTAAAGTCCAGGCAGTTTGTGCTACTTGTCGATTATGCAGTGTTCACCCATACTTCTGGTTTATTTATCTATCAACCCATTTTCTCTCCTTCTGACCGATTGTATTAGCGATTATATTTCCATGTTTAAAGGAAATAGTTTTCGAGAAAATTCCCCCCAAAAAAACTCAAAAACCTCTTCTGTAAAATCGCACTTCCGGTTGACCGAATTTCTTCAAATTTGGAATTCTACCAATGCTCCCAATATGTATTAATATTATGTAGGTGGCCAATCCTAGCTGATATGGCCCTTTAGAGGGGCAGCATAACGCCTCTGTTCCCCCCAGGACCACCAAAAAATATATTTTTCCGAGAAAATAATTCAAATAAAATTGACAGGTATTTAGCAGGTGGTTTACGACGTTTATAGAAAATCTTTGTGGCCTTTTTTGAGAAAATTAAGAAAAACAAAAAAAATTCCGTAATGTCGCACTTCCGGTTGATGCATTTTTCCTGAAATTTTTGTATTTTTGCGGCGGTAGTACCTAAACGGAATATCAAGTTTATTTGCGACTTTTCGTTTTTGAGATATTCTTTTAGTAGGGTATTGCTGTAGGTTCCAGGCCACTTTACCCACCCCCTGGCCTAAACTCGACTTTGGGCAAGACGCAGGTTTTTTGCCGCACACTAATGCAGTTGAAACAGGTTTTTTGTAAATGTGGAAGAGGGGGTGATGAGAGAGGTTATGTGGTTCTCTCTTTCTATTTCTCTCTCACTCTCCTCGCGCTTACATTCTCTCTCACTACATCTTTCAGTGTTTTTTTTATGTTATTTGGTGGAAAAATACATATATATATGTATATGTCTTACTTCAGTAAGATTTAGCCAATCACTATAAATAATTTATTGATATTATTTTTAATACGATACAACTTTAATTACACCATAAGTATAAGAAAAAATTAGCCTCACATTGCAGTGTGAAACGTATAGCAATAATAAAATTTCCACAGAGGATAGCATGCAATGAAATCTTGGGAAAAAATGAAGTCTGGTAATCAGAATAATCAACTATTTTAAACAAAATTATTTATAGATATCATCACTTCTTAAATCGTATTAAAGTTGAGAATGTTGTGTGCACCTGCAATTTTTTTTGACAAGAAATGCGTGTGTTTATCATATTTATAAGTAGATATTTTTACAAAGATGACATTGCCGAGAAAATATGATCATGGGAAAACTTAAATCTGGTAAACAATGTTAAATTAGAATACATATCTTCTTTTTTTTTATCGCGTTATTTGAACTGTATTTAAGACCATCTACACAAGAGCCCCATCCAAAATTCTGTGAACGTCTTGGCCCCCTCCCCCTGAATTTTAATTTGCCGCTATCCCCCTCCCTAAACTAATGTTCAGAACGGCAGAACACCTTGCGTTCTCTCACGCGCATGCGCTGTAAATATTAATGTTGGTTTATATCTTAAAAAATAATTTATTTTGTTGTTGGTAACGATGGCTGATGCATGGGAGAAATTAGTTGCTCTGGAGAATTATTCAAAATTTAGAAATAAATTTTTCTTTATGAATGTAGTTGATGACAGCCTTGATTTTATCAAGAAATTGATTGTCTTAAACCAGCGGTTATTAAAGATGCAAAATATGCAAATGAATATGTAGCAAGAGCGCCTAATAATCACTTTAAACAATGCGTTTGGTCAAACCCTATCCAGATATGTGGTCCATACACATAATGTATATGCTCTCTTATAGACTATCATGCAATTGTATTAAAGGAGATTTACTTGATTATTTGGAAATAGAGGGTGTCTTTGCCCTTGTGGTTTGTGATGTGAATATATATAATTAACTGGATTCCACAAACCTTTAGTTACAATGGCGGAGCATTGGGAGAACATTAAAGCTAGTGCAAATTATAGAACGTTTATTGCAATTTATCGCAACATTACTCTAGCAGATCCTGAATTAGCCAAGTCTTGCATTCAGTTGTATGAAGATTTGCAACAATTGGAGATATATGCTGAACGATTCAGTGAAACAGCGCCTAATAACCATTACTTTGGTTGTGTTTGGTCAGATTCTGAGTGTGTGATTCTGCACCTCAATTTCATGGTTATACGACGATATCAAGCTTGAATTGAGGAAATTTTGCTATGGCGGTGTTGGTGGGAGTGATATTTAAAAGTTAGCTAATCATCGCCTCTTCCACATTACACAAAAACCTGTTTCAACTGCTTTAGTGTGTGGCATAAAACGTGCGTCTTGCCCAAAGTCGAGTTTAGGCAGGGGGTTGGGTAAAGTGGCCTGGAACCTGCAGAAATATCCTACTTCTTTTCACACAAACACACACACAGACACGCTCACACACATATAGATCATTCGCTAAAAACATTGTCTCAATTAGCCTGAAAATGGATGGCGCTATAGCGTCGTGCCTATACTCTACCGTCAATGACAAAGGTAGTTAATAAGCTGTGTGTTAATTAATGTTGTAGTTTTTTAAATTGCGATGTTGTTAATTATATAACTTATTTCATACTACTATTATGTCTTGACGAGTAAGAGGGTCGCGGCGATGAGCGCAGAAGGATCTGGGCGAGAGCCCGACTGGAGCCGTCGCTGATGCAGATCTTGGTGGTAGTAGCAAAACATTTTCTCAATCAGGAGACTCCAAAACATGTATTTCCGGCAAAGCTCAATTTCGAAAATCTGTCACGATCGCAATACTTCCTCTTCCAAGGAGAGAGGGAGAGGGGGGGGAGAGAGAAAGTAAAATTCTAAGTTTGGAGAAAGTTTGTCACTTGTAACTAGGTAGATCGCAGGGACAGAAAGTCATGAGAGTGTTTCACGCTAGATTCTTTTTTTAATATTGACACTTACAAACACTTACAAGCACTTACAAACCCTCTTGCTTAATACGGCTGTTATCATTATTAATTTATACCCAAGTCCAAAGGTGGAAATTAATGACGTCATTTCTTACTAGTTAATATTAGGTTGTCCCCCTGCCCCTTTTTAGTGCAGAAGTTTGCTGCGTTGTAGGCAGAGAACTGTAGTGGTCATATTCATGGAAGTGGTGTTGGCCTACACCACACGATTTTCGATGAGGCGGCCCAGATACAAACTAACTGGTGGCCAGTCTTGTCGGTGGTAGGGGCGCGGGTAAAATTAAAGTAATTTATTTATGGCTGAAGAACAGTGGCCTGACCGTACGATGGTAGTTTAGCAACAAGAGTGTTGCCCCGACTCACTCCATCCAATACAAACTACTATCATACTCACATTACCTGGATCATACTTATACCCTAGAAGTGTTGGCCAAACTATTACCCCTACCACAAACATGCTCAGCTATCACCGTTTCATTTCGCTTTTTAACATCATCATTTGGATATATAATCTCGTACTTCATATTTTCTCATAATATTGTACAGACACTCCTCAATACTACATGACCTCTTCGCCCCATCACGTTCCATCACTTCTTATTCTTTCCTCAGTAATCTCCCTTCTTTATCTTTTATGAATTTCAGCACTAACTTTTCCCTTTTTCTCAAGTTCCGTAGAACCCTTAGAATAGTTTCTGATTATCCTTAAAATTGACTTCCATCTTCTTTACTTCTTTTTACTTCCATCTATTTACTTCTGAACTTCTCAGCCTACTTTCTATTCCTGCTTGAAATTTTTTCCTCACTTCTTCGTTAGTTAGTTTATAAGTAATAATTTTATTTACTCCCAAACAATAAAACAATTTTTCTTCTTTCCATATTATAGCCGTTAGAGAAATGAGTCTATGGTCACTACCTAAACCCTCTACGTTTAGATTAATCAAGCAAATAATTAATATTAATAATTTTTTTTTTTTTTGCATAATAATAATAATAGAATGATATCTTCTCTAACGTTTTATTCTCTAGTTCAGCCACGTCTCCAATTTCCCACTCAATAAAAAACAAAAACATATTTGCGGATGTAATAACCAGTTGTGGAGGCGGTAAATGTGGGGGTAAAAAAGATGATACTTGTTGAATAGTATGTTTGAACGTTGTTTTGGGTATGAGCCAATAAAGCTTCTTATCTAGCCATCCCACCACTACTAGTCTATTTTGGTCGTTAAATACAATATTGTACTCGTAGTTACAATTTTTTTTTTCTTAAAAAACAACAACAATAATAATAAATTATCTTTCATCTAGTTTTCTTGTAAACTACTCCATTCTATTGGTGTAAAGTGGACAACAACAAAAATAGAAGGAAAAAAACTCGTATGTGACAGCACTGACCAATTTTATTATAAAAATCTAAAAAAGTGGCCCTCACTCCACTGGAAAAAGAAAAATTAGGATAACTTATTTTTACTTTTGTTTTTCTTTATGAATAGTATCCTAATCTTAAATTTGATAAAAAAATAACAGAACTTGCTTTCAAAATTCAATGAATGAATGAGTAAGGATACTTACTAAGCCGAAGGGACCACAGTCCACTCCCAAAACACTTATACAAATACACTATGATTTATATTTGTGAAACCGGAAAAATATAAAAAGGAAAATTCTCGGCGAGGGCAGCGAACGAAATGGAAAGAAGATTTGGCCAAAAGCAGCTGTAGAGATGTTTGGAGCCGGCAACCACTAGTTGCTTTGATCCTTTCCTTTTGAAGGCTATTAAAAACGAAAAAAATGACACTAATTACAACGGTCGTTCAGTAAAAAAACGAAACAAAAACATACTACGTGTGTAAAATATAATTAACTTTTTTACCTTCTCTTGTTTATTTCCTCTTTTACCATATGCAGTTTTAGCATGATATTTTTGTGTGTATGTGAGAATAAAAACGCAGGAAGCTGAAACATGTAATTCCGTTTCTGTACTACGTCACCAAGGTTTCGGTCAAAATCCAATAAAGGGAAGTGCGACTTTAGTGGTTTCTGGTAGTATTCTAAATAAAAAAAAAAATAGATTTTCTTTAAACTTGCCAATATCTTACATAATTGTAACAAGTTTATCATTTGTCAATATGAATATCAGATGTATAGTAACTGTTTATCATTTGTCAATATCGATATCATGTGTATAACATGTTTCATTTGTCAATGTCGATATGATATGTATAACATGTTTATCATTTGTCAATGTCGGTATGATATGTATAACATGTTTATCATTTGTCAATGTCGATATGATATGTATAACATGTTTATCATTTGTCAATGTCGATATGATATGTATAACATGTTTGTCATTTGTCAATGTCGATATGATATGTATAACATGTTTGTCATTTGTCAATGTCGATATCATATGTATAACATGTTTGTCATTTGTCAATGTCGATATCATATGTATAACATGTTTATCATCTGTCAATGTCGATATCATATTACATTTTTGCAACATTTTTCCAGGGAAACCAAAATCTGGTATGAAACCACGACTTTCTTTCACTTCAATCATTACAATTTAATTAACAAATTATATTTACAATGCTAAGTTAGTTGTGTGCGCCATAAAAAAAAGGGGTAGGAAAAATTATGCTTGCATGCCTGAGCGGACTTGTGTGGTGCGGCCCTCTCAAAACTAACAAA
This sequence comes from Triatoma infestans, assembly GCA_011037195.1. Taxonomy (NCBI): domain Eukaryota; kingdom Metazoa; phylum Arthropoda; class Insecta; order Hemiptera; family Reduviidae; genus Triatoma; species Triatoma infestans. Next base: position 132,873 of record JAAEAF010000406.1, read on the forward strand.
GCTTGTGCAGTCAAACCTAACTGACAGACCCCCAATAACTAATCAATCTTGAATCAATTTTTTCAGAAAAATGTTTCAAATAAATGTGATATGTTTCCATCTATGCAGCAAGCATTCCAAGTTTAAAGAAAATCGCTGTCGCCGTTATCGAGAACATTCCAAAAAACTGAAAAACCTTACCTGTAAAATCGCACAGGTCAACCGATTTTCTACAAATTTGGAATTCTATCAATGCTTCTATTGTTAATAATACATTTCTGGTAGAACTATAGCATTGATGTGGAAATTTAAAGGAAAGCTACTGTACCCCCAAAACCTGCTACTGTACCCCCAAAACCCCCAAATAAATAAATTTTCCTGGAAAAATGCCTAAATTAAAAGAGTTAGGCATTTATATGTCTAGATAGTATATAAAGTTGAAAGAAAATCGTTGGAGCCCTTTGTGAGAAAATAGTGAAAAAAAACAAACTATTCCGTAACATCTGATATCCGGTCGATGTATTTGGATCAAAACCTTATTGTCAGATGCGTTTCGGTGGTACCTAGACAAATTATCAAATTTGAGCTTCCTGCGATGTTTTAGTACAAGATATTTTGTTCACACACACACTCCATTCGCTAAAAACATTTTTTTCGTACTCAGGGGACCTCAAAACATGTATTTCTTGTGAAAATTCATTTCGAAAATTTAACAAGGTCATATTACTTCCTCTTACAGCTCCAAGAGAAAGTAAAATAAAAACATTTAGAGTTTAATATTATTGACCGTTAATTTTTTTTATTGTTTAGTATTTGTTTATAGTTTATTATAAAGGTGGTATAAGTTTTATTGTTTACCCATGTTAATCTATGTAATCTGTAAACATATTTAGTATATTGTGTAAACATCGATAACTTTATATACCTTGCAGGCACATTAGTTTGAAACTTTACAAGTTTAATACTTGTTAACTTCTCTTCACTTAGTACACCATATCAAGGACAGGTAGGGATAGTCATTTTGTTTGAATTGCTATTAGTACATCAGAGTTCGTTCATTATAAAACTCCATTATTTTCCATTAATAATTTGATTATGGATTTTTTCTTAATTAATTATTTCAATTAAAAAATAAAAATAAACTGATTTAAAACCGCACAACTTTCTTTTATTCTTTCTGTTATTCCTGGAAAGAGGAAGTATTGCGATCGTATCAAATTATCGGAATGGAGTTACCGGAAATCTGATGAGGCCCCCAAAAAAGGGGAAAAAAATGTTTTTAGCGAATAGTCTTAGTGTATATGTGAATTTGTTTTGGGTGTATTGCGATATTTGTGACTATATTTCAAATTTTATATGGAGTTGGATCTGTGTTATTGGTGCTTTCATTTGGACTACAATGTTCTCATTTTTGCTATCTGCCTGTTTTTGATCAATTTACTTGAGTTCTGAATAAATGTTTTTTCTTTTAAATTTGATTTAGAAATTTACAGTCTGTATAGCAGTGCGTATATAAGAAGTAAATAGAATGAGATGGGATGATATTTTGATGTGAAGAGCAGGAGGAGAGAAACTACCCAATGGTAGCACCAGTGATGCTTGATCTATTCCGAAGGAAATCTCGGGGCCATTGGCGATTCAAATGACACGGAGGATTGTGTGGGATAGTAGTAGAGGTAAGAGACTGGATTAGAGCAATGAGAGAGAGCGGTATGGTATTTGAGATATTTTGTCTTGGCAAGTTGTTGTACGTAAGGCATGTTGAGGTCTTTATTGGAGAGTGAAATTTATGATATATAGAGAGCGTTAACTATCTGTCGAAGTAGTTTGGATTGGAAAGTCTGAACAGTTCGTATCTTTGTAGGCTTAACTGAACTCCATAGTTCTAGACCCTAAGTCCACATAAGTTTGAGAACCGTAATATATATGTCTTTTAAATTCTGTGGGCAATTTAGATCTCGAAGAAGTCTGTAAAATAGTTTGGCACGTTTAGTGATTGCTTGCCTATTAGAGTCTTCTGTTTGGGTTCAATGTGAGTCGCTTGTCTAATAAATAAACTATGTCTCATTTCAGTTTATATAGAGTACGCGCTTAATCTAAAATGAATAAATTTCTTTACCCTACCGGTGATCAAAATATAGACGCTCACAACGATATATATATAAAAAAGAATATATATTCTGGAGGAGAAAAATTTTGTTTTTCTATTCTCTTGCTTTTTTATCGCTTTTGCATTTTTTATTTATTTCATTTTTATCAATAGTATGACGCATCAACACTTGGTTAAATGATCGTTATGTTAGCAGACGCATATGAGCATGAATGCTACAATGTTAAATATGTTGCTGGGGCAGGTAAGGCCAACACTTTTCCAGCAGTCTACAGATCCAAAACATATTTACTAGAGAATGGCCCTTACTAAACTATTTATTCAGCTCAGTGCTTATTATCCTCAGTTTCCCAGCTTAACCGTGTGTCAAAAAAAAATAATAATAATAACAATAATAAACACGACTCATAATACCCAGGACTATAGTAGATACTTATCTCTTATAATACACTTGGTTAAACTTCCTGAATGACAGAAACATCGGATATAAAATACTCATAGGACTTTCTTTTTCTGTGTTAATACATTATATATAATACAGTTATATATAATACAATATATATAAGATGACAAATTGTCTTTAAAATTCAAAGTTTGCTCATTTGTTCTATTTATAAATATAGAGGTAGTGGGGAGTCAAGTAAAAACGCAAACAGGGTATCCCGGGACGGTGGCATCGCACCACCAGCCTGTCGACCGTACTAAGCAGGATTACTATCTCAACGACCTGTTATCAGTTAAAATTATCGGTTTACATAAATTGTGCAGTTAGCATTCCAAGTTTAAAGCTGAAATAGTTTCCGCTGAAAATGCGAAATATCCAGAAATCTATTCTGTAAAATCTCACTTCCGATAAACTGATTTTCCAGGACACTGACCTTCATATTTTGTAGATTACGGAACCTTGCATTAGATCAAGTTCACTACAGAGGAAAGCTTGACATTGCAGTTTCCCAGAACATACATTTCCGGTGAATATTAAAATATAAAAAATTGACACATCGCAATACTTCCTCTTGTTGCTTTAAGTAAATATGAATTTCCATCCACTTATCGCTTCACAAGTGTTTACTGTTCAATTTAGACAAATATCTAGTTCAGCATTTAGAGTGGGGATTATTATGTTTGTGCGAGGAAATTGGATTACTCTGGCCACAGCTCTAAAATTTGAAATAAACCAGCTAGAAAGGTAGATTTGTTTTATCTATTGTGTTTGTACGTCAGTATGTTTGTGTAACACTTACATATATACACGAGCTTTAAACCTCTTTGTAATAGAGAAGCCCTCCTCTACTTCCAATTTCACTGACGTCGTTCAGTGGGCGAGGGTACTTTAATCCATTCTCAAATGGAGCTGGACAATGACTGGAGAAGTGGGAGAGGGGAACAAGCGAATGTATGGCATACCTGGTGGTGTGGCATTTAATTAGGCTCACCACTAGAGTTGAATAGTCATTCATTTATTATCCCCCCCGCAAACCGGCTTATCACTGCCTGCTTAACTTTCAATTTTAGGCAATGGTAATTTATTCCAAATTTCGCGCCCATCTCTGGAGATAGAGAGGGTGAGGATGAGATTATGTTAATGAGAATGAAAAAAATTTTTAATTTGTCCACCTCTTTCATAATTTGACATAAATTTGCAATTAATTAATTGTATTATAGGTGGTATTGGAAAAAGTGCAACGACGTCATTTTCCAAATTAAGAGGCTTACAATAATCAACGGAAGTAATAAAAAATTATCCTGTATACAATGTCAGGAAATGAAGTTAAAAATCTTAAGAATGATGAGCAAACATGGGAAAAATTGTGAGAAAGTTATAATTTAAAAGAGATAAGTACCACGGAAACCATTTTCAAACTCTATTGGCAATACTAATTGAAATGTCACTTCAAAGGGCTCTAAAGTCAACCCAAGAACCCGTTAAAAATAATTTTGTCAGAAAATATAGAAATAATAATAAAATAATTATTATTATTATTAGTAGTAGTAACAGATTAAATTAACGAATTCTTTTTTTATAGCCATATGGAAGAAGATGTACGGATTTATTGATCAGTGAGCGGTTTTGAGAACTATTGGAAGAATTCCTCAATGTTCTGTGTACACAGACATGAACGTAAATATACATATATTTGTGTGGATATATGAAAGAGTGTGAGAGAGAGGGAGTGTTAGAGAGTGAGATAGGCGTAATGGTGACGTAACAAAGTTCATCCGTACTTCTGAAAGACATGTTATTGCATTCCAGAAGTAAACTGTATCTTAGTTTTCAGTGGAAGTCTCTCTACTCATAAACACATACTAGAAAGAAAGTTACAAACATAGCCAGACTACATACGCACACATGGGGACTTAATACAAGCACATAGAGAAATATATGGATGTATGTAGTAGTAGAGAAACTAGCGAAGGGAAACATGAAGTAGTTTAACTCCTCCTACTTCTAATACATTACAACTATAACTACTAGGACAGTTGTTACGATTGATGGGTCTGCCCTAAATATCTTTCAGAATGTTTGAATGTCAGCGGTTTTAACAACTATTACCCCACTTCCATCTCTATCACATTTTCACTCACTCCCCACCACACCATCAAACTAACCACCACCATTTCTCCATATCAACTATTCTATCTAAGTGGTGGGGCAAAGTTTCAAAATGGCCGACCATTTTATAAATTATTATTTTATGGGTAAAGTGTATATTTGTAAGAAACTATTTGGAGTCGAAAATTATGGTTAATGATTATGTCTGTCAATTTTTTTTTAAATTACAATTTCATGTTTTTTGAAAAAATATTACATCCAACAGTTTCTCTTACTGCCGTAATACAATATGAAATTGATAAATTTTCTTTATCCTTTTTACTCAGCAGCCCTAAAATAAATATGGAGGCGTTCGGGTATATATTGGTTTGCACGTGTGTATTATTATAAAATACCTAAATTGAATTTGAAAATTTGAATTTTAACCGGTATTTTCTTGTGTTAAGCTGCTGACACTGAAAGCGCTGAAGCCTCATTATTTCAGCCCTTCATTTTTCTCTCAATCCACTTAAGAGTCCACTTTTCTTTGAAATAATGCAATTTCAAGGTGTTGCTCGCTTATTCTTATTTGTTTTCTTTTCTTTCTCTCACTCCCAGTAAAAGGAATTATTGCGATCGTGCCAGATTTTCTTTAAAAACTGACTTTTTAGCGACATGTTTTGGGATCCCCCGAATAAGAAAAAATGTTTTTTGGGAATTATGTGTATGTGTTTGTGCGCCCGCGTGTGTGTGTGTGTGTGAGTGTTTGCTAACAGATATCTCAAAATCGAAAAATCACGAGGAGCTCAAACTTGGTATTCCATTTAGGCACTGTCTCCCATCAGCTGTGAAGATTTCTGGCAAAATCCATCAATCGGAAGTGACTTTACTGAAAGTTTTTTTCAGTTTTTTGTGTTTTTCTTAAAAACAGCTCCAACGATTTTCTTCAAACTTCGTACACCATCTACACACATAAATGCCTATCAATTTTATTTGAAACATTTCTCAGGAAAATTGATTTTTGGGGGTTCTGGGAGCACAGTAGCGTTATGCTTTCCTCTAGAGTACCATTTCAGTATAATATATAGTTTTAACACCTGCATAATATTAATACACATTAGGTGCATTCGATAGAATTCTAAATTTGAATAAAATCGATTAACTGGAAGTGTGATTTGACAGAATAGGTTTTGGGAGTTTTTGGATTTTTTCAAAATATTACAACGATTTTCTTTAAACTTGGAATGATTGCTATATAGATAGAAACGTACCACATTTAGTTGAAATATTTTTCTGAACAAATTGTTTTGAGATAGTTCTGAGGGATCTGAAACCTTAAATTCGAAAGTGTTTATTCATTGGCTCTTTACAATGTAATCATTCTCTACCTCTCTGTTGGCAGTTGCTCTCCCCCTAACTGTATATTAATGTTAGGACATATGAGCGAAATTTGAAATTTAAAGAAATTTTGTCATTTTATATATAGCTGTTGTTGTATTAAGAAGAGTGAGAGAAAGTGGTGTGAGTGTTCACACCAGATTTTTTATCTGGTTCAATATTCAGATTAATGTGGAAACATATATCTACTCTTATGTTTGTAACGTTTGCGAGCGCTAAGCAATAAATAACAAGAGCAGAGACTAATGGTGGCAAAGAAGGATGTAGACACTAACTGAAAGTACAATTATGGAAGAGAGGATACGGAGAAATAGAGAAACTTGAAATGACAATAATGTAGTAGGAAAGTTTGCTGTCTAATAGCTCTTTATGTTTGTGTGGCATTGCGTGTAATGAGAAGTAAAACGGAAAAAAAATCTATTTCCTTATAGTTACGCTTTATAATTAGTTGTCCGTTTATCACGGTTATCAATAAGTGTAATTTGACAGCGGAATTATATCACAATCTCTAATATTCAATAATCCTATCGAATATTTTTAATTACATTAATATCGGAGGTTCAACAACTCAAAAAAGTTATGTTGTTTTCGCATCTAAAAATCTAGTACTGCCACGACTTTGCGATTCTCCTTAGAGTCTTGATTGACTGAATTGTTTGGCCAAATGTTTAGTTCCAGGGTATCAGATAAGTTGGTAAGCGTGCCAAACTTAGCAAAGAATTTTGAGGGCTCCTAAAAAATTGAATGTATCAATATTTTTTACTTTCTCTTACTTCCTGGTAGGAGGAAGTATTGTGATCGTGTCAAACTTGCGAAATTGAGTTTTCACCGGAAATGCATGTTTTAAGATCTCCTGAGCAAGAAAAAATGACCACAAAAAGAAGCAGATATAACGGAAAATATCTCTGATGCTTTCCATCTCTGCGGACTCAACCACAACATATCTACATTAATTTGTTATACTGTTTGTATTTGTGTAACAAATTCGAATTCAAACTATGTTTTTTTATTTGTTTGTATTTGTTTCTTGGATTCACATATATGGATATAATTTATTTTATTATTATAATTCTGTACCTCAATAAAAAAAACAATAAACATTTCCAATGTTTGACAGTTTTTTGCGATTTGCTCGAAAATGGCTCCAATGAAGGTGCATCCAGGTACTTGATACTATCATTAATGCCGCTGGATTCTGTACAGTCGCCGATTAATAGGTAAGTTGCTTTATTACAGGAACACCACTTTTCCACCACTATAACGGTACTGTTCTTCGGACTTATATCAAGACCGATTTCCCTTAGCTTCTGCATTGTCTGTTATTCTCTCTGCACCCTTAATGCTGTGGATGTGACAAAATTATCAACAGCGAAACTAATTAGAGCAATCGCTCTCATGTTGGTCGCCCAATTTATACCATATTGGGCCTACAGATGGCATTTGCAAATTTCTTTATACAGTGGCCAATTAAAAAGAGAAGGCGTAGGTTGCCCTCTTTGCGGGGCGTCTCTCTGGACCGTCATACCTCCAATCTGGTGGTGTGTAAGAAACTTTGTGAAGTAAGTGAGCTCTCTACAATAATTGGATGTAAACCAAACTCTGTTTTGGATGGAAAATCCAAAACCAGTCAGAATTAAGGAAGAGATGCAAACTATGACTTAGACAATCCCAAACAATTCTATACACACATGCAGACTACACACATGTAGACTACACACAAGCAGACTACACACAATATTGAGGAAAATCTTTGGACCAATTTTACCGAACTTTTATAAAATTGAAAAATCTATTTTGAAAGGTCGCACCTTTGTCAATCGATTTTCTTAATTAATTTAAATTTCGTTTCTGTTATGCGCTGTAGTTAATAGAATCATAATATAATAAATAATGTTTTGATAGAGCACTTTAGCATAAAGTTGCTTAAGGTAACCCGCTTACCCAGTATCACCCACAAATAAATCTTCCTGCGCTACCTACATAAAATTAAGGACAATATAAAGAAAAGCTAAAAACTCCAGGTCTAAGAAAAGCTTTTTAACAGAAAATAGAATTTCTTGAAGAAATTTTTTCAACATGAATTCTATTTTGTCCGCTAGTTTAAACGGCCAAATGCAAAATATTAAACGGCATTTTGCATTTCCACCTCTTTTGCCTCCTTTTTCAACAATGGAACGAAAATTCTGAGTTTTTTCTTTACAGCTCAGAATTATATGAACAATAATATATAACATCTCACATCAATTATATGAAGCAATAAATTTGTGTTGGTAATAAGTTGATTTTTTTGAACTATGTTGGTAAAAAATTTTTTATTGCACAATTTGATAATTAAAATAACTGCGAAAGAGAAAATTAGTAAAAAAATTTTAAACTAGATTCTTCATAGAAATAATTAGCCAATTACAATGTAGAAGTAAAGGTGTCAAATATGGGCATGGTTAACATGATAATTGTAAATTTTTGATTGGCCTAACATACACGCCCCATACATTTCACATTTTCTTTCTACACTGTGATTGGCTAATTATTTGTAGCTAATTATTCCTTTGAAAAAACTAGTTTAGAAATTTGTTACTAATTTCTCGTTCGTGGGTATTTTATAAATTATCAAATTGTGCAATACAAATTTTTATAAAAAAATGCAAAAAATCAATTTATTTCTAACATAATATTTGCTGTTTTATATAATTATTGTGAGCTGTAAAGAAAAATTCAGGTTTTCATTCCATTGTTGAAAAAGAAAGCAAAACAGAATTAGGCAAATATAGGGTGCAATGTGAGCCCGCCATTTTGTATTTGACTGTTTACATTAATGGCACAAAATAAAATTGATGTTAAACACCCACAAAAATTTCTTTAAGAAATTCATAACAATCAGCTAAAAAACTTTTATTAGACCTGGAGTTTTTAGCTGTTCATTGAAGTGTCCTTAATTCTATGTAGGTGGCGCAGTCCACAAGGTATTGAAAGTACTATAAAGATGTTCTTCTATGTAAGAGCTAATTCAATCTAAATCTAGTTCCCTGCAACAACATAAAAAACGGAATCGAACTAATTATTATTAGTGCAATTAAACGAATAAATTATAATATGAAAAAGTGTTATTATATATTAGAGTTCGAATAAGTATGACTATTTTTTTTTTTTTTTTTGGCGTATCAACTTCTAAGGTTATTAGCGCCCCTCAGTTTGTTTGGTTCTCCACCCGGTCCGCACGAGCTTGGATGGCACATATTCAATCTTTGTGGCGTCCAGATCAACGCCTTGTCTAGCAAGGCATGAGGAGCCCAAGGTTATTGATATAGTACCACACATCCCCTATGACTATGTTACTATGTAAATTGGAGTAAGGGAATATCATGGAGTGTTTCACATCAGTTTTTTTTTTCTTGCTTAAATGAATTCAAAATACCTATTTCCAATTTTGAAATTTTTTACCCCATTGTAATACGGGCTGTTACAGCAGTGAGAGAAAGTCAAAAGAAATAAAACACTTGTCACAAATAAAAAATCTTCTAACAACGACATTGAATCGTAATTCAAGAAAAAATAATCTCCCATATGGTTCCACTGGACAATTTAAATGATATTTATACGATTAGGTCAACAAAATATGAACAATATAGAAGTTTAGGTCAGGGTTGCCATAATACGAACATTACAATGACCCTATTTAAGATCCAGTTGGCTGTGACCTACTGTGATAAAAGATTTCAGACATATGTTCATAGATCAAATGTTCTTCTCTTTATTGACTGCATAGTTTTTTTTTGTTTTAAATGACAAGATATGTGTTATGTGGTGTGTCTGTGTGTGTATGAAAGTCTGGGAAGAAAATGCCACAAAAACGAAAAGTTTCAGAAAGCTCAAAGTTGATATCCTTTTTAGATATTACCATCACATCTGACCAAGGTTTTGGGCAAAATCCAGCAACCGGAAATGCAAGTTTTCTGAATTGTTTCCGTTATTCCCTCGAACACGTCTTCAACCATTTCCTTCAAAATTCATATACTATCTACACGCATAAATTCCTTGGGAAAATTGATTTTCTAGGTTTCTGTGATAGGGTTTTCTAGGTCGTAAATCTTTCCTCTACCAATTCCAATTGTACTAATTCAGAACAATGGTTGTGCCGCGAATATAATATTAGAATACATTCATACCAATGTTAGAATTCCAAATTAGAAGAAAATCGGTTGACCGGAAGTGCGATTTTATAGAATAAGTTTTTGAGATTTTTGGAATTTTCCTCGAAAACGGGGTCACAACGGTCACAACGATTTCATTTAAATTTGGAACATTTGCTGCATACATAGAACCGTATCACTTTTATTTGGAACATTTTTCTGAAAAAAAAAATGTTATTAGGTGGTTCTGAGGAATGTGAGATATTAAAATTCAAATTGGTTCGTACAATTTTATTGGCCCTTTACAATGTTAACCTTCTCTTCCTATCTCGGTTGATAGGTTGGCATTTGGCCCCCACCACCTGCAATTTGAAATCTGTTCACAATAGATTTTTTATTTCATCGCAAGGAATGGTGAGAAGATGAAAGAAGACCGCTGTAAATCGCTCACACGACTTTAACTCGCTGCACTTATTACAATCACAAAATTAACAAATTTGGAATTTTTACTTTATGTCTAGTTACCCTAAACTAAATGTAGATGTGATGGGGGTACACATTGGTTAGCACAAATGGCAGCTATTAATTGAAAATGATTACATTGTAGTGCAGAAGACTGCGCCTGGATCAACCCCAATAATGCTCAAAATATAATGCCACAGATTTCCTAGAATACGTTAAAATAAATTTTTCCGAGCCAAGTTCCAAATAAAAGAGATAGAGGTTTAAATGTACGCAGTTGGTGTTCCAAGTTAAAGAAAATATTTGGGGCCGCTTTCGTGAAAATTCCAAAAAAAAGAAAAAAAGAAGGCGTTATGTGGAGCGCTATATGTCAAAACCAAAAAAACTTGTGCCAATTAATCTGGTAACTGTATTGGTTTCTTCAAACCAGGAATTGTAGTAACACTTCTAAGATAACTTCATGTTATTTAGATGGTAGAACGATAGATTGTACTAATGTAAACCTACCAATGATAGAACGTAATTAACTTTTGAAAAGGAATGTTGCATATACAGGCATTTATATGTGCAGCAACTTGTATGTGAAATTCCAAGAAAATAGTGGTTGCTCTTTAGTAATGTAATGTAATCGTATTACTTCGGTTGATCGTTTTTCACCAAAAATTTGGAGGCAGATGCGATCATAGTATTTAACTTAATCAAGTTTGGCTTTATGCCATTTTGTAGCTTTTATTTTCGCTTTTGAGATACATTGTTCAAACACACATACACATACGCTCAAAGTTTTTTCATATTTAGGTGCCTCCAAAACGCGTATTTCTGGTGAATACTGTTGACACTCTCGCATTACTTACAGGAGTAAGAGAAAGTAAGAACAATCTGGTGTGAAACACTACAGTTACTTTTTTTTACTCCAGTTAATACAATTTATTAAAGAAATTTTCTTTAAAATAGCAACGTCACAATGTTTAGTTGGGTTGGCCATAAAAATGGTGTGGGGATATAACTTGTCTACCTGTGCGGACTTATGTGGAGCGCTCTCTGTCCAGACCAAGAAAGCCTGTGCAAATTTAAATTTAAACTAATTGCTGGCCTCCAATAACCCTCCAAAATCATTGTTGTCAGAAAAATGTTTAAAAAGAAGTGATACGTTTCTGCATCTAGCAGTCCAAGTTCATAGAACATCGTAGTCACGTTTTCCAGAAAATTCAACTCAGAAACCTATTGCACTTCCGGTTAACCGATTTCCTTCAAATTTAGAATTCTATCGAATCACCTAATGTGTACTATTATTATTATTATTATCAAAACGGGTGCCCAAAAAGGCGCGGGACCTAAGCCTATGTGGCTCTTATCCCCCCGATACCCCCCGTAACCCCTTAATTAATCTCCCCCGGTAACTTGCCGGTTAATCTACAATATCTCAAGATATCCCCAAACTCCAACTCGCCCAGGCAATCCTGCGAGAGTGGTGTCCTCCCAAATATACGAAACCTAGTTCCGGCGAAACGGGGACACTGACATAGGTAGTGAAACACCGTTTCCCTAACTCCGTCATCACAATTCTGACAAATGGGACTCCGTGTCCTCCCTATGTTAAACAAGTGACTGGACACCCAAGTGTGTCCAGTCACTATTCCTACCAAGGTCCTCAAACCCGTCCTACTAAGAGACAGGAGATACTCCGAGATTCCCTGCTTGCTTGCCTTTATAAATCTTTTGGCTTGGAGGCACCCCTGCGTGTCCCCCCAGCGTTTCTCCAAAGCTCTCGTCTCCCAAAGTCTAATCTGTTTGTCGCGAAACGTCTTTGTAACGGCCAGGGCTGGTTCAGGACCATAAAATGGTAATGACGATCCCTCCCTGGCCAGCCGATCCGCCCTCTCATTGCCCTCTATTCCCGCATGTCCGGGTATCCAATAGAGATGCACCTTACCCCTCCGAGCCAAAGCGTTAAGCCTTCTCCTACATTCTCCCACTAATTTCGAACTCCACCACGGCTTACTCAAAGCCCTTAGTGCGGCTTGACTATCAGAGAAGATCCGCACTTCCTTGAACTCTCCTAGCCACTCCCCCACAAGATGGCAGCATTCAATGATGCCCACCACCTCAGACTGGAAAACAGTGGCCAAACCACCTAAGGCCACCGAACTCCCTCTATCCAACTCCTGAAACCAAGCTCCCGCCCCCGACAGGCCAGTACCCTCCTGCCTAGAACCATCTGAATAGCAGCGAATAATACCGCTGCCCGACTCCGTTGGCCTCGTGAGGTTATCATCCTCTATACTGCCAATCGTAATCTCATAATCTCTCTCAAATCCCCATTTCTTGCTCGTCTCATCAAGTTTGGATAGCAGAAATCGGTTCACTCGCCAAATTTCGTCCTCGATCTTAGTGTGATCCCCCCGGAAGGTTCTCACCCATTCTCCCTTGCACCTCATTCTGAGGTACCCTTTCATTGCCTCTCCCACCACCACATACTGTAGGGGGATTAGCCCCAACAACATCTCTAATGCCACCGTCGGTGTCGTTCTCATCGCGCCAGTAATAGCCAAACAGGCCATGCGCTGTACTCCCAACAGTTTCTTGCTATTCCTCCCCACCAAGGAGCCAGGCCACCACACCACAGATGCGTACAGCATCCTTGGCTTCACCAACTTCTCGTAAATCCAATGGATACCTCGGGGATTAACTCCCCAGGTCTTACCCGCTAATCTCCTACACTGCCAGAAAACCTTCTGCCCCTTCTCACAAATATACTCAATGTGGGCCCGCCAATTCAGCTTATTGTTGATGAGGACCCCCAAATATTTAACCTCGCTGCAAATTTGCAATTCCTTACCGAAGAGCCTAGGTCTCCTAAGCCCTTCCAGTTTCCTCTTCCTAGTAAATAGAACTAAAGAACTTTTGTCCGGGTTAACGGACAAGCCATAGTTCCCACACCACTGCTCCACGTAAGATAACGCCGACTGCATCAAGTCACTCACCACACTCAGATGCTTCCCTGTGATTAAGATTACCCCATCATCGGAATACATCTGCAGGTAAAATCCCCTACGGTTCATCTCCCAAAGTAGCTCATCAACGATGAGGCACCACAAATGAGGAGACAAACTCCCACCTTGGGGAAAGCCCCTACTGGCTTTCACCCTTCTCTCCGCAACTCCCAAACGAGAATAGACAATCCTCGAAGTCAGGAGATTGCCTATCCATCTAACCAGGGTCCCATTCACTCCCCTCTCCTCCAATAACACTCTGATTCTATCATGAGCCACGCTGTCGAAAGCCCCCTCAATGTCGAAGAAGCAGCCCAGCGCGTACTCTTTAGACTCCAACGTGCGTTCAATTCTCCCCACCAAATTATGGAGCGCAGTCTCCGTTGACCTCCCCGCCAAATAGGCATGCTGATTCCCATGGAAGGTACTCTTTATGTCGCAATTCTCCATTAAGAAAATGTCAACCAGCCTCTCTAAGCCCTTCAACATGAAGGATGCCAGGCTGATTGGCCTATATGCTTTAGGGTCTAAATAGTCCAACTTTCCCGGTTTGGGAATAAACGCGACCCTACTAACTCTCCAAGCCCGAGGGATATAGCCCGAACTGAGGCTATCCCTCAGTATTTCTACCCATGTACTACCGAACATGTTCCAACTTTCCTGAATCAGTACCGGGTACAGACCATCCATACCCGGCGATTTGAATTTACTAAATGTGGCGAATACCCAACTCGCCCTCCTTAAAGTAACCACTTTACTTGCCAACTCCTTACCCTGTAAATTTACTCCCTGTACAACAGGTGAAAACCTGCGCACTCTCCAGCATACTCCACATTATCCGGTAAATGTCTATACAGCATCACCCGTAACACCTCATTATGGTTATAGGTGATCTGTCCGTCAGGCCTCCTAATACTGTCCAACGACATCTCCCCGCTCTTGCCTAAAAACCTAAAGACCCGGTTTACCTCCTGTTTCCCCTCCAAGGTTTCGCAGAAGGTCCTCCAAGAGTCTCTCTTCGTTCTCCGAATCTCCCTTTTATACTCTCGCTTGGTCTCAATGAACCGTTCCCAATCCTCCTCCGCATTACTCCCCCTAGCCTTTCTCCTTAGCCGCCTCATCTGTCTATTTAAGGCAGTTAGACGGGCCGTCCACCACTGGACCTTCCTATGCAATACCTCATGCTCAGGGCATGAAGTCTCATATGCGCGAACAATCGTGCGAGTGGTCCGATCCACTCTCTGATCCAGGTCTTCCCCCTCAACTGGCGGTCTACCCGGACCTAACCTATCATTTCCCAAGGCCGAGGCAAAACTGCCCCAGTCAGTTCTCCTCGGATTTCGAAACTTCTTCACCTCTCCCATCCCAAGGCGCAGGGTGATTCTAATACCTCTATGATCAGACAACGTCCAGTCATCCATAACCTCCCAACCTGTCATCCAGGACAGAAATTGCCTGGAAGCCACCGTTATATCTATAACTTCTTCCCTGTTCCTAATAACAAAGGTAGGTTTCTTACCTCTATTTAAAAGAAAAAGGTTTCTACTTACCAAAAACTCCGCCAATGTCACCCCACGCCGGTTGGTGTCGCTGCTTCCCCACAACGTGTTGTGTGAGTTAGCATCGAATCCGACCAGCAATGGCAGGTTCTCCTTTTCACACCACTCCACCAAACGCTCCACTTCCTGACCAGGTGGTGGCTCCTCCGAATCATAGGGTAGGTAGGCCGACGCTAAAACCAGTCTGCCTACTGCCTCTCCTATCCTAATCGAAACTGCCGTCAGGTCTCTAGAACAGAACTCTCTTAACATTGAACACTCCATATGCTTAGACACCAGGACACAAGTCCTGGGCCTATCTACTCCACAATCATAAAATGTTCTCAACCCCATACCACCCCATCCGACCACACTGCCTCGGATGGTATAGGGCTCCTGAATTAAACCTACCATTAAGGGTGTGTCCCTTATGACTTCAGCCATCTCCGCTAAAACTTCCCTGCTCCTGTGTGTATTATATTGGTACATACAGAACATAAGTTACTTTCCTTCACTCTCCTCCTTGCCAGACTGGCCTCGTTGCTTCTCCTCCTTCCTTTTGAAGGTGATCCGAGTCAACTCATAGTAGGGTCTCCACTCCTTCTCTTCTAGAATCCGGAGTGAATGGGGATCTATAAAGAAAACCATCCACATACCTTTATCTTTCTCGAAGGAGCTGAGCACTCTCCAAAGATCGGTTCGCAGACCAGGATTTTGCCCTGCCAAGCGTTCCAAGAATCTCTCCAGCGGACACCTCTTGCCTGGCACCCAAACTGATACCCTAATTATCTTTGGGATGTCCTCTCCCTCCAACATGACGTACTGGATGTCACCTCTGGGTGTGATAGCCTGTCTGGCTGTCCAAACCCTGGTCCTCTCGTCGCCGCAAGTGATGAGGAACATGCCCTCACTTACCACGCCGGACTCCTCAAATTGTGGCCACCAACCTTCGTCAGGGGTGCCCGTCCTACTCCCAGTATCATCCAGAGCACTCACAAGTTGTGCTCTGACGTGCTCCGCGTCGTCCTCGGTCATCACTTCGCCATCTGCCCTGACCACGGCGACCTGTGGCTTCTTAGCCTTCTCCACTTTCGGGCGTTTAGCCTCGGGGACGCTTTCTGGCGTCTCCTCCGCACCCTTCTTCTTTTTCTTCTTTCTCTTTTTGCTGGACTCCCTTGTTTTGGTCTCACTCGGGGTCCGCCTTTCAGCGGTCCCCTCATTTCGACCAGGAGAGGCCAGCAGAAGCTCCTCAATGCTCTTATTTAAACTCTCTGTGGAGGCACCCCTCTCCAGGCCTCTCAAAGGAGAAGCCGGGAGGTTCCCGGCAGTTTCCTGCCTCGAGGATGCGCCCCCACTAAACTCACCTACAACATCTTTATTGGTGGAACAAGTAGCCATGACTACCGGTGTGCCTTGTTCCTCAACAACACCGGAGACCTTCGTGGTGATTTTCGCACCCTCATTTGCCACGGACTGAGGGCCTTTCTTTATTTGTTCTTCCATATTTTAGAATTTGAAAGGGGGGATATAGTGTTAGTGAAATATATGTAAGTGTGGTGTTGAACTGTATGGTGTTTGCTGTTTCCTCACCAGGTCCCTACACTACAGGTACCTGGACGAATCTCCAGCGTGTGAGCCGCTCCCCCACATCCGCCCCAGGTCCTCCAGTGTCCAAATAGACTCTCTAAAGTAAAGACCTGTTTTCGGAGGCCCAAGAATGGGCCCCGTCAGGGCGGCGTGAGATCGCTAGTGTGTCTGTGGTGTGAGTAAGTGAACATGTTACCACGGCGATGCAGAGTAAATGTTGTGTAGCTCCGCAGTGGTGTCTGCCGCCAGAGCCCGATTAGCCGTGCAAAGCACGTTGTCCAGTCCCTGCGGCGTGGACGCTCGGGTTGGCTCCAACCCCGTAACTGGAATCGCCTAAGCTTTCCACCAGTCACAGGGTTGTTTAGGGACCTAATGTGTACTAATATTATGTGTGGGTAAAAACCATGCAATATACTGAAGTGGTGCTTTAGAGGCAAGCATTACGCTACTGTCCCCCACCGCCCAGAACTTCACTAAAAAAATAAATTTTCCTGGGACAATGTTTCAAATGTAAAAGTGATAGTGGTATGTGTGTGTGTGTGTACATAGTATACGAAATTTGATGAACATCGTTACAGCCGTTTTAGAGGAAATCACAAAAAACAAAACAAAACATTTAGTAAAGTCGCACTTGCGGTTGATGATTTTACCAGAAGTCTGATGCTGTGGGTAACACTTATACGGAATACCGAGTTTGAGCTTCCTGCCACTTTTCTTTTTTGAGATATTCTGTTAACACAAACACTCCCACACAGACCGTTCGTTAAAAACATATTGGTCGGACTCAGGAGACCTGGAAACATATTGGTCGGACTCAGGAGACCTGAAAACATGTATTTCCGGTGAAAACTCAATTTTGAAAATTTGACACGGTCACAATATTCCTTGTTACCAGGAGTAAGAGAAAGTTTTTTTTTTTTTTTTTTTTTACGCCATTTGCAGGGCTTTTTCAGCCATCAGGTGTCTAGCAGTCCAGTATATTGCGGAGTTCTTCTCCATGTCATTTTTATAAACTTTATCGTGGACAGTATCCAGAGACTGGCAGGAGTTTAGATGTCCAGTATCCATCGGCTCCTTTATATGGGTATCCATCGGTGGGATATATGGGGGAGTCAACAACTCCTATCCTATTCAGGTGAGCCTGGAGATAGTCGTGCCCAGTCAGAAGGCGGAAATTGGCTGTGGCTACTTTTCTTGGCAGGCAACTGGGCAGGGGCTGCCTAATCAGTATTTCCCATCGTTTACCGCTCGCCTTTTGCTTACGCGATGTATGTAAAGCTTCGTTGACTCTTTCTTTTATTTCACAACAAGCACCTTCGTAGCTGATAGCTTCTGTGGGAGGGGGTAGAATACTGCCTTTTTTGGCCAAATTGTCGGCCTTTTCGTTTCCAGTGGTGCCGCAGTGACTGGGGATCCACTGGAGAACAATAGTCCAGCCTCCCTTAATCCGATCATGAATTTGTTTGCGGGCCCGCAGAACACGCCCACTATCAGTTCCGGAATGGGAACATAGTGCTTGAATTGCTGCCTTAGAGTCTACGAAAAACACAACTTTGCCAGGAGGGCGGGCGTTTAAGATTACCTGTGCAGCCCAATCTACAGCCGCAATCTCGCATCAAAATTGCTACAATGGCCTCCCAGCGATCCGCAGTGGTCCACTTCGAGGCTGTGCACACCATAGCCAACTCTCTTTAAGCCTGCATCCGTAACAGACGCCGAACCGTCCGTATATATATGTAGCCATTCATCTTGGGGGTAGCAGGTATGGATAACTTCAGCGCTTAAGCGCTTCAGTACCTCAAGGCTAGTCGTACTTTTCAGGGCGTCTTCAAACAGGAAGAGGGAGCAATTGGCAATAAAAAAGGTGGTAATAGACTCAGAGTTTCGCGGAAATGGTTCACACGCACCCACAGAGATGTTATACTTGCTTCCAAGCTCCCTAACAGCAGCCAACATGGTTTTTTGGGTTTTGAGGCGCTGGGTAGCTATGTTATTCTGTTTCCAGAAAGAGACTGGAAGTCTTATTAACTTTTCACCAAGTCTCATCGCGGCCCTTTCGCGTCTAACTAAAGGTGGTTCCAGCCCAGTTTGTAGCTCCATAGCTAGAATTGAGGTAGATTTTGCGGCGCCTGTAATAATTCTAAGGGCATTGTTGTGAACTTTTGCAATAGGTCTTAGACTGGGCGGTTGACAACAACTCTTGACCATATTCCAATGCAGGCCTCACGTAGGTCTTATATGCATTGGTCAGCACTTCTTGGGTTGCGCCCCATTTGACTCCTGTCAACCTCTTGAGAAGTTTTAGGCGCTTCTCTCCACCCTCAGCCAAATTCACGCCATGATCTTTCCAAGAAAGTTTTTGGTCTAATTGTATGCCCAAGTATTTAACGCTACTCTCCTGTTTAATGTGGGCGCCATTATATTGAAGGGCAATTCTGTGACTCTTTGTAGATAGCGTAAAAAGTTGGCATACTGTTTTCTCTGCATTCACAGTCATGCGATTTGTTGTTGCCCACTTTCCAAGTTCAAGAAGAGTCATTTGGAGCGTTTGTTCAATTGCTGGAATATTGGTGCTTGTAGCCCATATAACCAAATCGTCAGCGTAGAGGAGGCATTCAACACCAGGAATCTTGTTAATAGCAGTTATTAGGTCATTCACCATTACATTGAAAAGAATACAACTGATAACTGCACCTTGGGGCAGACCCTATCTCATCAGTCTAAATCCGGAGAGTCCCGTTTTATATCTGACTCGGGCGTATCGGTCGCTCATAAAAGATTTAAGCCATATCAGCATATTGTTTGAAATGCCCATTGATTGAAGTTTGTAGGCGTCCATCTCTTTCCACACAGTGTCATACGCAGATTTAAAATCAACATATATGGCAATCGTTGACTGTTTTCTATGAAACCCATTTTTTACATGTTGTGCTAGCCTGGCAACTTGTTCTGTAGTGCTTCTTCTTTTGCGGAAACCCGCTTGTTGTTCGTGCAGTAGCTCTTTATTTTCAATGTATGCTTCTAGTCGGTTCAGCACCATTCGCTCCATGACCTTACAGACAGCATTTGTCAGTGATATTGGTCTATAATTGGAGACGGCATTTCCTGTTTTTCCTTTCTTTAAAATCGGGACTATTTCAGCTTGCTTCCAAGATGCTGGGATTCTAGAGTGCCAAACAGTATTAAATAGGAGGAGAATAGTCTGTTTTGTTCTCTCACCAAGATTAATGAAAAACTCAACTGGAAGGTCGTCAGGTCCAGAACTTCTACCCTTTTTGCTAGCTTGTAGGGCTACGTATAGCTCTTGGATGGAGAAGGATTTATCAAATGAGTTATGCTCCATGTCATTCAAACATCCCAGCGTTTTGGTTTTATTAAATTGCAATCGAGACTGAGAGACCTTAGAAAGCCTACATGTTTTTGCGTAGTGCTTTATGAAAGCTTTTGCGCAGCTCTTATAGGTTGTAAGACATTTATTTCTGTTGAGAAGAGGTACATATTGTTCGGTGTTGCCTCTTTTCTTCATTAAAGAGACAAAGCTATATGCTCGCCGGCTATCTCTACCGAAGTCAAGTCGACTGAGAAAATTAGAGAAAGCGGCCCTCTTTGAATGAGTAATGTGCTTTTTAAGTTTAGCCTGGCATTGCTTTAATTGCATCTGGCTCTCCAGCGATCTCAAAGATTCAGCTTTAGATCGAGCTTTATCACGGTCGCCTTTTAATTTCTGAAGATCTTCACTCCAGAATGGGGAGTATCTCTTGACGCATCCTCTAGGTATTGTTCTAAGTGCGCACTTAATGATGCTTTCTCGTACCTTATTCCATGAATCCTCTGGTTGGTCATTTATTAGTTCTTTCACAACCATTTCGTTTGTCAATTTTGCATATTCCAGCCATTTCGCTCTGTTTAAGTTCCACCTCGGACTATAATCTTTGACATTTTGCTCACTGCGATTGTGTTGGAGTAAGCTGTTCACGAGGAGAGCTCTGTGCCCGCCACCACTTGGGGACTCTATCACTTTTAATGCTAAGGAGGGAGCAATATGGGAGTGACCAAAAATCAAATCGGGTCTTGTCTGATTACCTAGGTTGGTAAGGAAGGTTCCTCTGTTACCTGCATCTGAAATAATGTTAACAGGGTTAGCGTCAAGGAAATCTTCAAAAAGACTGCCTACGGGGGTTGTTCTTGTATATCCCCATCTTATAGAGGGAGCATTGCAATCGCCAGCAATAATGGTATTTTTTTTAAGAAGCTCCTCTAAAATGTGCAATCTGGGTAAATTATTAGGGGGACTATAAAGGAAACTGAAGTTCCGACTTGAATTACCGAGCCAGACGTGGGCCTTTATACATTCCATCTTATCTTCCTGAGACATGCACTGTACCACATTGCAAGAAGATATAAGCGCTTTCCTTATTCCTACAATGATCCCCTTATAAGATACAATGAAGAAGGGCTACCTGCCTTCCTCTGGGTAGCACACGGATATTATAAAGTGGATGCGAGAGCAGTTCTGGTTTATCTGTTGATGCACCTGCCTCAACTATAGAAAATATGTCCACTTGTTCTCTATGAAGAATAGTTTTTAATTCTGTATATTTAGTGCTATCTAGCCCTCCCGCATTCCAATGAAGGCACGAGAGTTTGTCAGGAGATTGGCCCTGAAAAGGGCCGTTTGCCTTATTACATTTAATGCGTTTATGTTTGGACTGCATTGGCGGCATTGCTAATCGTTTAGTTTCCAAAATAGTTTATACTATGCGGAATCCAGGGGGCACCAACGTGGAGGCGATCAGCTTCACCCCCCGAGTAAGAGAAAGTAAAAATCTTTACTATAAATATGTACTAAAGGAAATAAGTAATAAAACTGTCTTACCTAATTATAAAATCCGTTCTCTAATTGCTGTATAAGCATACATAAAACTACTTGCAAATAATGAATATCAACAATTAAGTAAAGAATCAATCAATTTATTGATTCTGAATCAAATGTCTAGTTGCAATGTGTTTATAAAACTTTGTGCAAACATTTTTCAATATATTTTATCCATAGAGCGATATTCTTTGGTGAATAGTAACTAAATAGTCATTTTATATTAATTTGGAATGATATATATACACAATGCTATATTGCGATGTATCAAATTTCCAAAACTGAGCTTTCAGTCGGAAATATATACTTTGAGATCCGTTTTGTGTGTATGAACAAAATAACTACAAAAAACAAAAATAAAACTAAAAATTGCAGAATCTACAAAGTTGATAGCCCACCGCATGGACAAAAAGTTTTCTGCAAGTGTTTTAGACTGAAAGAACTTTAGTGAATAGTTTTTTTTCCAGTTTTTCGCAATTTTCTCAAAAATGGCTTCATTGATATTCTTTAAATTTCGGTATACTTTATCTACATCCATTAAACCTGATTTTTGACAGTTTTGGTTGAGCAGCAGCGTTGAGCTTTTTCTAGTATAGTTTATGGTTCAACCAAGTGAAAATATTAAGGTACAATAAAAACATTGTAGAATTCAGAATTTGAAGAAAATCTTTCTTTTTTTTTGGAAAATGCAACTATACTAAATAGGTTGCTGAGTTTTTTGGAATTCTCTCGAAAACGGCTACAACGATTTTTTTAAATTTCGAATGTTAACTGCAGAGATATATGTGATTCATGAAAATAAAAATTTCGTAGGTACACACTCATTTCACTTCTACGAAAGGTTACAAAAAACAGTGTTTGTTGCAGTAATAGAAGAGGCAAGTAGTGGTGATGACATTTTGGGCTGACTCTGTGAGTGAGGTAAGCCAATCACAGAGGTTAAGGTGCAAAAGGCGCCATACACGTGGCATTTGGCGGCTGACATTCCCGCTTATTTCCTACCACTAATAATATACATGAACCTAGTTTGTGGTTTATAATTTATTTTTTTCATTGTTGACATCATTACACTTCTTGCCAGTGCCATATCAATATTTAGCAAAAATACACACATATTGCTGAAAACAGACTAATATGATTTATGTCGATAAGTAATAGTAACTTAGCAAGCAATATCCATAGGATTGTTGGTCCAGAAGATAAATTCAAACTGTTTAGAAACCTTGTTTATTTGTCATCATATATACAATCCTTTCTCTGCAACTGGTCTGAACTCAATTTCACTAACGAAAAAAAATCTGGTGTGTTTCACACTCACACAACTTTCTCTTACTCCAGTTCTCAAAATGATAATTGACAAATTTTATAGTTTGTGTACCACAATTTAATGAAATTCGTTCGAAAACTGGAATAAACCCACACACCCCTCACACACACACACACAAACACACAGACCATTTTGCTCAAAACCACTTTTTTGAATCAGGGGACCCAAAACGGATATTTCCGGTGAAAACTCGATAACGAAAATTTGACACGATTACAATACTTCCTCTTACTAGGAGTAAGAGAAAGTAAAAAAAGTATTACAAAAAGTTCCCGACTACTTCTAGTAGCGCATAATCTGACGTGCAACACTGGTATTAAACTAAAACTTTTGATAAACACCGACATCAAAATAAAAACCTTAACCCAGACATTACAGACAATCAGACATTACAGACAAACACACCATACTCCATACTCAGGTGCACCTTAATGCAGGTACCATCTCAATTTCAAAAATTTGGACACGATTGCAATACTTCCGCTAATACCAAGAGCAAGAGAATGTAAAAAATGTTACATTGACGAAGTATAAAATACAGGGCGTTTCGAAATTTTCCTCGGTTTTAAAATATATTGCTAGAGAATTATTCAACTTACCCCGACGAAATCAGCATCATAGGGAAGGGAAACTCCAAGATTTTTTTTTTTGTCACATACAAATTTTAATATGTGCCACCATGGATGGGACACCATGATGGGATTTCCTACAACCTCAATGCAATAACAACATCTAAAGATTTCATACACAATATTCAGAGACCTACCTATTTTACTAATTATTTTTCCCTTTGTCAACAAACCAGTAAATCTTCACTCTGAAAAACTAGTTGTGTCGCTAAAGGGTTAAATTTAACTAATGCAGAAGTTTTTTGTTTGGTATTTTCACGTTATCCTACACCTATTAAGAGGTGCTTAAGGAAACTTTTTGGAGCCATTTCTTTGGAGATGGCTAAAAACTGCATAAATCATAATTCAGTAAAGTCGCATTTTCAGTTGGCGGATTTTGTCTGAAAACTAAGTATGCATGCAATGATGGTCCTGAATACAAACTTTGAATGCACTATTAGAACGAAAACCTTACAGCTGGCTGCAGCTCAAAAACTAAAATTGAATTTCCTTAAAAGAAAGAAGATAGCTTTACTGACTTAGTATAAGTTTCTATTGTATACAGCATTTTTATTTGAGTTACATAATGGCAACTGTCGTAAAAGTCTTAATAAATAGAAAAAGTAAAAGATAATGAAGAATACGCAACTTCATGGCAAGAAACATAGACTCTTCAACAAACTCAAAACGTATTTTCTACGTAGAACTATTTTTACGACCAATGAAACATTTTAATAGGACCATTTTAATAGGACCATTTTACGACCATTTTAATTTAACATTTTAAATTGATTACCAGTAATAAAAGTTTTAGAGGTGACAGCTGCGCATTAACTAGCCAAGAGCTCATAATAACTTGCTCCGCGCATTATATCTTGTTCCTTATTGGATAAAAAATAAGATAAAAAGAAAAAGACAAAAAATTTGGGAAGAAAATAAAAATATTCTGATCAAAATGAATCTTTGCTGCTGGCTTCATTTTTTTTTTCTAAGGTGCACAACAGCTGAGGTCCTTTGCACCTACTGTACTAATCCCTAATTCACTCTAACCTAGCCTACTAACCTACTCATTTAAACCTACATTCATGCTTCCCATTCGCACAGATATGCCGGGGCGCCAATCCCGGCTTCAGGCCCACCCTTCCAAAATTCAGTGGCTCCCAAATGCAGAAGACGATTATGTGATCAAGACTGTTGCCACTCCTGAGCGGCATTGGTCCCTGCATACCATTCGCACATTAAATCAATTATACTATAACCTATCTTGCACATGCATGCTAATAAATACATTCATTCTTCACACTCATACATCCTATGTACTCAAAGGAGTAGAGTACTCGATATTCCTCTACTCCTGTTTATTCTATACCTACTATATACAATCTGAACATATGACCTATTTACATTATATACACAAACCTATCCTATATACACCATAAACAAGACCTATACATATTATATACACGTTCCAGCTATGCTTTTCTCTATATTAATGTGCATCATGACCTAGACATATACAGATTTAAATATGCTGGAATAGCGATATCTGTTTTAAATATTGAAAAATTTTATTCACATTGTCTAAATCATCTTTCAATACATCCTTAATGCTGCTAGATATCCTTAGTTTTGTTCGAGCTGCTACATATTTCTTACATTCTACTAGGATATGTTTAACGGTCAAGGGAGTGTTACAAACTTCGCAGATTGGCTGCCTTTCTCCTCGAAACAGATAACCATGTGTTATCATAGTGTGGCCAATACGCAGTCTGGCGAGTACTACTTCTTCTCGTCGAGATTCTCGGCAAGATGTCCACCATTTCTTTATTGAGGATTTAATATTTCTTAGTTTATTGGTGGATGGAATCGCCTCCCATTCTTTAGGCCAGTTAGAGAAAATGAGTTTTTTTAATGATTTCATCCAGTCTGTCAACATGTTAAATTGTTCTTTATTTGGTGATAAAGCGGCATTTTTTGCGGCTTTATCAGCGGCTTCGTTCTTTTCAATTCCGGCGTGCCCTGGTATCCAAATGAATGATACTTTTTTATGCGCTACTTTACACAAATAAATGTTTTGATGTATGAACTGGACTAAAACATTTTTAGAGTCTATGTCAGACATGGCGTCCATCGCACTTCTTGAATCTGTACAGATGATGTACTTTCTCTCTCGGCTTTCTAATATATATTCTAGTGCTTTATTGATGGCATACAGCTCTGCTGTGAAAACGCTAGACATGTCATTTAGTGCAAACTCGTATGAGACACTATCGGCCACAAACGCAGCCCCCACATTTTCTCTCATTTTGGA
Source organism: Triatoma infestans (assembly GCA_011037195.1). Classification (NCBI taxonomy): domain Eukaryota; kingdom Metazoa; phylum Arthropoda; class Insecta; order Hemiptera; family Reduviidae; genus Triatoma; species Triatoma infestans. The sequence continues at coordinate 158,722 of JAAEAF010000406.1, forward strand.
TCCGTCTGTAAATACCTGTGTGTATTCTTTATATTTTTTAAGGACTAGTTCTAAAAATATTTTTCTATACATATAATTCGGGGTGTTTTCTTTTCTATATCTACTGAGGCTGTAGTCTATTGCAGGTCTGTCTAGCTCCCATGGTTCAATCGCTTGTGACGGCAAGCCCAGCATCATTGGCGTTACTATATTGTTCTGCCTGCAGAAGTTTTGAAAACGTACGCCTAGTGGCTTAGTGCGGCCGCTTCTGTTGTACAATTCCAGGAATGGAGAGAAGAAAATAGTTTTATGGGCTACGTGATCTTCAAGGGCTAACAATCTTGTCGCGTAATTACACATTAGGATATCCCTTCTTCTGTATAATGCAGGTTCTCCACTTTCAGCAAAGAGGCTTACTAAAGGGCTAGACCTCAAAGCTCCTAATGACATTCTTATTCCCTCGTTATGTATAGGATTGATCATACGCAATGTAGAATCCTTTGCTGAACCGTACACTATGCACCCATAGTCCAACTTGCTTCGAACAAAAGCCTTGTAGAAATTCAACATGTTGGTACGATCGGCTCCCCAGACTGTGCCCTTTAGAACTTTAACTGCGTTCAGTTTTTTAATGCATTTTTCTTTTAGATCTTCCAGATGTGGACGCCAAGTCAGCTTTTTATCTAAGGTAATCCCCAAGTATTTCACTCTTTCAGAACAAGGTATGCTTTTTCCATATAAATTTAAGATTACTGCTGGTTGCATTTTACGAAATCTATGGAAGTGTACGCAGCTACTTTTATTAGGGGAGAAACGTAAGCCGTTTCTGTCCGACCAATCCTCCAAATTTCTTATAACGCTTTGAAGATTTGCGTGAGTATTTGTAAGCTTCCTAGAACTACTAAATATTACAAGGTCATCTGCGTACAGTAACCCTCTAACGGCTGGTTCCAGACATACATGTCATTACACTGTTAATAGCTATTAGAAACAGAACGGGACTTAAAATACTACCTTGTGGCATTCCATTTTCTTGGATGTAACAAGATGATAAAATATTTCTTAGACGTACTTTAAAGGTGCGTATTTTTAAAAACTTTTGTATGAATTTTGGGAGATTCCCCCTAAAATCCCAATGATGCAGTTGCTTCAATATTGAATGCCTCCACACCATGTCGAACGCCCTTTCTATATCGAAAAACACTGCAATAAGATGATGCTTTTGTAAAAAAGCGTTTTGAATTTCGTTTTCTAGTACAACCAGGGCATCCACTGTACTATGATTTCGGCGGAATCCCGTTTGTGCGCTATTTATCAATTTTTTTGATTCCAGATACCATATTAATCGTCTGTTTACCATTCTCTCAAAAGTTTTGCATAAGCAGCTGGTTAATGTAATTGGTCGATACGAAGTAGGTTCAGAGCTATTTTTGCCTTTTTTCAATATTGGAATCGTGATGGCAGTGCTCCATGCTTTTGGGAACTGTCCTTTCACCCAAATTCTATTGTAAAATCTAAGAATATAAGCTTTATTTCTATTTCTAAGATTTGTTAGAAATTTATAATGCAGATTGTCTTCACCTGGTGATGTATTTTTTGTTTTTGATAAGGCCAGCTCTAGTTCCCAAAATTTAAAGGGTTTATTGTAACTTTGGTCACACGGCCCTTCAAGAAAGTCAATCTCTATACTTTCTTCCCTCTCTTTTGCTTGCAAGAATGTACTGGAATATCTATCAGTTCTTGACACCATTGCAAAAGTTTTGGCTAGTACTTCGGCTTTATCCAGGTCGTTCGTTGAGATAATTCCATTTAAATTAAGCCCAGGAATTTGACTGCTGGATCCAACGCCTATAATTGTTTTAATTTTTCTCCAGATTTCAGCTGAGGGTGTAGACTGCTTTATATCTGATATAAATGTTTGCCACGAGACTCTCCTACTTTCTTTAATGGTTTTCCTAGCTTTAGACCTTAGGATCTTGTACCTAGCTAGGTTTTCTTCCGACGGGTGCCTGTAAAAATGTCTTAGTGCTTTTTTCCTTTCCTTAATGGCTGTTTTACAATTTTCATTCCACCAAGGGGCAGGATTTTTTTTTTATATGTACTCGTTTTCGGCACCGAGGCTTCTGCTGCATTATTTATAACTTTTACGATATAACCCTCTTCTTCATCAACATCTGTGAAATCTACGGAACTAAAATCCGCCAAGTTCGCGAATTTGTCCCAGTTGGCCATTCTGAGCGACCATCTTGAGGTAAAATACTCATCAGTAACATGCAGATTACTTTCAATTACCACTGGAAAGTGATCACTGCCGCAAAGGTCGCTGTGGACATTCCAGTGAAAGATGAGAGCAAGGTTAGGAGTACAAAATGCCAAGTCTATGGCCGTAAAAGTCCCATTACTTGAATTGAAATGTGTACTATCCTTTTTATTGATGAGTATTATATTTTCCGTTATCAGGATTTCCTCCAGTGCCTTTCCACGAGCGCTCACATGGGTTGATCCCCACAAAGTATTATGGGCGTTAAAATCGCCCAGGACAATGTATGGAGAAGGGAGCATTCTCAGTTTTTGTAAAATATCTGCTTTATTGACATTTGCTGCAGGAATTATATATATATTACAGATAGTTATTTTCCTGGGACAATGGATCGTAAGTCTTACTAACTGAATGTCACCACTATCTGTTGTTACGTTATCGCTGTATAGTCATTCCTTATTAATATGGCAACTCCACCACATGCACGGTTACCGAACAGGAAATCGCTCCGAAATATTTGATATCCCGGAAGTCTTGGAGAATCATCATTCCGTAGATTCGTTTCTTGTAAACAAATTTACTTTTTTATGAGTAAATTTAGCTCATCTTGGTTTCTATAAAATCCACGACAATTCCATTGTAATATCATTAAGTGGAATCATAATTTTCAGCTGCATCATTTTCCTTTGCCTTTTTTCCGTAATGAACTGACAATTTCTCTTAAAGTTTCTGTACCCATGGCCTCTAAGTCCTTATCCTCTAGACTTACTAAGGACGAATTGGAGGAGGTATTGCTCCTCAACCCTTTCCTGATAGGCTTTATATCTGACTTTTTATTTGCTCCAGAAATTTTTCTTGGCGGCGAAATTGTAATTCCTTGCTTAGAGGAAGGAGAGATCGGAGTTTGTGGCCTCTTTTTTGGAATGGTATTAGGTTTGCTAAAAACTTCATCTTTAGGATGAAAAGTGCTCACTTTTTCTTCTTTTTCTTCTTTGGAATTAATTTTCATCACTATATTATCATATTTCTTTTCAAGCTTTTCAATGCTCTTCGCTAGATTTTCAACAACGTCCGTAAGACGTGACATCAGTTCTTCTAGATTCTTATTCTCGTTTTTTTTTTCTGCCACACATTCTGCATAAGTTGTAGGCTTAGATTTTTCAGCATTTATTTTTTTTAATGCATCTTTGTAGCTGACACATTCTGTAACTTTGATTTCTTGTATTCTCTTCTCTTTTCTGAATTTTTCACAGTCAGAGGACACAGAAGAATGTGGACCATTACAGTTGATACAAAGGGGAGGAGTGGGACATTCATTCTGATGAATCGGCGAAGAACATATTTTGCATCTATCACCTATAGTGCAATTGTTTGCTATATGTCCAAGAGACCAACATTTAAAACACCTCAAAGGGTTCGGGATAAAGTGCCTCACTCTTAAGGACAGGAAACCTGCCGTGATTTTCTCGGGAGGTTGTACTCCTTTGAAAGTCAGTATAAGTGCAGGAGTTGGTTTGCTTTCTCCAAATTGCTTTTTGTATAATCTCTTAACTTGTACAACGCCCTGTGACATGGATTCGTTTAAGATCTCCTCTTCCGAACAATGCAATAGGTCGTAGCTGGATACTACTCCTTTGGAATAGTTCAGCGTCTTATGCAATTCAACTTTCACTTTCATTCCTTGGTATGTTTCCAAGGAAAGTAATGAATTGGCTTTCTCATTTGTCGCACTTGTTTCTATCAGAAGAGAACCGTTGCTTAGTTTTTTCGTTTTGGTGCCTGGACATATGTCTTTTAAAAAGTTGAAGATTTGATAGGGCCAGTATGGTTCAAAGGACTTGCCTTCTTCCAGACAGGTCATCGTCAAAAATTGCTGACTTACCTTACTATCTGCAAACTCGTCTAACAAATTTACCGTCTTTTTCTTGTTCAATTTAGATTGTGGAGTAGATACTCCACCTGCAACAAAGCCTGATGAAATTTTTTTGGTGGTTGTAGGTTCCATTTGATTCCCACGAGTGGGGACGAAATAAAATACCCCTTCGGCAGTGCGCCCTTACCCTAGGGGGGCCTGCTTACTCACTGAGTTCGGCCTAGTTCTCAGTGGGACCGATCCAGTGGGCCGATAACCCCGCCCACAAACCTCCTGGCTCGGTTTCATACACCAGAATTTAGGGGATCTGTAATTGTGTGTTTGTGTGTGTGTGTGTGTGTGTGTGTGTGTGTGTATACATTTCTTTATGAATGTGTGTGGTAATGAGCTAGGGTTCCGTGGGTTCGCTATTCCCATATGGCTGTATACCAGCCACCCCTGCGTAGTCCTTTAGTCGCCTCTTACGACATCCTGGACGGAGCAGGCCTATTCTGCCCCGGTCCTGCAGGGGTGTTCATTTTTTTGAATGAAATTGGTAAAGTTTCCAATGTTTCTGCATGCTTTCCAAACAAGTCGAATAAAAAAGATTGCAAAATTTTGCTCTTTTGCAGACCGCATTATTGCGGTTGTATTGCGAGCATGTTAAATTGAGTTGTCGCACATACACACACACACACACACACATGCTTAACAAAATTCCCAAGAATGTCAAACTTGATATTCCGTTTAGGCTCTGGCGCTGTATCTGACAATCAGGTTTTGAAAAACACTTAAGTTCAGGGATAGGAGAAAAAAAAAGAATGGAAAACGATTAACGATTCCGCAGGAGGACAGTGGGGATAGGCGACTTAGATCTCGTCATCCGCCAGCCAACCCATGGGCAATGGAAGAAAAAATTAAGCCCTGACCACTACCTACAACCAAGGTGGCGGAGGAAGAAGCGTTGTCCGTGTTCTTCCATTGATCTTGTCAGTGCTTCATTAGCAGTGCAGGCGACTCGACCCTAATGAAGATGGCTTCAATATGAGCGAAACGACGGCTTATAACAAACCATGGATGCGGTTACAACCCTAAAACTTAAGTGTTCTTCCCAAGAATGGCCGCGAAAGCTAAAAGATCAATAAGGTTTTGGTCAAAATCCATGAACCGGAAATGCTACTTTACTGAATGGGTTTTTGTTCAGTTTTTTCCAGAATTTTGTGATTTTCTCGAAAATTGTTATTACGATTTGGTATTTCCAAAAACGTTGAATTCTGGAAGGTTCTGGGAGAGCTGCATCGAAGTTTTCCTCTAAAGTGCCAGGTTCACGCGCGCGTTATTACCACATTTAGAACATTAAGATCCATTTAAAGAATTGCTAAAATTTCAAGCTGGAAGAAATTGATTTAACCGGAAGTGCAAATTTAAGAATGGTTCCTGAATTTTTTTTTTATTGCTTATATTGGGTCACTAGAGATCAGCCGACCTCCATGTTCAGTGTGTTGGCAGGGGTGAGATGGAATCCGTAAAAGTGTATTAGCATTTTTCGGCTAGGATACTCACAGCGATGTATCCTAAAACCTTGAACAAGTGTTTAGTCTATTTCCAACTGCACGTAGTATAAGTAGTGGAATGGTTCATAGCAGATTTTTCTTAATTGAGGAAAAGAGACACCACTTAATTTTTTTTTATGTTTTTTTATGGAGAGGGGTATAGTGCACAACGACCAAAAGAGCTCTATTGCGCCACCTCACTGGTGCCAAGGGTGAGACCGCACTCCTTCTGGATAAGATCTCTGAGGATCTCAGGATCGGGAAAGTTTCTAAGGAGGGTATATCTTTCCCCAACACCTGATAACTATCCAGGGATCAGAATCTCCTCTGGATGATAGCATCGCCGTTAGCATCATTCGGTTAGGAGGTGACTTGGAGCCTTCTCCAATGTCCCCACAGATCTGCAGGTACTATCGTATTCTAGGCCCAGGTTCTTCAAGAGCTCTTTAAGTCTCCAATGCCCCGTAAGAAAACCGTCAACTTATGAAGCCTATTTTTACTCAGATTGATGCACGCTTCAGATCTTTTCTGGTCATAACCGCCCAGGCAGGCCTTAGCTTACTACAGCCCTGGTTTTTTTCAGCGGTGCGCTCTCTTCACTTCCTCCTCATTTTTAAGTACTTCTCGAAGAGTTTGGCTGCTTATTCCACACAAGGGTTTGGGCACCAAAAAGAGAAATGCAGCGCTTTTCCTTGCTAGAGTGACGGCCACTCATTTCCTTCCATGCCAACATACCCTAGCACCAAAAATAGGGTAAATCTATTGTTCCTGCCCAGGTCATTCAGTTTGCCAAGGCATTCCCAACCATTTTTGAACTGATGACATATGAGCTCAGTGCTTTAATGGTAACCTGGCTTATGAGATGATTACAGCACCCCGGAATCTTAAAGATCTATCAGCACCCCGGAATCTGTCCTCTACATTTGTCGACATGAGGCCTCTTAAGCTGCAGCACCCCTCCCACGTCTATTTGAAATCATAAGATCTGGGGTGGATCTGTGGAGGGTATCTCGTCCTTCAGTACCCATCATTTTAAACCATTCTCTGGAAAAATAGCGTCAGAGTACATTATTGTCTTCTCTCTCTCCCCTATAGAAGCTATCGGTTCTATCGTGAAAAATTCTGCCCCCTTAAAAACTAATTAGATAAACAGCCTATTCTTGTTCAGACTGATGTATGCCACAGATTTTTTTGTTCAGAAACGTCATAGCCTGGCTCAGTCTTGGGCGGGTTCTGCAGAGCAGTGCTGTCATGATTCCTTCTCATATCTGATTCCTCTAAGTAGTTGGTAATCTTTGACCCATTTAATTAAGAATCGGGCACCTTCGAAAATTATCACTCAGAGAAAACCAATTTTTTTTTTTTGGAATATGCACTGCGATCTAAAAGATTTATTGTGATTTCCGGAGCCTTCTCAGTGCACTACCGGTCTCAGAGCAGTTTTCATTAGCTATAGACAACATCTGTTCATCACCGAACAGTGAGCTGTAGATGCTCCTAGGAAACAAAATCTAAGGGCAGCTTGATGGATTAGAACCCGGGAAGCGCGCTACCACTGAGCTAAACCCATCCCTCTGATAAATCAATTAGAATAATCTAAAAACAATTAACATTCTAAAAATGTACTTTCTTATATTTATAATATTTTATTTTTAAAGGTTCTCTTAAAATTCATTGCTCATTTGATTTATACATTAATGAGTTTTGAATTTATGATAGAATTTTAAGCAAACGATGATATCAATAGCAGGTTATCAAATTTATCATAGTTTTTAATAAAATCCGGCGAAGGATGTGAGTTGGTGGGAATCGTCATTGATAGGGGGAGTACGACAAAGTATTCGCATCTAGGATATGTGATAATAATGCAGGACAGGGAAGGGAAGAAGCGGGCGACATAATTGGATCTAAGCGGACTGTCCCCCTCAATTGTTTGTTCCATCATTGTCGAGAGTAATGTAAAGCCACAGGTAGAACACTAGACACAGGAATTAGTTGAGTTTTCCATTATAATTTCCATTCCAGTTGAAAAACCCTTGCATCTTCACTACTAATACAACACACACACACACACACACACACACACACACACAGTACATAGTTAAACCCATTTTTATTACTGAGGGTAAACTGAGGGGACAGAAACTGTAGAGAGTGTCAGCGAGAGAGAGAGAGAGTGAAGGAGAGAACCCGCGGCAACAAAATGAAATCTAATTGTTCTTTCCCACCCGCCATCTGGCAGTGGAAATAACTGTATCATTATTGAAAACTTCTTAATAGAACATCTTTATTAAAGATTTCCCCAGGAAAATTTTCCCCCACCACACCTTAAAAACTTATCGTGATTTGCCCACCCCTCAGTAATGGAAAAAATTAATCAATCGGACCTTAGTGTATATAATTCATTATTGATCGACCAAATCTATTTGCTATTATAGCAATTGCTCCAATTTTTATTACCTCGGGGCTTTACTGTTATATCGAATTAGTGTTAAATGTTCAAAATTATCGGAATATAAATTTTTGAAGTTCGCTGAATACGAAAAACTACACTATTAACAAATATGTGTGTGTGTGCGGGTGGTTTGTGTGAATATACTCAAATACGAAAAAAAATTATTTTTGCGATTTTCTCAAAACCAGTCTCAACGGTTTTACTTTTTCTTACGCATAGTAAAAAGTCAGTGCCCCTGAATATAAAAAAAAATATTTTTAACGAATAGTCGGTACGTGTGTGTGTGTGTGTGTGTGTGTGTGCATGTCTTAACAGAAATCTCAAAAACGAAAGTCGCAGGAAGCACAAACTTGGTATTCCGTTTAGGCACTACCACGGAATCAAACACGACGATTTCGGGCAAAATCCATCAACCGGAAGTGCGACTATACTGAATGTTGTTTTTGTTCAAGTTTTCGTGATTTCCTTGAAAATGGCTCCAACGATTTTCTTTAAACTTCGCATACTGTCTACACACACAAATACTATCACTTTTGTTTGAAAATTTTCTCAGGGAAATCATGATTGTTTTCGATGAAAAACAATAATATTACACGTAATAATAGATATTGAAAAAAAAAAACGAAATTAAATAGAAGCAATTCCAAATCTGTGTTTGAAAATAGTTAATTGTATTTTCCAAAAGAAAACATCTAAATTTTTCATTAAGTTTCGCACAGTTATGGCATAGCGTGAGTATTATTTTACCAACCGAGAAATCCGGCAGGTTGCGATAGTAGTAAGTGTATCGATTAGAGAGGCGTTATGAAAAAGTGTACAGTGGATATCAGAGACATTTTCCGTGGTAGCCTGCTTCATTTTGTGGCCATCGACCGGTATCGGGCGTTCGCCCATCTTCAGGATGCGTTTTCAGACAGTGTGAAACAAAGCTTGCAAAGCGCAGACCTTGCACTTGGTGCAAGTCTGTGTGTCCCACTGTCCGAAAAACGATCATGAAGATGGGCAAGAACGCCCGAAACCGGACGATGACCACAAAATGAAGCAGGCTACCACGGAAAATGTCTCTGATGCTTTCCAGCTCTGCGGAACCAATCACCACAACAACTGCAGTGGATATTTCGTTTATATTATTCCTTATACTTTCACAAGTCCGATTTATTTAAAACAAATTTTAAATCATTAAATATATATGTATTATTTGGTTATTTAAATACCTCTATCCTCCTCCCCACTTAATTCTACAAATTGATTGTTTATTTTTGGAAAGTTTATATCAGCAGTTTACATCGACTATTATATCGTCTAGATCAATGGTTCTTAAACTTTTTGGCGTCTTGACTCCCTTGAGATAGACTTCATAAATCAGGACAGTTTCTAGAGAAACAAAAATTGTGACGATTTTAAGATATCATAAAAGTTATTTTTATTACTTTCTCTTAATAATAAAATAGTAAGAGGAAGTATTGTGAACGGTCCAGCTTTTCGAAATTGAGCTTTCACCGAAAATACACTTTTGAGGTGTCCTGAGTCAAAAAAAGGGTTTTTAGAAAATGGTCTGTATGTGTGTGGAAAGAAACTCAAAACTGAAAAGTTGCGGGAAGGTCAAACTTGATATTCCGTCTAGGTATTACCACTGCATCAAACACGAAATCAATCAACCGGAAGTACTCCTTTACTAATTATTGTTTTCAATTTTTTGTAATTTTCTTGAAAACGGCAGAAATGATTTTCTTTAAACTTGGTCGTTCAACTACACATACAAAGACGTATAGCTTCTATTTAAAACGTTTCTCCGGGGAAATTCATTTAAGTGAACTTTTGGGGAGAGGGGAGTTACGGTTTCCTCTAAAGTGGAAATACTACATTAAATTAAGTATTTCAATTTACTACCCAATTCTATCATCTAAATAATATTAATTAGAATTGTCCCAATCCCGGGTCCGAAGAAAATCGGATGACCGGAAGTGTGCTTGACTGAAAGTAGTTTTCAGTTTTCTGCTATTTTCTTTAAAAATTAAACATTAACTACACATACAAGGAGATGCAACATTTATTTGAAACATTTCTCAGGAAAAATTTATTTAAGGGCACTTTTAAGGAGGGGTTATGGTTTCAATTTATTATATAAAATATTTCTACTAAATAGAAGTAAATATGTTGCCAATCTTTCGAGTTTGAAGAAAATCGAATTACCGGAAGTGCGACTTCACTGAATAGGTTTTCAGATTTTTGTGATTTCCTCCACAAAAATGCCGACGGTTTTAAACCCTAATAAGAAATTGAAGTGTGAGGAATTATGCCATTTCGCAGTGAGAGAAAATCATGTGAGATTTTTTAAAATAAGTTTCATGCGCCATTAAATTTATATATTGAACATAATAAACAACACGTGAAACACTCACACGACTTTCTCTTACTGTTAGTAATATAATTTAATCAAGATATTTTCCACAATGTTAGTTGGGCTGGCCATAAAAATGATGGTGGGGATTTTACTAGTATACCTGAGCGGCGTTATGTGGAGTACTTTATGTCAAAACCTACACATCTTGTGCAAATTTAAATTTAAATAACTGGCAAACATCCAATACCCCCTCTAAAATAATTTTTTTCAAAAAAAAGTGATACGTTTCTATGTATTCCATGTTTAACGAAAAGCAGGCAGTCCACATTTTAAAAAAATCGTTGTAAACGCTTTCGAGGAAATTTCAAAAACTCAAAAAGCTGTTCAGTAAAATCACATTCCGGTTAACCGATTTTTTTCAAATTTGCAATTCTATCAATGCCTTAATGTTTATTAACATTATGTACGTGTTACATCTATATATTATAACGAAGTGGTACTTTAGAGGCATAACGTCACTATTCTCTCAAAAACCCCAAAAAATCAATTTTGGTGGAAAAATTTTTCAAATAAAAGTGATAGGCATTTATGTGTGCAGGTAGTATAAAAGTGATAGGTAAGTGTGGGTGCAGGTAGTATAAAAGTGATAGGTAAGTGTGTGTGCAGGCAGTATAAAAGTGATAGGTAAGTGTGCAGGTAGTATAAAAATGTAAGCGTGTAAATAAAATCGTTGCAGCCGTTTAGCAGAAAATCACTAAAAATTGAGGAGTAAAACACAGTAAAATCACACTTCCGTTGATGGATTTTGCCCAAAGTGTTCATGTCTGATGCGGTAGAAGTGTCTGAACAGAATACCTTTGAGCTTCCTGCAATTTTTCGATTGAGAGAGATTCTGTTTAAACACAGACACTGACCATTCGCTTAAACAAGAAACAACACTTTTTCCATATTCCGAGCATCCCAATACTTATATTTCCGGTGAAAACTCAATTTCGAAAATCTAGCACGATCGCTCTATGACAATTCCAAAAAATAGTAAAAATCAAGAAATTACAATGGTTGTCATAGTTCCTAATATACCTAATAATTCTTAATGCACCTAATAATTAGTGAGTTATAATTAATAATTAATGAAATCTATGAAATTTCATTTTAAGTAACCTAATGACGTCTGACGGCCGCGGCCCTCACTTTCAGAAGCTCTGGTTTATATGGTAACGCTGGGCACTATAGCTTTGCCAATTAAATGAGCTATAAGATGGATGAATTTTGGATAACCTGAAAGAACTGTGCATAGAAAGGTAGGTTAAGGGACAAGGATACATGAAATGATTTGTATTTTCTCATATTGTGAGTGCGAGTAATGCGGTCCTGCCAAAATTCCGTAATAGAATTTGAACTCAATAAATAAATCTTTGTGGCCTCGATTATGAAAAAGAAAAGGTTTTCATGTGTAAAATAAAATAAAAAAAATTGCAGATCTCTCCAACTTGATATTCAGTTTAAATATCTGCAGAGGATCCGATACGAAGAATTTGGTCAGAATTTTTTAACCGGAAGTGCGGCTTTAATTCTGCTTCTTTTTTTTATGTAGTTAGTCAAACTGATATCTTATTATATCTATAGAGAGAATTGTGTTAAGAAAATTTCGAATTTAAAAACAAAAATTGTCTACTAGGATTGCTGAAAATGAAGAAAAGCTAAATCCCAATTTCAACTGTGTAAGACAAAATACAAGTTAGAATGAGAAATGTATCCCAGGCTATTGTGACCAACATTCTTAGGAAATAAGAAATTTTTCCAGGTTTGCTAAATCCCTGTGAATTTTAAACAGTGAGAGAAAGGAACTTGGCTCTTACTACTACAGTCTATTGGTTTGTCACAAAGAATTTATTGTGTAAAGTTTTCCAAAATTGAAGAAAACCAAATTAACCGGAAATGATACTTAAAGAAGAGATTTTTGAGTTGTTTTTTTTATTTTCTTAAAAAGAGCTGCAATTAAACTTGCAATGCAAACTGCACACAGATACTAACCTATCACTTTTATTTGAAACAGTTGCCTGGAAAAACTGATATTAAAAAGTTTTCTGAGCAATCTGTCAAGTTATATTTCAAATGTTAAATTGGAGTTTGTGTAATATTTTGGCGCTAGCTTGTGGATTATAATGTAAACATATTCAATTTCTTCCAACCAGCTGTGCCAACCAATATATTACCCCACCACATGTTACTCTGCAGCAAATGAGCAAAAATTTCCAAATTTAAAGAAAATCCGCGAATTTTATAATTAAACCAGCAGGAAGAGGAAGTGGTGTGAATGTTTCACATTTATTATTATTTTCTTCATCTTTTTTGAACCAATAAACCAATGAAATGAACCAATAAACCAATGAAATGAACCAATAAACCAATGAAATGAACCAATAAACCAATGAAATGAACCAATAAACCAATGAAATGTACCAATAAAATTGAATATACAATAAACTGATGACTGAGAAAAAAACTATCAATATTTTCTTTAATAGTGACTCCGGGTTGTACCCTTTAGTCTTTAATATTATTTTTTTTAATCTAATAACTAAAATAAATACATTCTTTATGTAACTAATTGTTTTAATAGGATATGGGGGGGGGGTTAGTTGTCAAGTTTGTTGTAAGACTTCACAGTTCATAGGGAAATGTAATTGCGAACATTATAATCTGATTGTTACAGTCTGTATGTCTGGCAATAATAACACTTTAACATTATATTATATTGTCCGTAATCTGTAATAAATATTAAATAAAATTCTGAATGTTTATATTCATTATTTGCGACGGTAATATTTATTTATTTATTTTTTTGCTTCTGGGATACAATCCATAGCAAAGAGTGGGGCATACAATAAAACAGTAATTATGATAAAAATATAAACTTACAAAAACAAAAAATAAAGATAAAACCTAGAAATATTATAAATTAAGAACAAACAGAAAATACATAGTATAAGATAAACAAATAGAAAACACATCTTTTACATTGTACATGTACACTTCTATATATATGTATGCACATAAAGAAAGAGAAATTCAAAAAGAATTATAATGGTGCCAAAGAATTAGTTAAAATCTTTACCAATTATGTGAAAAAATAATGTACACAATTTATTGAGAGAGGAACTTTCTTAATGAGACAGCTTTAATAAAGAATAAATATATATCATTTATCTTGTGAGTATCGAGATTTGATAAAAGACATTCTAAATTATCACGGTAGCTTTTATTACTTATTATATATTTATTTAAATAAAGTTTTCTGTAGGTTAGGAAAGAGGGACAGTCAACAAAAAAGTGAATTAAGTTATCAGGTCTCGATAAATCACAAGTGCAATGCAAATCTTGTCTAAATTGGATTTTGTCTCCTTTAATAATAATTCTTAATTATTGTGACATCAATTTAATTTTAATGAAATGTACATTGCAGTGCAGATAATCTTCACTTATCCCAAGATTACTAATATTTCTGAAAGATAAATTATATCTAGCATTTATTAATAGTTCAATATCTTTACTCATACAATGATTTTTCATAGTTTTTACTAAGCTATTAATGTTACTTGATACAATTTCTGAATTTTGGCTATCCCACATAAATCTAGCGCCAACTGAGCAAAGCATCTCTTTCAATTCAAACGCCCAATTAAACGGTACATTCTTGAGGTCTATGATTTGTAATAACCTTTTATAGCATTGCTTGGGAATTTGGTTATCAGACATACTTAGGAGCTTACACCACCACCCTTTCTTTTAAAAATTTTGCATATCATATGAAAGCGTCCCACTTCTATCCTAACAAAACTATCAGGAGTAGTTATTGAAAGACCTAATAGATATTTAAAAAATTTTAACTGACCTTTTTCAACTATGTTTACATACTGACAGGCCCATACTTCCGACATATATAAGAGAATACTTTCACTTAACGAGTCATATATCTGGCATTTAGTGTGCCAAGAATCAGATTTTGATGCACATAACATGAAAACACTCTAGAGTTGGCGACAGCGCTCCTGGCTAGAGAAGCAAAACAAGCTTGCCTAAACTTTCTAGAAGAAGTGAACGGAATACCTAAGTAGACATATGACTTATAGATTTCAATTTCAAAATTTCATAATTAATCTTTCTCATATTACCAAGCGTTCCTCCTTTATGAAAAATAACAATTTTAGTTTTACTGGCATTTACCTGTAAGGAATGTTCTTTACAATAAGAAGAAAGATTATCAAGCTTTGAATATCCCTCCAAGAATATGAGATGTCATCCACATATAACAAACATTGGAGATCTTTTTCTCCACCTATATCCAATCCCTTAAGATCAAACCTCTCAAAATGACTTACTATACCAGCAATATATATTGAGAAGAGGAGAGGGCTCAATATTTCCCCCTGTAGCACACCTTCAGTGACAGCTATTTCTTTGGAAGCGTTAAAATGATCAAAAATTCTAAAAGAGGCCGAATCATACAGATTCATCAAAAGCCGTAAACATTTACCACTGATGCCTGCCCCATATAATTTATACCAGAATTGGTCGTGTGGGATGGAGTCAAAAGCTCTTTTGAAATCTACAAAAGTGGCAAATACTTTCCTTTTACTTAGTCTCAGATGTATATTAACTGCAGAAGAAAGAGTAAAAATATTGTCCCTACAACCTCTTCCCCTCCTAAAGCCCATTTGCTCCTCCGGGAGGATACCTCTGGATTCTATCCAATTATTCAGCCTGTTGTACAAGATATAAGTAAAAAGTTTAGTCATACAGTTGAACATGGCTATACCTCTATAATTGTACGGGTCTGAGGGATCACCCTTTTTATGAATTAATCTCATCTTTATTGAAGACCATTGTTTCGGAAAATTTTCTGTATTCCAAATATTGTTGAACAAGATTAATAGGTGATTGATCCAAAAAGAGTTTAAGTTTTTATAGCATTCGTTGGGGATAAGATCTATGCCAGGGGCCTTACCATTTTTACTTTTTTTAATACTGAGTAATAGTTCATCTAAAGTGATCTCATCGTCCAACTCAGGGTGATAAAAATTAAAAAACATGTGTTCATTATTGAGTTTTGGGGAAAGAATATTGCAGTAAAAAGTTTCCCACTCAGACAGGGATATAGGACATTTCATATAGGGTTTCTTATCAAACTGTTTTAAGGTAAACCAGAATTCTGACGGATTTTTAACATTTCTTAATTTTATTTTCATATCTTCATAATAAGAAGTCTTAACATTATTTATTAATATTTTATAAGAATTTTTAGCTTGTTTGTACTCACAGAACTCCTCGTGATTATTAAACAATGATTTACGACAAATTTTGTACAACCTGTTACCTCATTAAACAACGTTTATTACATTTTTTAGAATTATTCAGATAACTTTTTTTATTTTCAAGACAACAGATTCATACATAGCATTAAATATTATACAACAAAGGTATTCATAACGTTCATTATTGGAATTAAAAAAAAAATACATTTCAGAATTAGAGTTAACATTAGAATTAAAAAGGGAGTCCAAATGTGTACTGGAACAAGATAAATATTGCTCAGATCTGTTATAAACAAACGTGGTAGTACTTTCCAGATTATGTACATAATCATCCAGGTTATATACATCTGTACGGTCAAAATTCATTACTAGCTCACACAAATAATGATCAGATAAATTACTTAAATTTTTAATTTTAAAATCTATTATCTTATCCAAACAGTTAGCTGATATCCAAACCAAGTCCACAATACTCAAACCTCGAGTACCTATGAAAGTGTAACAACCAGGGTTGTCGCTATAAGAGCGACCATTGCAACAAATCATGCCGTACAATTCCATTGTTTCAGTTAATTTAACCCCTCTTTTTGTAACTATGAAGTGTCCATTGTGTCCAATGAAGTTCTAACACTTGAAAAATTACAAAAAGAGAAAGGTTCGCTTTCAAAGCTATTTAAATTCCCAATTCTGGCGTTAAAATCGCCACCTATAATCAACTGACAATTCTCGTAGCTAGAAACAATATTATATAATTCATTAGAAAAGGCCTCAACTATTAAATCGTTATTAGAGCCTTGCCAGTATACTATACCCAGACAGATATAAATACCTCTATATTTCAGTAGTAAACAAACAAAAAATTATTAGAAGCTAAAATTTTAATAACTGAAAATTCACCTTTTTTAAGGCAGATGATTAGACCACCACGACCTCTTCCCTTGTCAGAACTCTTGCAGGCATTCTCGAAGTTGGAATCGTAACGAGAGGTTAAGGCGCCAGATTTAATTTTAGGAGAAAGCAGCCAGGTTTCAGACAATTCCAAAATGTCCAACTCTAGTAGATTATTCAATTCAGAATTTGAGATGTTGTACAAAGTATTAAATCCATAAACGTTCCAGAATACAAGCCTGAGAGTTTTCTTAGCCGAATAATTTAATCTTCTTGTTTTTTGTTTACCGGTTTTGGAACTAAAAAAGGTCTGATAGATTTCGAGTGAGTTTTTCTCATCCTCTTCCTAGAAGAACTTGCCTTCGAACCATCTGATCTATCGGTCTCCACATCTTCATAATCAGATTCCAAAGAGAAGCCAGGAGTAGGGGTACGATCCAAAAATTTATACAAGTCATCCTCGGAGTTAACAACACATGTAGAATTCTGGCGCCTGGTATTCTCCGCCTTTTTCACCAGAATTCTATTGTTCCTAAACCACACAAATTTCAAAATATTCTGCTTTTTAAACTCTTTAGCCTGCTTAAATAATTTGTACAGTTTCGGGCTCATATATTCTGAGATAATTAATTGAACTTTATCTGCTTCATTAATATTAGGATCAGAACTATTTAGGATTTTATTAAGTGTCAATTTATTTGAGACTCTTAGAAAGCTCCTGTAACATTATTCATAAATTCTAACTTATCAGAGTTTCTCAAAAACCCAAACAAAATAGGAGGGTCATGTTTCTCATTTTTCTGCTTTAAACGATAATATTCTTGTAAATTTTCAGTTTTATATTCATAATTAACAACCTCAGCTATACGCCGAATCAGATCCTTAATTCCAATGCTTAATTCTTGAGGAATATTCAAAATTCTAATTTTATTATATGAAGTTAGTTGAATATTTTCATCCAGAAAAGATTGCAAACGAGCAACTTTTTTTTTTAATAAAAGATTTTCTTTTTTTAGGGCTGCCGTCTCATTTGCATTTTTTTTTATGTCACTTTTCATGTTCATAAAATTTGATTTAATCTCCTCTTTAAAATTACTAATAGTTTCATTCAACTCTTTATGTTTAGCATTCAGTTCTGACAATTGTTTAGTTAAATCTTTATGAAGGGCGGTTATTCGATCTAAGATATGACTACTCAAGTGAGCACCCCCACTACTCTCAACCGACTCTCCCCTTTCAACCGGCATGTTACAAGAGGTAACTAATATTTGTACTATTATATTTGTTTCTTCGTATTTCTAGTTAATTAATTTTATTTTTATTTGAATGTAATGTTTAACTTACGGTAATAATAATGATCCATATAATAAAGAAAAATAAAACCAGATGAAAATCAGTCAATAACACAAATGCTATTTCCTCCACTTGTTATTAGTATATCTCGTAACAAAAATAAATAATTGTAAACAAGTAGTATTTACCGTATGTGTACAGAAATGTGTTGAAGCTGTGTTCGAGCATTGAGACTGTGCACATGTGTAAGAACTGCTCTGTTGTTTTTTAAGCTTTTTAGTTGTTTCCAGCAAGTGGATTGGCTTGATATTCAGCATACTTACAGTGAGCTGTGTTAGTAATAATATAGTAAATTTTGAAAAAAATCTAACGAATGGCTTTTGTGCAACAATTTATTATATTCTTTTTATTCTCTCCTACTTTTCATTAGTATATGCGCGTATTAAAGGTTCAAAGTTAAGTTTTTGATAAAGATAATATACTGATTATATTGTGTGGGTAATAACATTGTGAATTACTACTAGTGTTGGTATGTCTGGGAGAAGTCACACAAGTGGTGGGGATTAGTGGAGGAGCAACTGTATTCTGAACGCGTACCCCCTCCCCTGAGCTGCTACACACTCATACACTTAAATAATATGGCATTTAATCTAGCGGATTTGGAAAAGCTTTTTGAAAAGTTTAAAAATGAATTTAAAGCAGAAATTATTGAAGTTATAAAATGTGAAATAAGCGCTTTAAACATTCCTGCTATTTTAAATGAACACGAAAAAAACTACGAAACATTAAAAAGTGAAAATAAAGAATAGCAAGCGAAGCTATTAAAACCAGAGCAGATAATAGAAAATATCCGAAGAATAAATAATGTGATTTTTTATGGAATTCCCGAACCAGCTGGTGAAAATTTTGATAGTTTAATAACTACTATATTAGACGTATGCAATAAAGTAATGTCGGTAGAGTTGAGTAGAGATAATTTGAATTCTGTTAAACGGCTAGGTCAGCGTAGTAACAAAAATAGGCCAGTTACTGTTTCCCTAGTTTCTAATATCTATAAAAGGAAAATTCTTCAAAACTCGATGAAGCTGAAAGGAAGTAAAATATTCATTTCTGAAAAATGCAAGCACAACGTAAAGAGTTAGTTAGTATAAAGAATAAATTAAAGGAGATAAGCCAGAATAGTAAATTGAGAAGAAATGGGCTAATTGTAGGGGACAAATTTGTCCATTACTCTGAGTTAATTAAAAAAAAGAAGAGCGTGCATTAGTAAAGGATGCGTATGAAGAGGTAGAAGAATATGCTGAGGAAGCGGACAAGAATAAGAAAAGGAAAATAATACGAAAGGAAATAAAAGCAACTGGATCGACTTCAAATATTTTGGAATATTTTCGAGCCCGAAGTGACCCGACATCTTCAACAAGGTCTAGCAAAAAAAAAGATTAATAAGTCAGGTAAAGGATCTGAACTCATTAACATAGTTGCGTATAATATATCTGGTTTGGAAAGTAAAGTATATAATTCGGAATTTAATAAATATTTAAAAACCTACGAGATATTCATACTAGTTGAAACATTTTTATTTGATGAAAATATTTTTTATAAATTTAAACGTACTTGTTTAGATTACGAACTAAAATTTTTTCCTGCTGTTAAGCGTGCACTCTTCGGGAGGGCAAGTGGTGGCATCATAGTTGGGATAAGAAAGGATTTAATCCGATTTAACGTCTGCAAGTTTGTCACCTTTTCTAATCATACGTTAATTGAGGTCAATAACAGATATAATAATTTTTACATAATCCCAGTTTATTTAAACTGTAATTGTTGGTTAGAAGTAATTTATTATAGTAACAGTTATTGTATGATTTAATTGATAAACACTGCAATTTTCAATATCTATTAATTTGCGACTTTAATGCCAGAGTGGCCTGTTCTCAGGTTATTCCAGAATATTTAACTGTTAATGTCAATTATTTATCTGTTAAGAGACAATCTAAAGATGAAATATTAAATCCAAACGGTAAACAATTGCTCTCCTTTTTTGAGGATTTTAATTTAATTTTATTCAACGGGCGGACTGAAAATGATTGCTTAGGAGAGTATACTTTTATTGGCGCTCAAGGCTCCTCGGTTATCGATTTGTGTGCTGTGTCCGCGGATATTCTGCCCCATTTTGCCTCTTTCGAAGTTTGTCAGCACTATTTTTCGGACCACTTACCTATTGCTGCAAGGCTGTCATTAGGCATTAAAATGAATGATGTTATCCCTTTGTTTCCAAAACTAAAATGGAACGATAAATTCAAAAACAAATTTATGAACGAGCTGGAAACAGCCTTGCAGGGGTATGGGCCCGAGGATGACTAACTACAATATCTCACTGATTTGATTTTGAATTTTGCCTATAAAAATAACATGGTATACAAAGATAATACTTTCAAACAAAGTTGGTATGATTTAGAGTGCTTTAGGGCGCGTGATTATTTATTTGCTTTGCTCAAAATGTATCGAAAAACAAATTCTAGTACTATTAAGAAATTGTACTTGAAGGCTAGAAATGATTATAAGTATTTATGTGTTGGGAAGAAAAAGCAGTATACGAGTAATGCCATTTCAAAATTAAACAATGTCAGAGACGCAAAAGATTTTTGGAATTTTGTGCGGTTTTTCAAATTTAATAATTTTCAAATTGTCTCTAGTATTTTGTCTGATGAATGGGTTGCTCATTTTAAGCAGTTATTAAATCCTTCCCTGAATGCTTTAACTATGCTCAGCCATTGATTGAAAATGATATCTTAGATGCCCCCTTTTTAGAATCTGAGTTGGTTGCTGTGCTCAAAAGAGCCGAGGATAACAAGGCTCCGGGCTCTGACCGGATTCCTTACGAATTCTACAAGCATGCCCCACAGACTTTTATAAAACAATTAGTTGGTTTATTTAATAAAATTTTTGAGACAGCAACTATACCGGAGAAATTTAAAGATTCCATAATATTTCCAATACATAAGAAAGAAAGTACCAACCATGTAATAAATTACAGAGGAATCTCCTTTGGAAATACAGTTGCTAAAATGTTTACTGGACTACTACTTTCCAGACTTGAATTGTGGGAACAGAAGTATAGCATACTAAAAGAATTTCAGGCGGGTTTTCGGAAGACATACTCAAATGTGGACAATATATTTAACTTAATGAGCATTATTAAGATTGTTTTAAGTCAGAAGCGGCAGAAATTATTTGCATTTTTCATTGATTTGGCGGCGGCCTTCGATCGTGTGGATCGCTTTGCTCGCGGCCTTCGATCGCGTGGATCGCTTTGCTCTCTTTTATAAATTGTCGCAGCTGGGTGTGTCTTCTAAAATGATAAATATTTTGAAGTGCTATGATTCGGATACCTATGCAAGGGTTTGGTGCCGGAATAAAGTCTCGGAAAGTTTTCAGACAACTATGGGCGTTAAGTAGGGTTGTCTGCTTAGCTCTCTTTTGTTTTTTTTATTCTTAAACGATATTGCAGACTGTGTGAAGGGAGGAATTACTATACAAGGCAATAAGATAAATATGCTCGCCTACGCAGACGATATTGTAATTTTCTCCGAGGACTGTCTGGCACTTCAAAGGATGATAAATTCACTAGAACTCTACTGTGAAATGTGGAAATAAATGTGGGCAAGTCGCAAATAGTGGTATTTAGGAATGGCGGCAGGCCGGGTAGGAAAGAAAAGTGGTTCTTTAAAAATCAGTTGATAAAGGTATCTAATACATATAAATATCTCGGCATGACATTCAGCTCAAGCCTTTCTTTGAATACTCATTTTAAGGAGAAAACTCAATAATGCTAAATTTGCAATCCATTCCTTTAATAAAGTATTACTAAATAAAGATATTGCTTTTTCTTCTAAATTAGATATCTTCAAGGCGGTATCACTGTCAATAATTTGTTATTGTGCCCAAGTGTGGAGAAATAAAAGATACCAGACACTAGAGATATTTTTACGAAGTTTTATAAAGAAATGTTTCAATTTGCCTACAAATACTGCTGATTTCATTTTATACTTGGAAACAGACATCTTACCCATATTTTTACACACCATTAAAATGCATTTAAAATATGTTAATAGATGCTTACAATTAGCGCCATTTAGATATCCATGTTTACTTTTGAAGAAATAATTAAAAGAAAGGTTTTTTTGGTATGAAGACTGGCAACATTTGTGGTTAATGTATGAGGTAGAATTCGACTTATTTTTAAAAAATAAAATTGACTTAAACATAATACTAGACAAAATTCGATGTAAATTATTAAATTCTTTTAAGTTAAAATCTACAAATAGCCAAAATCATACATTATACTAATATTTGAAAAAACTAATTATATTTTCAGTAACATGGATAGCCAGTCATCCAGCTGGCTATTTAAATTGAGGGGAGAGTTATTATACTTAAATAGATATCGTACGGGCGATGCTTCCAAGCTATGCTCTTTATGTAACAGAAGGGAAAACGAAGACGTGTACCATTTTGTCGGTGTTTGCCCTATACTGAAAGAATTTCGTCTATTATATTTTGGTAAAGACGGATTATGCTTTAATGAGTTTCTGGAGTATCTTAATGGCAAAGATTGGTGGGCATTAATTAATTACAGTAAACTAGCCTGAAAATATAGATACGATTTGATTCAGGAATTCAATTATTTATGAACCTAATTACTAAGTATGTATTTATATTTAAGTATGGATATATGTGAGATTTTGTATTTGTCAATCTAGGTATAGAAGCGTATGATTTATTTGTTTTCTCTAACGGCTGATGCCTTTTGTTTATTTTTATTTATTGGGTTAAAAGTATATTATTGATATGAATTTATTATGAACATTATTTATATCTTCTTTTCTTTTTGGAACATATTCTCTTTTTTCTTTTTCTTTTTTTTGGATTATTTTATATATATTTACATTTTTTGTATTTGGTGGCATACTTTTTTTTTATATTTATAAGAACATTAATTATTGATTTGGTTAATGACAACTCCCCGGACGGTCTATGTGACCATGAGGCAGTTGGTGGGTTTATATATAAATTCTGTATTTTGTAAATTGAAATTTTTTTTAATAAACAATTATTATTATTATTATTATTACAGAAATGTGTTGTGTTCAGTGTATGTTTTACACAGCCTCATTCCCTAATGCCCCCACCACACTGTTCTTTATTACATTGAAGACAAATTCACCTTAAAATTTGCAATTAATTCTTTCTCAAATATCATAAAATCCACTCGTACAATTTTGTTGAAACTAAACAGCAGTAATCACTTCGCTGGCAACTGTTAACCTGCCAATTTTCACGATGAAATCACGATACAACCACCAAAAAAATTGAAATTTTACAGAGACGATATTCACTAGTTAAATGTTACATCCCCACTCCCTTGTGACGGTAATAAAATAAATATATTCCCATATTTAAAAACCTGGAGTGAAACATTCACATACTTTCTATAGCTGCTGTTAATACAAGAATTAAAATAATTTATTCATTTTTTTAAACATGGACATTTTGTTTCTATGCTTTATCTTAAGGGTGGGGTTACATGTTAGTAGGCTCAGGTCGTTATTTCAATGTAGTTACATTGTAGGCCAGAAAACTGCGTTAATAGCATTGAAGGAACTTAAATTTTAACCTAATTGACAGGTGCAGAACCACTACAATCAATTTTTCAGGAAAAATCTTTTAATTAAAAGTTTTAGAATTTTACCTGTGCTGTGGCTTTCCAAGTTTAAAGAAAAGCGTTGTCGCCTTCTTTGGACAAAATTCCAAAAAGCTCCAAAATCTCTTCTGGCAAGTCGCACTTCCTGCAAACCGATTTACTTCGTTTGAAATTCTAGCGATGCTTCTAATGTATATTAATATTGTGGAGGGGGTTGGAAAAACCACACATACTGAAGTGGTAGTTTCCAGCAAGGCATTGGGCTACTATTCCCTCATTACCCCCTCCACCTAAAAAAAAATCAATTTTCTCGGGAAAAATTTGCAATAAAAGTGATAGTAGAAAGTATACAGAAGAAAAACGTTTGCAGCGTTTTGAGAAATTGCGAAACAATGAAAATAAAAAACTTTCATTAATGTCGCACTTTCTGTTGATGGATTTTACCCGAAACCTTCCTCTCAGATACGATGTGTAGGACCTAATCGGCATACCAACTTTGAGCTTTCTGCGATTGTTCGTTTTTGAACTATTTTTTGTAACACACACATTCACCCAATTTGTTAAAATATTTTTTTGCGTGCTCTTTGGTCCTCCAAAAACTGTATCGGTGAAGATTCAGCTATCGCAATACTTCCTCCTATCAGGAGTAAGAGAAAGTGCCAAAAAAAAATCGATGAGAGAAAATATCAAAGGTTCTGGAGGATAATGGCATTTTAGGTTTCCTATAAATATGGGCTGTAATAGAGAGAACAAGAGAACACCAGATATTTTTGTTTGCTTGTATAAATAGATTGCAGATTGCATAAATAATCGCTTTATAAATGTGCAGTACATAAATTTAATCTCTCACTGGGTTACAAACAGTGAGTAGGAGGAGTACTCCTAGTAGGAGCGCAAATATTCATGGAGAAAGTTTTAGGAAGCGAGAGATGTTGCATATCTCTTGTATGAAGTATCCAATCTGAAACTAGAAGAAACTCCTGCATTATGGGGCGGGGGTAGGTTGAACTTGGCGTGCTCTTTCTCGCTGGCTCACCCACCATTCGCTTTTCTGCAGCGAATATACAACTATATTAAATTCCAGCAGCGTATTTACCTTTTATCTGTTTTACATAAAGCACAGGGAGGGATATATGGTATCTCTTACTAACATTTTATACCACTGATATACGTGCACCCGTTTTTCCACAGAACAATGTGAAACTAGTAAACTAATGCACAAAGTAAGTGAAACAACTCTAGCAAAGGAAAAATTTACAATGAAACAAATTTTACTAAAACGCCGATAATTTATTTACTTTCTCTGGCTGCAGTCACAACAGGTTACGAAACTGTGTTTTCAGCGAAAGTACTCGTTTCAAGGTGTCCTGAATGCAAAATAAAAAATGTTTCCAGCGAATGGTCTGTATGTAATGTGAGCGTTCTCACTACCATCTCTCTCTATGTGTTTGAACAAAATATTTGAAAATCCATCAACCGGATGTGCGACTTTACTGAATGTTTTTTGCAATTTTCTTGAGAACGGCTACAATGATTTTTGAGAACGGCTACAATGATTTTTGAGAACGGCTACAATGATTTTTGAGAACGGCTCCAATGATTTTTCTTTAAATTTCATAATTTTACGCATAGATGCATATCATTTTAGGATATTCTAAACAATCTGTAACATTACATTTCAAATATTACTTAGGTTTATTCAATGTTATTGGCGCTGTCTTCTGGAATAATTTATTCATTTCAAGTAATATACCAATATGCTAGCCATGGATGCTACCCCTTCAGCTTTATATTTAAATGAGAGCATCTGAGTAAATTTCATATTTCAAAAACTCGGGTGTGAAACATTCACACGGCTTTCTACTACTGCAATTTACATAGATGTATATGTGATTAATTCTCTTCAAAATAATAATTCTTAATAGATGTAACCAGTTATCTTCAATTTATATGAATGGGAGGGGGATCTATACTTTATAATGCGGCTTTTTTGAGGAAAATATAACCTTCCTCTCTCTCAAAATAACCTCAAGTGAGTTTTCTTGGAAAAACGTTCAATCAAAAGTGATGTGCGTTGGTATACCAAGTTTTTAATGAAAACTGTAGAAAACTGAAAAAATGTTCAGTAAAATCGCAGTTCCGGTTTTCCGGAACCGATTTTCTTCGAATTCGGAATTTTGGCAACATATCGTACTGAAAATTAATATAGCATTTTAGAAGAAAAAACTACCCTAACCCTCACCCAAAAACCCCCAATAAATGATCCCTTAATCTCAAAATGTGTATTTCCGGTGAAAAATCGATATCGAAAATTTTACAGGATCGCAACACTTCCTCTTACAGCAGTAAGAGAAAGTAAAAAAAACAAAATAGTCAATTTTATAATTAGGTATATTAATTACAGTAAGAAAAAAAAATCGTCTATTTTTTTACATTACATTTTACATTTTTTTCTATTTTCTCTTACTACTTTCTAAAAGGAAGTTATTGTAAATTGTTTCAAATTCTCGAAATTGTGTTTTTACCGGAAATATAAGTTTTGACATCCTCTGAATACGAAAAAGTGGGTTTTTGACATTGGTCTATGTGTATGTCAGCATGATTCAAAAAGGAAAATCCTAGACAGTTGAAACTTGATATTTCGTTAAGTGCTACCGCCGATTCGACAGCAATGTTTTGACCAAAATCAGTCAACCGGAAGTACCACATTACTGAAAACGATAAGTCTATGACTTTTAATTGAAAAATATTTTTCTGGGAAAATTCATTTTTGAATGGCTTTCCTTAGGCACAAGTCTTCGACGTGTATAGTGTTCATTAGAATTTAATATATTGCTAACGTTAACAAGTTTGAAGAAAATCGATTGACCAGAAATCGTGAATTTACTGAACTTTTTTGTTTGTTTATCGCGATTTTCTCGAAAGCGACATCAATGTTTTTTTTTAATCATTGAGAGATCTATCACTTTTGCTTGAAGTCTCCGAAAAAATTGATATTAGAAGGGTTCAGGGGAAGAAGTGAGGTAATCCGTTTTGAACACAAATATAAATTGGAAACTTAGAAATGCAAGAAAATTTTCGGCTAGAAATTGCAGTTATTGTTATTAGATATACTGGAACCTGATGGCTGTGTGAAGTGTGGGTGTATGTTAGTCCAATCAGAAATTTAGAATTATCATGTTGACCACTCCTACTTTTTGACACCTTCTCTTCTACACTGTGATTGGTTAATTATTTGTAGCTAATTATTTCTTTGAACAAACGAGTTTAGAATTTTTTTACTAGATTTCCCTTCCTAGGTATTTTACAAATTATAAAATTCTGCAATAAAAATTTTGTATAAAGGAAACGCAAAAAGTCAAGTTATTTCTAACATAATATTTGGGGGGGGGGGGGTCAAAGACAATTCCTAAGGAATCATATCTCCAATGCCCAAAGTCCAAGTTCCCTGTCCTCCCACTCCTCTTCCCGAGGGCCTCTAGAGGCCATTCCTTCGGGAATACCCTCCATCCAAGTTTTCCTAGGCCTTCCTTTCCTTCTCCTCTCACTAGGAATAAAATCAATGATTTTCCTAGACCATCTCTCACTACTCATTCGCATCACGTGGCCGTACCATTTTAACTTACGTGTTTCAACGGAATATAAAATGTTTTTTTGTATTCCAACACGTCTTCGGATTTCCGGATTTGGCGCGTGCCATATCTTGGAGACTCTACAGCTTCTTCTCCATAAATCCATTTCTAAGGCCAAAAGCCTAAATTCCAATTTCTTCGTTAGGCTCCAAGTTTCTGCCACATAGAGGGTTTTACTCGCTAAGAGTAGAAGAGCCTTTTTTTAATTTCCATGCGGGTAGATTTGCTCCAAAGTACCGAGCTTAATAATTGGATAGCTTGTCTTCCCTTTACAATTTTCTTTTGGATATCCAATTCTGAAGACCCAGTAGCTGATAACCAGGCACCTAGATACTTAAACTCGCTACAAGGATATAGCTGCCAATCATCCACAATCAGGGACGTTGGAGAAGATCCGCTTACCACCAGGTATTGCGTTTTGGACTTAGTGACCTCTAAGCCCCATTCTGAGTACGCTGCGAGCAACTTCCTCAACATGTATGCTAGGTCTTCCTCATCTTCAGCAATAAGAACTTGATCGTCCGCAAACTGAACGTGTACAGGGTATCTTCTCCCACTTTCACTCCCATTTTTGAGCATTTTCTCGTCCAATCAGAGAGGGCCACATCGACGAAGATGTTAAAGAGGACGGGCGAAACACAGCAACCTTGTCTGAGACCTTTTGAATAATATTTACTGTTCTATTTAATTAAAGTAGCTATCAAGAAAAAATTCAGCATTTCATTCCATTGATGAAGAAGAAGACAGAAGAGAATTAGGCGTAAATCCAACGTACAATGTAAGTCCGCCATTTTGTATTTGGCCATTTATACTAATGGAATCAAATAAAAATGATATTAAACACAATTTTCATAAAATTTTCCCAAAGGAATTCATAATATTCAGTTAAAAAACTTTTCTTAACCTGGAGTTTTTAGCTATTCATTATACTGTTCTTAATTTTAAGATGTGCTGCAGTCCACCAAGCATTGAAAGAGACCTATAAAGATAGAAATCTCGGAAGAGCTAATTCCATCAAAATCTAGTTTCTCACAATATAATAAAAGGAATTAATCTGTATCATCTGTATGACGAAACCAAAAAAATAAAATAAAAAATAGGAAAAAATATATTAAAAATCTAAACAAGAAATAAAACGAAAAAGAAAAATAATGGATATATAAATATAAATAAAATATAATTCTACATGAAATTAATATATATAGTAACAAATGTTAGGAGTCACATGACACATACGTCAGCACGAAAAAGCGGTAAAATAAAATGGCAGTCTGCCACTAAACAGCCAAATAAGTAAGGCGACTCAATCTGTATCTGTATCAATATTGAAATAAACCAAACTTCTTTGAAATAACATTTAAATAATAAAATATAATACTAATACAAATTTAAAATATAAATTTCAGTAATTTTACAAACAATAAACATACAAAAAGAAACTGAAAAATAAGAAAGAAAAAACCACGTGAGTCTAATATTTAAATAAATATGATGTGGCTGTTTGGAACAAACAAGAAATAGTTTTCCATTGTAAAATAAACCAAAATGCAAAAAACGATAACATAATAAATATAACGAAGCCAGATAAAAGGAAAAATAAAAAGAAAAATAAAGACACAAACTATATTCTGTAAGTAAAATTGTGATAAAGCTTTATTAATTCACTATAATCAATTAAACTATAATTATATAAATTTACAGCAAAAAATTAAGATAATAATACGAAACATATTTCACGGTACCAACAATAAGAAATATTTGGCTGACTTTATAAAATATTAAACAATTTTATCCAAAAACGAAAGCAGACAATGCTTAAGATAAAAAACGAAGCCCACAAAATAATGTATGCAAAAATTTTCACATAAATTACAGAATAAATAATGGTTAGTAATTTTTGGACAAAAAAATATATACTATTTTATGTTTTGAATTTATATGTAAATGCTTAAACATATTTTTATAATTGTAGAATTTCCTCTGAGGATGGCACGTTTTAGTGCCGAAACGTAAGAAATGTATTAAAAAGATCTGTAACTAAAAAGTTGATAAAATAAAACAAAATTTGGCTGAACAATTGGTTCTTCACTGAAATACCACTGCATAATAAAAGGAATTATTTACCCTTCTTAATAATTTATAATAAGAAGAAGCGTTATAATTTCTGGTGTGAAACACTCAAACAACTTCCTCTTACTGCAGTTTACAAAATTGTAATTGACAAATTCTATGGTTACTATACTAAATTTATTCAAATTCGTCGGTGTTTTCTTGAAGAAAATTGCAAAAACTGAAAAACACTGCAATACTATATAATAAAATCGCACTTTCGGTTTACTAATTTTCTTCAGAATTTTGGCAAACTATTTCTAATTAATTCTGAGATGGTAGAATATATACCCTACCCTTCCCCCCAAAACCCTCTTAAATGAGTTCCAAATAAAAGTTGTAGCTCTTTGTATCTGTAGTTCACATAGTTTAAAGAAAATCGTTCGAGGCGTTTTAGAGGAAATAACAGTAAAGTGGTACTTCCGGTTGAGGAATTTTCGGAACTGTCGTATCCCATGGTGATGCCTAAAAGAAATATTAAGTTTGAAATTCCTGCGATTTTTGTTTATGACCTGTGCTGTTTACACACATACATACATACACGCACCTAGAAGCCCTTACAGCTCACTGTCCGGTGATGTCCAGTGTTGTCTGCAACGAGAAAAACTGTCCGGAGGGCGGCAGTGCACTGAGAAGGCTCCGGACGCTAACGACCATAGATATTGACGCATCCTAACTTAGAAAAAGAAAACACACAGACCATTTTCTAAAACCCATTTTTTGGACATAGGGGAAGTCAGAACGTGAATTTCCGGTAAAAACTCGATATCAATAATTGACAAGATCACAATACTTCCTCTCTTGCTAAACAGTAAGAGAAAGTAAAAATACAATGAAGCATAATTTAAAATCTCCAAATATATAGCCTAGGTTCCTTTTACGAGACAACCATATTGTGGGAAATATATAAATTAAACACGAAAAATGAGTGAAAATAATAAGTACTATAATAAGTACAATGAGTTAGAATAAATACTCATTAGATTACTGTCAATTAGTTCATGAACCAACCGGCTCACTGATCCGGTTCCCAATAAGGATCCAGAACCGATGATCCGGCTCATTAAAATGATTCGTATTCCCCATGAATCATTCCCCAAGAAGACATGATATGTACACTGCAACAGCTTTCATCTGATGGCAGGGATGCCAACTTAGGATGTTAAAATTATCGTATTCTTATATAGATATTCTTTGATTTTTTACATGCTTTGTCTCTTTACTTTATTAAGTAACCCTTGTACTTCAGAGATCTTCTTTCTTACAAGTTCATCCCATGTTTTTTCCAACGATTTCACTTTTTCACTTTTCTAAAATAAGGCGCTCTTTCTTTATAAAATAAGGCGTAAACATCGTTTTCGGGCTAAAGGCACCGCAGAATTCACCTTCCTCCATTTATTTGTTTTTTAATACAATCAATAATGTTAAAATTATGATGGATTACCCCCGACCAGATAAATTATATTTAAATTAAATTTATTATCATATTTTTTATTTAGTGGTTTATTTAGTTCTATATTAAAATTTACATAATAAACATCGTGATAAGGTTAAAGGTGAACTATATTGTGGGGCAGGGAAAATTATTACATCAAGAAAACATGGTTTTCTGAATATGATTGCAGGTAGCAGCACCATAAAACCGTATTTGTTAGTAATATAAATGGCAGTAAATTTT
Organism: Triatoma infestans; assembly: GCA_011037195.1. Taxonomy (NCBI): domain Eukaryota; kingdom Metazoa; phylum Arthropoda; class Insecta; order Hemiptera; family Reduviidae; genus Triatoma; species Triatoma infestans. The sequence continues at coordinate 189,781 of JAAEAF010000406.1, forward strand.
CTCTTAGTGGAAGTCATACCATTTTCAACGTTTATGAACATATTTAATATTTAGTTACGACAAATAATCCTTAAAGAAATGTGACACTTTTGTTTATTTTGATTATTATTTATTAATATTATTCATTTGTTTTCTTTTCCTAGTGATTTATATTAGTACACCTATATTTATTAGTATATAGTAAAAACCTGCAGTTATAAAATGATTCTTTTCTGCATCCAACAAGCTCGTCTTTAGGACATTATTACAAAATCACTGCTAGGATGAACTGTACACTGTTGATAATGTAAATGATAAGTATGATCTCTTCTATACGTGGGTGAAGTATTTTTTCAACATAGCTTATCCTTTGAAGAAAATATACCTTAATGAACCTAAGAAGCCATGGTTATCGAAAACGTTAGAAGATTTGAAAGATGAATTATTCTATACTCTCCGGTTGGCAAGAGCTAGTAGCAATACAAATATATGGCGCAAATATAGATCCTTAAAGAAACATCTACATGAGCAGATATGTCATGCAAAGAAGACATATTACAACAATATGCTAGAATCAGCAATCAATCTGTCAAAAACAGCATGGTCCATAGCCAAAAACTCTGACAGAGGTAACTGTAAACCCGTTTGTTTAGCTGATAAATCTGGGAAGATAAGTCTGGGATCTGATCCAAGAGATGTTGTCAATATGTTTAGCTCTAGCTTTATTGGCAACATTCAGGATCTAGTCAGTGAAGTGAATAATATAAAACCCTCAATAATATCTAATGATAAACAATTTTCCAACCCCCAATCTATCTATTTGAAACCAATATCTTTGTCTGAACTGAAATCCTCAATCATAACTATCAGCAAAAAATCGTCGCACGGATTTGATGATATACCATGTAGCTTGAACCTTCATTGATAAATCAATTCATCATATTTTCAATCTGAGCCTTGAAAAGGGTGTTTATCCAGACGGCATGAAGACGGCCAGGATAGTTCCAATCTTCAAGAAAGGAAAGAAGGATGACCCCAATAACTATAGGCCTATTGCTGTTATGTCTGTGTTTGCTAAGATCTTGGATGACCTCATTTATGAAAGATTTATGGATTTCTTAATATCGTGTAACGTCTTCTCTGAGACTCAATTCGCATTTCTTCCTGAAAAAAGTTCAATCGATGCTGTTTCTTGCCTTTTGGAAGAAGTGTACAAATCCCTTAATCAAAATAATGACGTTATTAGTTTATTTTTCGATTGCTCCAAGGCCTTTGATATTGTGCAGCATGAAAGATTGTTAGAAACTCTGGACAAAGTTGGTATCCGGGGTGTCGCTCATCAACTCATGAATTCATATCTGGGCAATAGGAAACAAGTTGTCACGTTAAGATCTTCTGAGGAACGCAATATCCAAAGAGAATTTCAATCTCGGACCCTATTATCTCCTAGTGGTGTAGGACAAGGCTCTAAGTTGGGGCCACTCTTATTTATTATAGAGGTCAATGATGCACCCAGAAATAGTAGGAGAGGAAAATTAATTCAGTATGCAGATGATATCAGCACAGTATTCACTGGAGGAATCGAGGATGATGTTGTGAATTGTGCCAATGTTGGAGCAGATGTCATACTTAGATGGTTCAAAGACAAATGCATTAAAATGAATAATTCCAAGATGGTTGGTCTATGCTATTCAGTTGCTACAGGTGGAAAAGAGTACTCTCCTTTAGTTAAGACTGAATGTGGCAGCATAATCTTCCCACCTTCGACAAAATTTCTTGGACTCCACATTTTGGAAGATCTGCGCTGGAAAGAACATATACGTTCACTGGCTCCTAAACATTCGAGCATAGTATATCTCTTGAAAAAATTAACTCTAATCCTCAATCTCGAGGCCTTGAAAGTAGTATATTTTGGAAAATTCCAATCAACGGCTTCCTATTGGATAATGTTTTGTGGAAACAGCCCATGTACATCAAGAATTTTCCGCATCCAAAAAAGAGCTATTCGTGCGATGGTTAAAGCAAGACCCAACGAAAGCTGCAGGTTGCATTTTAAAAATAACAAAATCCTCACGATTCCAGCTCTTTATATCTTTTCCATCTGTTCATTGTTCTACAAAATTAGAAATAATTACAACACCTTCAACCATAAATATAATACTCGGGACCGTGACCACTTTCCTTTTCCTCAAGCAAACCACTCATTTTTCACATCTTCTTATTTATTTATGGGAAGGAAAATATTTAATGCACTTCCAAATGAAATTTCATCTTCACCAACAAAACTATGCTCCTGGATAGAGTAATATATGATTTGGATGATTTTCTTACATAGACTTGCTTTGTAAGAAAGTTGTTATTAGATTTATAATGTCTTGTTCCTATAAGTGTATGTAGAAATGAAGATAAATAAAGATTATTATTATTATTATATTAATATTAAGATTTGTTATGCATGTTGTATACATAATAAAAATGCCTTTTTTTCACCTTCCAAATATCATTTTTCTTGTAATTTCCGGTACCAAAATCCATTTCTTACCAGGTTGTCATTGCCAGAATAGTGAAGAAGACATGATATTCATGTTTAGGCGACCGGTGCATGAATTCTATAAATGGGGTTTAGCAATAAACCTCCAAAAAAGCGAATATATGTCGACCGTCACAGAATCCCTTGCATTGGACAATGACAGAACAAAAAAAACTTGAAGCAAAAAAGGTTCATAGCTTCAAATATGAGGGGGGGGTCTGTCATCGGATTAAACGGCTCCTCGAGATGTGATATAAGGAAAAGGGTAAGTGATGGCCGTCGAACTATCAGCTGCTCAGTTCTGTACCATGAAGCAAAGCAAATTTATAAATCCATAGTGCAAACCATTATGTTGTACGGGTGCGAAACTTGGATCATAGGTAGTAATGAGCAAAAGAAGCTGAAGGCAGCTGAAATGGATTGTCTACGTCGATCTTCTAGGAAGTTTCGATTAGAAAATATAAGGAACGAGACTATTAGGGAAATAATGGATATAAAGGAGGTATTTTGGAAACAATAAGAAAAAGGAAGCTACAATGGTTTGGCCATGTCAAAAGGATGGAGGATGGAAGACTGCCATAAAAATTTTTGAATGGTGCCGACCGGAAGAAGGAAGAGAGGGAGGCCGAAGCTTTGTTAGGCTGAATACAGTTAATGAAGACATGGCTGGCTGGGGATTAGCTGAGTAAGATGCTCTTGATAGAGACCTGTGGAGAAATAAGAGGTCGTACTTCTTTTAAAATTTATTTGATGGGGGGATGGCATCATTAAGGGGAATTTCTAAACAAAACAAAAATCCATTTCTAAAATATCTGGTATGCCACACCACTTTCTCTTACTGCAGTTAATAGAATCACAACATGCCCTAGCACAGCTATAAAAGTGATTCGGATTAGCATGGATGGCAGGTGAAAGTAATTCAGAATACAGCGCCAAAAACACTAAACAAACTCAATACCGTTTGAAATGTAACAGCTGATCGCTCACAACCGCCTAAAATAAATCTGTCCAGAAAAATGTTTGATATAAAAGTACAGGTCTACACATACGGTCAATTAGCATGCCAATATTAGAGGAAATCGTTATAGTCGTTTTAGAGAAAATCCCCCCCTCCCACCGCACCAAAAAAGTAGAAATCTATTTTGGATGGCCACATTTTCACTTGACCGCTTTTCCTTCAAATTTAGAATTATTTATGAGTGGTTTATTATTATTTAGAATTATTTAGCAGTAAAATTATCCCATTATCGTATAGGTCGTAGAACCATAAATTTCACTGAACTGGTACTTTAGAGGAAAACTTAACGTCCCTGGTCCTCCAGAACCCTTCAAAAAATCAATTGTCGAGAATAAATTTTTCGAATAAAAGTGATTATGAGGAAGTATGCAAAAAAAAAAATCCGCAATCTACATACTATTTATTGGAAAAGTAAAAAGAAGATCTAGAATAGCAGCGCACGAACTTATACCTCTACAGTCGCCAGGAGAATGGATACTTGCTAACTTCTCTTAAAAAATCCATCTGACAAGTGCTTCTATAAAAGAATAGTGACATTTGATGAGAAATAGATTTACTGGCGAAATACTAAAAGGTGGTCAATGATTTCATCGCGGTCAAATGGCATTTCCAGTTGGTATAAGAGATCAATTTGAGAAAAAGTCGATGTGCATTTTCTAGAACTATGAAGGCTGATGGACTTTTCATGAATTCCGACCTTTACTGCCACCAACTAGAAATAATGTACCCAAAAATGGCCCAGCGTTATCCAGCTTTGGTCAATCGCAAACAAGTTTTGTTTCAGCAAGATAACGCTCGGCCAAACATAGCTCTATCCGACGACCATTTGTTTCGGTCCATTGCACAGTGCTTCTGTTAAAAATTCAATTTCGAAAATCTGACGCGAATGCATTAACTTTCTCTTAATCAAGTAAGAGAAAGAAAAATACATTTAAAACATACTCATTTCCTCCAAACTTGGAATATACTAAATGTTCAGTTAGATTTACCACCATTATATAACTGGTACAAACCGATATAATAATGAAACACTTTTTAGGAAGCGTGATCTCCTACAGTTCCGCACAACCCCATTAAATCAATTTTCATGGTAATAATTACAAAACTGGTAGATCTATGTGAAGTTAATACTAACAATGTTGAAGAAACTGGAGAATGTCTTTTACTAGAAAATTGCAAAAACTGAAAGAAAAAAAAAGTTCACTAAAGCCGCACTTATTGACAACCGATTTTCTTCAAAATCGGAATTTTTGGCAACATATTTAATTCTTGAAAATGTGGATTGTTCCACAATGCTGGAAAACACACGGTATTTTATCCGTCGTGTACATTTCTCTTATTCCTGCCCGGTTTCCGATTTTCATCCATCGTCAGAGTAACTTTATGAAGTTCGTGCAGAGGGTTTATTTCACCATGTTTCCGTTACAGTCTACACTAAAGTCAGCAGGAGTAGTGTGTAACAGAAACATTTCGGTGAATTGAACTCTCTATACGAACTTGATAAATTTACTCTAACGATGGATGAAAATCCGAAACCGGGCAGGATTAAGAGAAATATATATGCTACGACGGCTAAAACACCAGATATTTAATTCTTATTAATTTTATAGAGGTATAAGAACCATATAAGCGAATTGTCATCAGAAGAATGCCTAACGTCAACCAGAACACTCCGAAAATGAAGTTTTGAGGAAAAAATGTTTTGTTTCAAATAAAAGTGAGGACTGGTTATGGTTGGTTCAGCAAATCTAGAAAGTATCAGAGATATTTTCCTTGATAACCGGCTTCACTTTGTGATCATATCGACCGGTTTCTAGCGTTTGCCCTTCATCAAGATGTCTTGATAAACAGTGTGATAACACAGACTTGGACAGAGCAAAATCAGTTTATACACTGTTTGGAAAAGTGTTTTGGTCTTAACTGTGTTAGGAAAAGGTTCTTTATACCTGACTAAGGCTGTTTCCATTAGTGAAAGGAAACATAAGTGAGTGGAATTACTTTCTAGAGAAATTTACATCTTCTACATTACTATTTTACATTTTAATTATTACTTTCTTATTCTTGACTTTGGAACCAATATTTAATTATGAAAGACTACTGCGTCAGTTGTTGACATTATGGAATAATTAGTTACTTATAAAATAAAGAAAACAATTGTAAGATAGTATAAGTAAATATATTGGAAAACAATTAAATAATCATGCTAACTGACACTCACACACATACATGCTGTCAGACATTCGCAGCCATGCTCTCTGGCACTCGCACACGCAAATACAAACATACTTCTTTTTTTTATAATGCGTGTTTACGTGATGGATTGTCGTATTGTTTAGTTGTTGCATTTGTGGTTATTGTGATAGTGGGAACATGGTGCTGAATAGGTTAAAATTCGCTAACGAATTTTGTTTGTTCGTTTATTAAGTTCTGTTTTGATGTCTTATGTTTGTACATTTCGAGTTGTTCAAGTATGTCCACTTGTCGTTCTTTTGTGTCCAGGTATATGAGCGTTAGGGTCGTGGAGATGTCATCGGGTTTAGCTCGTTTAGTTTACATGATTGGCGTAGTTGGAAGCGATTTTGCGATATTTGTAAGATCGTATGTGTTTCGAAAACCTTTACCTGATTTTTCCTACCGGTCTGGCCTATTTGAGGATAACGAATAAAGAATATGTAATCAAAGTTTAAAGAAAATTGTTGGGAGCCGTTTTTAACAAAACTGAAAAATCCATTCAGTAAACTAGTACTTCCGGCTAACTTACATAATTTGATCAAATCCTTGTCGGTTTCGCCAGGCAGCATCTAGATGAAATATCGAGTTTTTGAAATGGAACTTTCTGCCATTTTCCGTTTTGTACTCAGGCGTCTCAAAATATGCATTTCTGATAAAATTCAGTTTAGAAAATCTGCCATGAATGCAATATTTCCTTTTACAGCAGTAAAAAAAAGTTAAAATATTGACGTTTTTATTGCGAACAGTAAAAATGAAACAAATCGCGATGATGCACAACCAGCGGTTTTAAAAAAAAACAACATAAATAGGAAATAACTAGAGAGTAAAACCATAAAAAATGATTCATCATTTACATTTCTGCCCTATACATAGACCCAGAAAACTGAAATGAAAAGTTAATACACGTTATACCATAACCAGCAAGCAGATGAATAATTTCCAAACAATTAGTCCAGCTGTTTCATTCAGCCAATATTGGCAATATGTGTAGGTTACGTACTGGTTATCTATTTATTATATCTTTTTCATTTCTGGCACTCATTATGGCGCTAATATCTCTCAAAATATTATAAAATTTTATATCTACTAATATAAAAATTGATTATTCCTTGTTTGAAATTGTGTTATGTTATTAATAAGAATAATGAGGGTACATTTACATAAAACCAACCGAACTAAATACATTTTTGAGGTGTTCCCCACGCGAATATCCTCGTAGACATTTTGCATACTAATTAAGTGGAAGTATTGTAGTGAAGAAGTGTAGAAGTACTATCACAATATTCACAAATTATATTTTATGTAATTTGTGTGGGGAGAAGTGATGCTAGAGTGACTGAGCGACGAGTGATGATGCTGGAGATGAAAATAGAATGATTGGCGGTGGCTGACGTGAACACGACCCTTTAAAGGTGCTTATGGCAGAGAGCGAGCCAACACAGTTGATTGCTTGTTACAATCAGTTTCTTGAATAATTCATTCGAGAGTTGTATTGTCGACTTACAATAAGTTCTTGAATTCCTGACTGGGTTTTCTTCTTGACAGCTTGTTTAGAATATCTAGTGGTCTAAACGTTCAAGTTGTTGTTCTCAATATATTTTATTTGGAGATTGGCAGATAACATCTAAACCAGCGTTCATCAACCTTTCCACACTTGCGGACCAGCAAATATTGGAATAATATTCCGCGAACCGGCAAAAGGTTAAAGATAAATTCCGACGTATTCAATTACAGCCGAATTAGATCGAAAGTCAACGAAAGCCGCGGAGTACATAAACATTTAAAATACTATATAGTGCTGGGTAGTTAAATCACTAAATACTAGAAAAAAATCTGCGAGAAATACTCGTGCAACTTATTCTTATTTCTGTTTACACAATTATTTAGAAAAGACCATTTTTTTAAACTTCAAATTTTACTCATTTGCCCCAACATGAATATGGAAGTAGTGGGGAGACAGGGGTACCAACCTACAAACCACGCAAGTAGAGAAGTGATTATATTGTAGCCCACAGGAGCGACTAATAATAACACAGAACAAACCGAAATAAATTTTAAAATTTAGTCAAAAATTCCGCAATATTATCTAAAAACAATTTTTTTCGAAAAGTATTATAAATAAAAGTTATAGGTTTATATCTGGGCAATATAAACCCATAACTTTTATATACATATCTGGTCATAAGCATTCCAAGTTTATAGGAAAACTATAGTCTTTATCGAGAAAATTCGGAAAATCTAAAAAGAAATCTATTCTCTGCAAAACTCACTTCCGGGATTCCGATTTTTTTAAAATTTGGAATTATAGCAAAGCTTCTAATGTATATTGAAGCATACAGATGGCAGAACCATACATTGTTCCGAAGTGCAACTTTAAAAGAAATCCAAGCGCCCCCCCCTCCTCAGAACCCCATAAAAATAAATTTTTCCGGTAATATGTATCAAATAAAAGTTATAGGTACTTGAGTGTGTGAATATGGTACTTGAATGTACGAAATTTGAAGAAAATCGTTGGAGCCGTTATTGAGAAAAGCGCGAATAACTGAAAAAGAAAAACATTCAGTAATGTAATTCATCCGGTTAATGGATGTTGCCCGAAACCTCGTTCAATTTCGCCTGAAAAATAAATAAAACCTGTTTATATTAATTGCAAGTTTAAAATTTTTATTATTTTGCAACAAAATTTCCCGCCAATCTAGAAATTTATCGCGAACCGGCAGGCGATTTCCGTGGACCGGGATGGTCCGCTGATCAAGAACACTGATCCAGACAACTTTAGACTGTGCTTTTCCTATTGTTAAAAATGTAAATAAAACCAACCCTAGAATAGGTGTCAAAAAAACTTGTATTCAAGCCGTCCTGGTTGTACACCCAACCTAGATCTAGATTCTAATAGATTGAAGGTGCAGTATAGGAACTGGCTGAAAGTTGCGAAAGGCTTAGTACTTGCGAATCTTGGGTATATATCCCAGATTCTTGGTAGAATCAAACTTATCTAAAAGTTGAACACGGTCTTGTCACATTACACACTCTATAACACCTAAATACATCTACTTAAATAAATTATGACAAAATGTAAATTTAATGGTCTATTATTTGAAGATAATACCAATAATTGTAGGAGCAAGAAACGTTTTTCTCTTTTCGCATTTCCAAAGTGATTTTTCTGAAAATTTATTTCCCGAAATATATACATCTTTATGCCGTTTTGCGGTTATAACATTAAAGTACCCAAAGCACGTAGTGTTATATATAAACGATTGCCATGGGTGGTTCTTGTACCCATAGTCTCTACTACTACCGAAGAAGTAAGGGACCTCTACCAGCCACATTGCTTTCATACGCGCCGTGCTCCCGTAAATGTACGTCCTCCTCATGGAGGCCAGGATTAATGTTCTCTCTAAGTCATACTAATGTAAGTTCTCTACTCCCTTCTCCTCTTTGCAACTCTTTCAGCTCGCACCCTCTTCAGACTATCTATCTCTCTTGTTTTCTCCTCCCCATCCCCGATATATATATATTTGTTTTATATCTGAACTGTCTTTTACTAGATAATTAGAGAACGCAGCGTACACGAGCAAACGATAACAGTCTTGCTATAATTTAAGAGATGTAGGAACCACCGTTGGCAGCTAAAAATAAAAAAAATTTTGGTTGACGTTGTGGCATATTGTTACAATAGTAATATAGTGAGACGTTGTGGCATATTGTTACAATAGTAATATAATGAGACGTTGTGGCATATTGTTACAATAGTAATATAGTGAGACCTTGTGGCATATTGTTACAATAGTAATATAGTGAGATGTTGTGGCATATTGTTATAATAGTAATATAGTGAGACGTTGTGGCATACTGTTACAATAGTAATATAGTGAGACGTTGTGGCATATTGATACAATAGTAATATAGTGAGGCGTTGTGGCATATTGTTACAATAGTAATATAGTGAGACGTTATGGCATATTGTTACAATAGTAATATAGTGAGACGTTGTGGCATATTGTTACAATAGTAATATAGTGAGACGTTATCTCATATTGTTACAATAGTAATATAGTGAGACGTTGTGGCATATTTATTATTATTATTATTATTATTAATGTCTTTATTGATTAATATTTTTTACAAAATAAGAAGAACAAACAGTATACATAACTTATAAACTAAAGACTACATCTTGGTCCGTAGACCGTCAGAGGAGTCGTTAATACAAGCTAACGAAATACAAATTATATTTATATAAATAAAATAAATATTTAAATAAAGTAAATTAAACTAGCTGTTTCATTATACTCAATGGCAACTGAACATAACTGAGAGGAACTCGAAAATACAAACGAAAATTAATAAAAAATAAAAGAAAATAAAATAATATATAAATAATTAAATACAATGTTCAGAGAGAATAATATTCAATTCTTTTGGCTTTAGCACAAAAATTTGACAGAGCCATCCAGTCTTTACCATTCAAATAGCGCATCATTTCCTCTCCCGTTAACTGTTGATTGGAAAGCCATTTCGCTCTTACACTAGACAGTCTTGGACAGATAGCGATAAAATGATACGTTCTATCACCCAACTCCAAATTACATAAGTCACAATAATCTCTGTCCTCATTACAAAAAGGTGAGTTACCAATATTTATCACACCCCCTCGAGCCTTCATGATCCACCTCTGGAGTTCCACAGGTATATTACTAGTGAGGTAATGGCGCTTCCCTAAGTTAAATTCCAACTCTCTGTATACAGGATAACGCTCATTCTCCTCAACACCTACCCTAAATTTATTTTCAAGCTGGCATCGAACAGTCTCTCGAATTCGGCTGAAAACACTACTCCATTCATTCAAATTGTTCAACTTTAACTCCGCTTGCAACCCGCATTCACTCAGTAATTTCTTTAAATCTGCATGCCAACTTACATTTCTAGTGACTGCTTGTGAGGCGACAATTTTGGGGAGTCTATTATTTGACATATTAAATACACGGAGAATGTAATCATGGTGCATTTTGAGAGTGTGTATAAATATGGGCATATAATTGATCTCTTTGTATATAAAATAATAGGAAGGTACAAACATTGGCAGCCTAAACATTTTTTAATATAAAACCTAAACAGCTTTTCAATCTCCTCATAGCATGGACCTGAGCTCCATAGCAGACTATAGAGCAGCTAACTGCGTTAAATACTTTAAGTTTAGAATGGAAACTAATATTACTATTTTCAGTGACTTGTTTCCAGACCGTATTGAGACCCTGCCTGGCTTTTGTAGTTCTTTCTTTTAAATGTCTGTGAAAGGAAAGTCCGGGGGATAGTGTTACACCTAGATACTTATAGTGATCTGCAGTTTCTATTTTTTTATTATGAAAGTACCATTTCTCTACTTTAGCTATTCTACCTCCATTCTTAAAAATCACAATCTTGTATTTTTCAATGTTAATTTTCAAATTCCAAAGAGTGACATATTCATCTAATGAGGTAATCATTCTCTGAAGAGCTTGTGGCTCAGAAGCGAGAAGCACAAGATCGTCCGCATATGCAAGTAATTTTATTCTTTCTGACCCAATCAGCACCCCACCTCCATCCAGATAATCCTCAAGATCGTTTATATATAAAGAGAACAGGAGCGGGCTGAGAAGGCAACCCTGCTTAACTCCCATACGCATATCGAATTCTGTGCCTCTCCCTTCCCTGCACCAGATTGACCCCACAGTATTCGACAATAGTTCCTCAACAAACTTAACAACCTTTGCGAAAGGCCCAAATTATGAAGTTTAAAAATAAGAGAATGACGGTCAACCGTATCAAAAGCTGCTGAGAAGTCTATGAAAAAGGCGTAGACTTTCTGCCTTTTAATACTTAGTTTTAATTTATCAATCAATCAATATTTTTATTTGCACTAAATTACATCATGGCAAAATGAGTTTGTATGTGCGTACATAATGACTTACAAACTATCAGGCATAACACAATTAATAAATAAACTTTAACCTGCTTTACAATATAGAAAGAAAAATAACAAAACAAAAAACAGAATACTCTTGGTTCTTATTACAATGTGAGATAATAAAATTAAAAATAAAATTCATTTAAACAGAAAATATGAAATAAAACAAATTTTTTCTTTTCTTCCCTTATTAATATTATTATTAAATAAAAATAAATGACATGTAAAAATAAAAACTAAAGTATGAATAATATGAACAATATAAAATTAATAATAATTAGATCTAATTTTTAAGCTATTAATGACAAAAAGAAAAATATCATTAATCTTTGCCAAGTTATAAACATTTAAAATCTCTTCAACCAAATCTTGATACGAATTATTACATATGCTATATTTATATAAAAATTGAAATCTATAAGAAGAAAGGGTGGGGCATTCGAATAGAAAGTGATTTAAATCATCGAATTGCTGGGTAGTACCTAATTTACAAAATTTATCTGGAAAAAAGATATATCTTTCAGCTTTCACTATTATTCGAGGATATAGTTTTAATTTAACTAAATTAACTATTGTAAATATATTGTCTATAGCGGAGTAATTTGGTCTGAACCCTGCCTGGAATTCTTTAGGAACCCCGCCATTTGCCCAATCAGTTATTCGTTTCAACAACAATCCGGTATATAGTTTACCAATGACGTTATTGAACGCGATACCCCTATAGTTACAGACAGCATTGCGATTACCTTTTTTAAAAAGTGGGAAAATAACTGACTTTCCAAAGGAGGAGGGCGTACAACCGGAATCGTAAATATCATTAAATACATCCAATAATAGATTCAGAAATTCCGGGGTTGCATTTTTATAATATTCGTAAGGTATACTATCCTCTCCCGGAGCCTTACCGTTTTTCGCCTTACACAACACTAGCTCCAACTCACACAAAGTAAACGGTTTATCCATTTCACAAATTTGGATCAAAGGCTGGGCATATTGTATTTTCTCAGTGGCCAGAATCGGATTATATAGATGATAAAAATACTCATACCATTCCTCCGGTGTGATGTTATTACATATATTATTCATTCCTTTAATCGGTCTGACACCCCTCCAAAATTCCTGGCTATTTTTACAATTATTTATTTGAATTATTACATTGTTAAAATATTGTAATTTCTTTTCTGTACATAATTTTTTATATTGCTTATTATGCTCTAGATATAACATTTTATCACTGTTTTTATTAAATTTTTAAATTTTCTAAGAAACTTGAAGGATAACATTCATTATCGTACCATTTCTTTTGAAATTCCGTTTTAAATTTAGGTTTGGGATTAAAGTTTGCTGCCTTCTTTACGAGTTTAACATAAAAATCCATTTTAGCATCAGTGCTGTCTGTAAGGAATACAATAGAGTGTAAGTAGTTACTCAGCTTAATCCGATACAATTGACCCTCACACTCATTCATATTAATTTTGGCAATGGAATTAATTTGTTTGACGGCTTAATTATATTAGTATTACACTACAGAACAATGGGCATATGATCGGAAAATATCTGCTTGTCAACTTTAAAGTTATTTACATAAGGTAGCATATCTAAGTTTATACAACAGTAATCTATCACAGAAGAGCCAATAGTACTAATAAAAGTCAGCTCACCTACTAAATCACCTTTCATACGCCCATTAAGAATAGCTAAATTAAAATCATTTAACAAATCTAGAAGTTTTTTGCCATTTGAATTGATGCAACTATCTTTAGAGTCTCTGCTAAGTTTGCCAATTTCACAGAAAGATTGTAAACATTTTTTAGAAATTTTTTGCAGACAGCCAGTTCGGCTGTTAAAATCGCCAATCAAACAAATGTTAAGAGTACTGTTATCATACAAAAGCTCAGACAATCTTTAAAATCGTAATTCCAACAACTGAAATTCAAATAGATTGGAACAATATAAATAGATTCATTAACTAACTCTACTTTTAGCACATCACAACCCGATAATTTCTCAAACCTCACATAGCGGGAGACACTACTATCACTTTTGAACCCATACACACACCCTCCAGATGCTCTTCCAATAGCAGCTCTCCTCGAGGCAGGTATCCACTTTACAGAAAACTTACCGAACACGTTACCAAATTTACATATATCTTTCTCTTCAATAAATGTTTCAAAGAGCATAAAAATATCGAATGTTTGCACATAGGTAATAAAATTCTGATTAGACAAGACCTTTTTCAATCCAGATACGTTGTAAGCCATGATTTCCAGCCGGTGAAATGTCTCTTCTGATTGCTATGTATTTCCATGCTTCAATTCTTCATTACCTGAGTCCAGTTCTCTATCTTGTACCGAATCAGACATCGATAAAGATCCAAATTTATATTTCTCTAACTTAGATTTTATTTTAGTGCGATCTTCAGTTTTATTCTTTTTTGCGCATGAAATACTACTGTCTTTCAATAACTGTTCTTCTTGTTCCTATGGTGGTGACAACATCCGCTTTTTATTTAACAACTGGGAATTGACATATAACAGTCACACGACTTCCTCTACTGCAGTCTGTACGATAATTATTAGACAAATTTTCTTTAGTTTTGGGATATATTGCTTTTATCATTCAGTTGCTCCCACATGTTGATGGTGATGAGGAATATGCAAATTAGTTGACTACATAAAGTATGTATGTGGATGTGTAATTCTGTTTACCGAATGGTCTATATGCCCCGTTACAAGTCTATATTCATAACCACTACACCAACGTTGATTTACGAGGCTCTGTGGTATCTGTGACGTTATATTTCAAGTATTATTGGGTTTAATCTAGACCCAGTCTTCTGGACTACAATGTAATTACGTTCAAGTACAATCTTCTATAAGTGCTGAGAACCAACATGTATCCCCATCGCCAGTATATTTAAGTTAATTTTATTTATATTAAACTATAACTGTAATTGTACTGATTGCAGTAAGAACAAGTGGTGTGCAACGTTTCACACCGAATTATTATAATAAATATCATTAGATAACCACGTCCCAAACTGAATATTTCAAATCACTTGCAATAGTTGTTGGTACAAAAATGATATGTAATTTTTGATAGTGGTTGTAAACTCTCATAAAATATGTTAGTGCAAAGTAGCGTATATACTTAAGGTACATAATATAATGTTTATAACAGATAAGTACCCACTTATATGTCTATATATAATATAACCTGTTAGGAATAATAACAGTAAAGCAACCTACAACTTTCATGTATGTCTCCTTTATCTCCAGTTGAGGTGAACATGGACTTTATAGCTATATACCCTCTCAACTTCTCTCTTTTATCCCTCTTATCTAATATTTATTCCTTGCTCAAAAGAGTAATATTGTCTAATAATCTAGAAATACTTCTAGAACTGAATATGAATAAATGTCCACCCGTTTGGTTTACATTTTATATAATTAGTAATTATTAATAATTAGAAATGGAAATATTGACGATCGGTCTATGTAAAAAAGAAAAAAAAAAGAAGAAAAAAAATGTATTGTCTTTAAAAATATATTGTCTTTTTCAAGGCATAAAATAAAAACATGAGAAATTAAAAGTGACACTTTATTTATTCATAGCTATAATACAAAAAAATTTGGTGTGAAACACTGCACGGCTTTCTCTTACTGCGAAATGGCAAATTTTCTTCACACTTACATTTCTGATTAGTCTAAAACCGTCGGCATTTATATGGAGAAAATCACAATAAACTGAAAAACCTGTTCAGTAAAGTCGCACTTCCGGTCAACCAATTTTCTTCAATTTTGGAATGTCGACAACACATTTAATTCTGATTAATATTATTTAGATGAATTGTAGAATAAACAGAAATAGCAATCTAGAGGGAACCAAAACTCCATCTCTCCCCCAGAAGTGCCTTTAAATGAATTTTCCCGGCGAAATGTATTAAATAAACGTTATGTTATTACGTTATTACATTTTATGTTAAGTTGATAACTAGTTTAAAGAATATCGTTTTTGAGAAAATCACAAAAACTGAAAAACCATTCAGTAAAGTGGCACTTCCGGTTTATGAATCTTGCCCGTAATCTTCGTATCTGATGCGGTGGTAGAACCTAAACGGAATACTAAGTTTTTGAGATGTTCAGTTCATGGATACACACATACACACACCGACCATTTAGTAAAAACCACTTTGTTGGACTCGGGGCTTTTAAAACGTGTATTTCCGCTAAAAGCTCAATTTTGAAAACCAGGCACGATCGCAATACTTCCTCTTACTATTATTATTAAGAGAATGCAAAAAGTAAAAAGTAGGAAATTACTTCAAAACACAGTTTTTTACAATTTGTTGTATAATGAATGAATGAAAGAATGAATGAATGTTGTCATTCACTCATTTTACAACAAACTGTTCTACGTTCTGTGAACTATCGAGTTTGAACTTCCTACGTTTATTTGTTTCTAAACACCCACAAAGACCATTCGCTAAAATTATTTTTTTCGTACTCACTGGACCTTAAATTATTTATTTCCGGTGTTAACTCAATTTCAAAAATTTCAATACTTTCTCTTAACAGAAGGAAGAGAAAAATTATGTCTAGAGAAAGGTGTGAGTATAAAAAGATATATGCATATCTTTTGTAATTTATCCGTCGTAGCTGCATATTTCTTTTATTTCTGATCGGTTTCGGATTTTCATCCAATGTAAGAGTAAATTTATCCCAATTTATAAATCCGAAACCGGTCAGGAATAAAAGAAATATGCATGCTATCACGGATAAAATACCAGATTTATCCAGAATTGTGGACCCATCCACTTATTATATATATATATATCCCGGCAGACGGTACAATATACCATGCTGTAATTTTCTTATTTTATATATCAGTGTATGAATTGTAAATATATATTGATCAATAAAGAGATAATAATAATAATAATAAAAAAAATATATATATATATCTACATGTATATATATATAAATATATATATTTCAAATTTAATATTCATTTGGGTCATAAATGAATCAGTCAGTGAGGTTTCTGTCACAATCTACTAATAGGAAATGTAATTTTACTGATATTTTTTCCCCAGTTTCACTTCCCGGAATTATTTGGTACCCATAGAGCACAGTCGTAGGTCTAAGACTTTTATTTGATGAACATTTGGCTAGGAAAATGCATTTTAGTTGGTGTTAATTGAGCTTTAACATTAGGCTTTATTCTAAATTGTCGTTTCAAAACTGCGTAATGTTGAGTGATAATAATCTGACAACAATGCCACATGTGAAAGGTGGTCATTTAGAACTGAAGTTTCCAGTAACGTGAGTGTTTCTTACCACTTCTTTTTTACCTTCTCTTTCTTCTGCGAAGAAATGTATTGTGATCGTGTGAAATTTGAAATTCAGTTTTCACCGGAAATACATGTGTTGAGTACGAAAAAATGTTTTTAGAGAATGGTCTGTGTGTGTGTGTGTGTGTGTGTGTGTGTTTCACACCAAATATTCTTTTTTCTTTTTTGAGAGGTGGGATATTCAAAGTGCTTATAATTAATTCACTTAAGAGGTAATGCTAAATAATTAATTACTGTAATTACTTTCTTCGCACGTGATTAAGCAAATGATTAATCCTAGGAGTTTGTGCATGTCCTTTAGATAAAATAACATTCTATTAGAACTGTTTCTATGTTCATCTCTTAAAGCGAAACTTAAATAATTTTAACGTAGCTATTGATCAAGAGAACAAAGGAATAGATCGGATTCAGTCAAATAATGTCTTTCAATATTATATATCCTTGTGAATACTAATACCATCAATCAATGTGATACTACGTAATTAGTAGGTAATATATATATATATATAAACCTAAATGGAAAACTTCTTTATAGGTATAAGTAGAAAGGGAGTGAGAGTGTTGTGTGTATGTGTTTATAAAGAGAGAGGTTTAGACAGAAGTGATAGTATAAAACGGGTCTGTGATTACCTGTATCGATTGTAATGAGTCTGGCCGACATGATTTTACCATTGTAACTCTTACACTTTAACTGCTAATTTTCACCGACTAATTACTATTGAAACTATAACTACACTTTACTGTATCTTCATTAACATATATAGGCATTTTGATTGGGAATTTTTACTTTCTATTCTTAATTAAGTAAGAGTAATTATAGTGATCTTGCCAAATTTTCTAAAATGAGTTTTCATATGAAATGAGATGGATAAATCTAACGCAAGTTTGAAAAATATAATGAGAAACATGTCTTTCTCTCACTGCAATTATTACAATTTCAATTGATGAATTTCCTTCAAATTTGAAATTTTCGCTAAACGTTTAGTTACCTTTAACATTACACAAAAATATAAGTAGTGCGCATTATACCTGATGGTTATTAGGATATAATGTCTGACTTTACTATACGACTGTATGGCTATAAGCAGAGCCTTTACCAGTTCCCAGCAACACCTATAGTGGCAGAAGAGTAGCTAGAAGAGGTCGTTTGTACCAAACCTGCGGATATGTACTTGGGGGTTATGGTAGATAGGAGACTAAGCTACAAAGAGCATATTTAGAGGGCCATGGATAAGGCATCGAGAGCAGTTAGGGCTTTGAGTAGGCTGATGGCAAATATTGGGTGTCCTAGATCGAACAGGCGGAGAGTTTTAATACCTGCAGGGCATTCTGCGCTGCTATACGGAGCTGAGGTTTGGGCTGCCGCGCTAAGGAAACAGAATTATGAGAGGAAAATAGCGCACATACAGCAACGGGGGGGCTGCATATGAGACTGCGTCAAGCCCTGGGCTTTGCGGGGGTCATGGCCATCCGGTAAACGCCGGAGGAAAGGAAATATTTCTAGGAAAGAAGCAAGGAAGATGGGCCGATAGAAGTAAGAAAGGAGGGTGAGATACGAAAGCTAAGGGTAAGATATGTGGGAAAGGAAACCCCATGGTCGATGGACTTCGAGGCTGATCACGGAAGTTAACCTATGTGTGTTCCGCAGGACAAGGGAGGTTGGATTTAATTTGGCAGGCACTGAATGGGCATGGCTGCTTTCTGGAGTATCTCCATGAAGTTGTAGCTGAGCCGGGTGCTTACATCGTACCGACACGATCGACAACACAGTGCGTGCAGTCTTCGTCAGTGGGAACGGAGGAAGCTTGAGGGGGCTATAGGTGGCATTACGGGGGGAAATTATGTAGGAAAGGTGTTGGAGGCGGAGGGGAATTGGAATGGATGGCACATTTTATTGAGATGGTTTTAAGGAATAAAAAGGGAGACATAGAAGGCGGATTATGAAAAAAATGGGAATTGGCTGTTCATGATGGACAGAAGTGCACCCTCGAAGGGCTAAGAACTAGGTACCTTACTTGAAGTAATAGTGTTAAACAGTTTCGGGTTAGGTTCTTTGACGACAGGAAAATGTTTTTTGATGGGTAAGAATCCACATTAGTTTTTTCATCTCCCTTAAAAAAAATAAAAAAAAAAAATAGATTATTGAGATGCGATGTAATTGAGGTGTTCAGTATTTTTACCAAATAGTCCGGCACATCTCAAAACGGACTGGTCCTAATATGAACTTATTTCTATCGAGGTTAATGAATTTTTTTTTAACCTAGAGATAAAAAAACCCAACCTAAACATTATAACTAGATTCTTGCTAGTCAATACGTTTACACAAATAAATGATTCACACCAACAAATACATTCCCGCCAATTAAAACATTTATAGTAAACATTCGCACAAGGGTAAGGGACTCCACTTTTCCTTGCCTCTTTAAACAAATAACTAACCAAATTGGATGAAGTACTTCATACAACTTTTCTTAACCTAACTTTTGCCTAAATTTTATGGTTCTATATATATTTTTATCATTTAGATAAGAAAATAGTTTCTTTAAATAAGGAGATAATGGTGTATGCATTTTATTGCATCTATTCAATTTCATTAGAGGCTATAATATTTTAATATAGCAGTATATATCAGAGACATTTTCCGTGGTAGCCTGCTTCATTTTGTGATCATCGACCGGTTTCGGGCGTTCGCCCATCTTCAGGATGCGTTTTTCAGACAGTGCGACAACACAGACTTGCACAGAGCAAATTTAGTTTATACAAACAACACAGACTTGCACAAATTTGCTCTGTGCAAGTCTGTGTTGTCGCACTGTCTGAAAAACGCATCCTGAAGATGGGCGAACGCCCGAAACCGGTCGATGACCACAAAATGAAGCAGGCTACCACGGAAAATGTCTCTGATGCTTTCCAGCTCTGCGGAACCAACCACACAAAACACTATAGCAGTATATATTTTTTTCTTAGGAGAAATACATTAATTATCAAGTGGAAAATGAAACCAGTAATAAATTATAATAATTAATATTTGATTGTAACTAAACACCCCTCCAACCCCCCCAAACCCCTCCCCCACCCGCACACATCCTACCTACTAACTGTACGGGAGATTGCTGCCATGGCCAAATAAATATGCAACCTGTAATGATCTCATTAACAACACGAGATAACTGTCATCCCCCCCCCTTCTTCGTTTTCTTATACAATAATGTCTCATAAGGTTCCATGGTGGGCGTACAACATCGGAATGTAAATGGATAAAAAAGATATTTTTCAGTTTAATGAAAGCACATAATTATTGATCCTCTACGTATAAAAATGTTAATACGGATATTTTAATATTTCTGAGAGGATTAGTAAGTTACCAAACGTGGAGCACTGACGGGACCATTTGGCCATTGGATAATTACTCTTTATTACTGCAATATAGAGGAAGTATTGGCGAGCAATTGTGTCATCTTTTTGAAATTTAGTTTTAATTAGAAATAGAAGCTTTGAGGTCTATTGAATATTAAAATTGTGTTTCTTTTTAGCCTTATTTATAGATAAGTATGTTAGTGAGTATAGTAACTCACTATTGAAAAACTGTAGGAAGCAAACTCATGAGAATTTTAAGTAGGTTTTTTATTTTTTCAGTTTTCCATAATTTTCTCAAAAATGGTTCCAAACGATTTTCTTTAAATTTGTTAAGCTCTCTAACTCACAGGCTTAGGGATAGATCTATGTCACGACATGCCAACTGTCACACGATTCACATCGCTAAGGATTCAAATATTCACAGAAATATAGAAATTTCTTAATATTTTCAAATCCGAATAAACTGAAGTATATTTAAAAGAACAAAATTATGGTGTGAAACACTCATATGACTTTCTTTTACTAGAATTACAGTATAATAGGAACATTTTCTTTTAATTGTTAAGTTTACAAACTGTTAAATGGTCTTGCAATAAAAAAGGTGGTGCGGGTTTTTTATATTACAATGCCATTCACTTATTTACAGCCTATTATTTTTCATTTTCTCCAAATACTATTCACTTGCTAATTTTAATTTCAAACGTTTGTTAAGGCCAAAAAATATACTTTTTATTTTTCTAAAGAAATATCTTTTATAGGATTGTTTTTTTTTGTTTTTTTAATAACTATACAAATAAAAAAAATTGATTGCTTACATTATTATATTTATCATCATTATTATGTTTAACGCCTAACTGCTTCGTTATTTTCCACTACCCAGTTGTTATTATATATTATCTAACCACTAATTATATATAAGTGTAACACATATGGGAGCACCCTCTGTTGCAACTAGAGCTTTTAGCGGCAATTTAAATTTTAATCTAATTGATTATAAAGGAGGTAAAACCATAAATTGTACTGAAGTGATTCTTTAGAGAAAAGCTTAACGTTATGTTCCCGCCAGAACTCCCCGAAAAAAGTTTTCAAATAAAAGTGATGGTGGCACTTATCTCGGCAGTTAGTACAGGAAGTTAGGTATTTATGTTGGCAGTTAGTACAGGAAGTTAGGTATTTATGTCGGCAGTTAGTACAGGAAGTTAGGTATTTATGTCGGCAGTTAGTACAGGAAGCTAGGTATTTATGTCGGCAGTTAGTACAGGAAGATAGGTATTTATGGCGGCAGTTAGTACAGGAAGTTAGGTATTTATGGCGGCAGTTAGTACAGGAAGTTTAAAGAAGATCGTTAGGAGGTAATAACGAAAATCTGGGTAGTGGAAAATAACGAAGTAGTTCGGCGATAAATAGTTACCCAAGCGGGTAGGTGCTTCATAACACCATATTTAAACAAATTATGTAAGCAATCAATTTTTTTTATTTTTATAGTTATTAAAAAAAAAAATCTATAAAAGATATTTCTTTAGAAAAATAAATAGTATATTTAACAAACGTTTGAAATTAAAATTAGCAAATGAATAGTATTTGGAGATAAATGAAAAACAATTGAAAACCTTAGGCTGTAAATAACTGAATGGCATTGTAATAAGCATTGTAATAAGCATTGCTAAATGTTACGTGATGTACTCGTATTGCAAAGAAAAAAATCACACATCTTAATATTACAAAATGCGATTTTTGAACCAGAAAAACACTATAAAATGCCGCTTTTCCCCTTGGCATTTAATTATTTTCAATTTCCTGGTTACTGCTCTCATGATGAATTTTACCATGTGGTTTAAGGACAAAGTTTTTGCAGCAGAAACTTCTGTACCAAGTTTTTTATCCACTTTTCTTGGACATACTGAGCAGCGCCGAACTAAACTGTTTGTGCACTTGTTGTGTGCTGACCAGGTTCAATTGCTATAAGCCTTGCACCTTTTTCTCGAATAGTACGAGAAACTGATGAACTTGATGCTCTTTTGCATTTATAGCTTCATTTTTCACACCTCGAAAATCAATGCATATGTTTCGTAGAAACCTCTGCACCTTACGAGACCCAACTACACTAATCCACTTAGTTTTTTTATCGTTTCCCAACATATAATTTTGGGTTGGAGCAGAAATTTGATCAACATGATCTCTTCTTGCTCCGTTTCCGTTTCATGATCACGTAGTAAAACGTTATCCGAATTATTACCAATATCATCACTGCCTTCCACTCTGACACAATTTCCTCCTTTTTACATTCTTTCAGGAACAGTGCACTTACCTTTCTTGCTCCTTTTCATAGTCATCCATGACTTCAAACTTTGGAATGACTTCTACAGGCTAATAAAAAAAATTGCATTAGTAATTAAATGGGGTGCTGTGGATACCCTTAATACTTCAGAGAACTATTACAGAAACAGTATATATTTTTTAGTAAGAACTGAAAAATAAAATTAAATCTAGGAATCATAGAGGTAGGTACTGAGAAGTACAGCCGAAACCGTCACTGTAGTTTCCAAAAATTAGAAGCTTCTAAATGATGGGGTATTGTGAACAGCCCACATAACTACTTAAGGGTTAAATATTTTATTACTTTCTCTTATTCCAGTGAGAGGACGTATTAAAGTCGGGTCCAATTTTCGGGCCTAGTACATGTAAAAGTAATAGATTTA
Source organism: Triatoma infestans (assembly GCA_011037195.1). NCBI lineage: Eukaryota > Metazoa > Arthropoda > Insecta > Hemiptera > Reduviidae > Triatoma > Triatoma infestans. The sequence goes on from JAAEAF010000406.1 coordinate 212,902, forward strand.
TATCTTTGCAGTTAGTCATCCAAGTTTAAAGGAAATCGTTGAGAAGTTTTCATAAAATTCTTAAAAACTCGGAAAGCTCCTACATTACCGGATTAGTTACATTTCCGGATAACTAATTTTCTTTCAAATTTGGAATTCTGGCAAAGCATTTCATGTACCCTTACCATTAGCTAGGTGATAGAACTGTCCGTTATATGGAAATGGTATTTTAGAAGAAAGCCTAACCGTAGTCTTCCCCAAAGCCCTCGAAAAAATCAGTTTTCCTTGAAAAATATTTGAAACAAAAGTATTCTATAGATTGAAGTAAGTAAAGAGAAACGAAGTTTAAAAAAAATCTCATCGCCAAAAACTGAAAAACTGATGAATAAAGACGTATATCCTGTTCCAGTTTGATGGAAACATTGGTAATGAAACCTCAATTGAGCTTCCTGAGATTTTCCGTTTTTGAGATTTCACAAATACAGATTTTTCGATAAAACTTCTTTTTTTTTATTCAAATACTAAGTATCCGGTGAAAAAAACTATGATTTTTATCCAGCATTACGGACCCAACTACATATTGAAAAAAAATCAAATGTATAAGGAAAATCAATTTTATGAGTTATACAATGTATCTATGTATTTTGGTTGTATAAAGTTTATTGTTACCCAGGACATGATATATTAACATTAACACGATGAACTTTGAACGTGTAAAGTGAGAGGGGTTGATATATATAAACAGAAAACAAGGTAATAAATCATAGGCTGTCTGCTTTTAACAGTTTACACCTGAATACCAGCAGCTTCCGTTATACCCCCGGCTTACCAAATAAAAGCGCCTAAGTAACGTTAGCAAGAACGTTAGTGAAATACTAAATGGTGCTTTTATTAGTTGCTTATAGAGATTGATAGGCTGCGCTAACAAAAGTTTGGTCTTTATAATAATTTTTATATCATAAAATAGAGGAGGGGTAAAATGTTTCAAATTGGAAACACTCAGACAGTTTTTTTTTATATTACAATACTCCTAGATATGAAAGATCAATTTTGAAGATAAAACATTGCATTTCCTATTCAGGGAATCAGAACTCCTCTAAAAGTTCCTAAAATTAATTTTCTTTGATAAAATGCCATGTGAAACACTCACACAACTTTTCCTTACGTCAATTAATATAATTTAATAGGAAAAAATTCGTTCAAATTGTAATGTTTACAAACGTTAGGCTTGCCAAAAGAAAAGTGACTAACCTACGCCCCTAAAAATCCCCTAAAAATCAGTTTTGCCAGAAAAATGTAAAAAAACAAAAGTGATAGATTTATATCTGTGCAAAAGAAAATCGTTTCCTGTTCGAGAAAATTCCAAAAACTCTAATAACCCATTCTATAGAGTCGCACTTCCGGTTAAGCGGTTTTCTTCAAATTTTAGGATAGGTTAGGTTGGGTTAGGTGAATCAACACTTCTAATGCATGCTAATATTATGTAGACGGTCGTACGCGGTCTTGAAGTGGTATTTAGAGGAAAGCTAAACGCTACTGATCCCCCGAACCCCTAACCCAGAAAAAAAAAATTCCCGGGAAAAAGTTTCAGTCAAAGTGAAAGGTATCAATATCGTCCATTCACAGTGTACAAAGTTATTTTTTAAAAAATCGTTGTACCTGTTTTCTTAAAAATCGCTGAAAACTATAAAAAAATCAATATTGCTGTTGATGGATTTTGCTTCCTAAGATTTTTCGTTTTTTAGATATTTTATTCACGGTCACAAAAAACTTTTTTCCATGCAACGAAATTCGAAAAACGTTACGAACACGAAATTCGAAATTGCAAAAAAAAAAGATTAACTAAGAAAAATACTTCCAATTAGCCAACCTCGGTTTAATTATCATTGAAAATTATAAAACCGTGTAAAATAAGTGCAATGGAGGTAAACCTGTCATCAGGTTCTCCCACTATATGCCAGCTAAACTCAATTTCTCCCAGAAAAATATTGCAAAAAAAAGTGAAAGCTCTGTTTCTATGTGTGTTTGGGATCCTCTGGTGATCACAAACGATATGTAATGTTGGAACTCATCAGTTTCTAAAATTCGAACTTATGGGACTGCAAAACATGTTATTTCTGTGCAAAGATGGTGCTGAAGATTAGTGAGAAAGGGAAACACCTGTACTACATTGTTTCCGTTACTTCTCGCCACCTAATTGACAAACTCGGCAAACTCGGAATTTTATATACAAAGTATTTGGTTAGACTTGATATTGAAATAAATGTATCAAATAAAGTGCCATTGAATATGCGCTTTAGAAGGAAGTATGGTGTTCAAGCATCCACAGAACGCTTCTGAAATTAATATTCTCCGAAAAATATATCAAATAAAAGTAACGGACCTGTATTTGTTTAATAAGCTTGTTTAACGCAAGCGAATATTTAAAGAAAAATGAAGAAACTAGTATGTAAAGTGGGGCTTCCAATTTATCGATTTTAAAAGTAATTAACAAAATAGAAAATATACCAAGTATTTTTATGCCAATTCTGCCTATTATACTCAGATCAATAAATAGTATAACATTTGTGAGTTGAAAGGGATTAGCTCAGATATAGGGCGTCATACTCCCATGCGGAGGTCCCGGGTTCGAGTCTAGCTGGGGCTGCCCTTAGATTTTTTTTTGTTAGGAATCTCTGCAGCTCACTGTCCGGTGATGGACAGTGTTGTCTGTAACGAGAGAACACTGTCCGGTGGCTGGCAGTGCACTGAAAAGGTTCCGGGCGCCAATACCATAGATGTTGACGCGCCTTAAATAAAAAATAAAAAAAGTGGATTCTAAGATACAGAAAACAGACAATTATATCTTTACCTAGAAGTATCCCTGAGAAATACATACAGAGAAAATCGTACGAGTGTTAGACACTAGATTTCATCAATTTAAATTCCAAATTATTTGATTTATTTTAGCAAATTTTAAACAGTCTTTCTAAATATTAAGAATATATGATTTCCGTATGTATATACAGTGTTAATAGGAAATGAAATGATAAAGCACCTGGAAAGAAAGAGAGCGACTTCATTCCTAAGAACCACACTGTTGCCTATTTAATTAGGATTTATTCCAAACTCTCAGATGGTTCCTCCCCCACTTTTATAGAACATGGTAAGAGGACATCCATTTCTAAACAGTTCTAACTTGAAATCTATTTAGTGAATTTATTGTATCATTATTGCGCATTTTTGTATCATTTCTACGAAGGAAGTGTTTTGATTTAATAAAGTTATAAAATGTTTTAGGTGAAATTTAGATAAATAATTTACTTATTTTGGACATTAACATATTTTGTAATATACTATGGTTAGATTTTTACTCCTACTGTTAGTAAGAGGAAGTATTGTAATCGTGTATCCGTTTTGAGATCCCCTGAATCAAAAAAAGTGGTTTTTAGCAATTGGTCTGTGTGTGTGTGTGTGTGTGTGTGTGTGAAAGAGAGAGAGAGAGAGAGAAAGCCCATTTCAAAAACTAAAAATCGCAGAATGTTCAAACTTTAATATTTCGTTAAAGCGCGCAACCAGGAAGACCTGAAAATCAGCTTTTGGTAAAAATCGTTCAACCGGAAGTGGCTCTTTAATGAATTTTTTTTCAGTTTTTTGTGATTTTCTCAAAAACGGCTCTAACCATTTTTCTTTAAACTAGTTTTCAACTACACACACACAAAGAGTTACAACTCTTTTAAAACATTTCTCCGTGAAAATTCATTTAAGGACACTTTTGGCGGATGGGTGGGGTTATAGTTTTTTTCTAACTTGCTATTTCTGTTTATTCCATAATTCTATCATCTACATAATATAAATTAGAATGAAATGTGTTGTCGAAATTCCTAGTTTGAAGAAAATCGGTTGAGCAGTTTTCGCGATTTCTCCATAAAATCACCGACGAATTTCATTAATTTGGTATTCTACGTAAAAGATTTGTTCCCAACCGTGATGTTTGTAGTTTGCCAACTCTGTCAGAAGTTTGTAGTTTGGCAATTCTGTCAGAAGTTTGTAGTTATATTTTGATTTCTTTAATTTTAATACTTCACATTTTTAACACTTTTTGCTTCAACGATTTTTTCATCAGAGATATTTTCTGTGATAGCCGGCTACATTTTGTGGTATCGACAGTTTTGGGCGTTCGCCCAACATCGGAATGTCTTGATAAAACAGGTGATGACACAGACTTGCACAGGGCAAAATCAGTTTATACACTCATTTATACACATAAATTTTTTTTCATGTAGGTTTGCTTCTTTTTTATAGTGTTTATAGACTTATTTGAGATGTTCATCCATCTTGCATGTCTTTATAAACAGTAATGTTATTATGAAGATTAAGATGATATTACAGACTTATATAAGTCACTAGAGTGTGTTGTAAACGTCTGATTTTTACCTTGTGTTAGTCTGTTCTACCATATTGCCATATCCTGAAGATGGATGAACATCCGAAACCGGAAAATGAAGTAGGTCCTATGGAAAAAAAGTTCTGATTGTATTCCAGCCTGATTCAGCTAATCATCCTGAATATTTCAGCAACTTTAGAACACTTCTTACTTACTTATTTCGATATTGATTTAATAACTGCAGTCAATCACTTATTACATCTGACAAGTTTTTTTTTCATTTTTTATTTCGACCTATTTTCCCTTAGGAGGAAGTGGACACGTCTCTTCTTCACGACCACCCCCCATCAATTTTAGACCTGCGAGATAGTTGATTTGGGCAAATATTTGAGTTTAGCGATGCTACAAGCAAACCCTAGTATATCACCACACACTTTTTTACATACCTAACATTTTTCTTGTATTAATTATCTCTGTGCTCATTGACATTTCGGTCAAAAATATAACCTTTAAAAGATTTTTTTTTTTACTTCTCTGCTCGCATTTTTAATCTTCCTTTTTGGCAAAATTTTCAGAATGTGGAGTTTGCATTGCTCATAACGGGCAGGTGCTCCTCTCGATGCTCCTGTATGGAATCATTCTATGTCCCAGATCCAGAAATGTTGAGGGGCTTGCCAAGTTCACTAAATCCGAATCCGTTTTCGATTCAGATCTCGAAGCGGCCGATTCAGATCAAAAACATTTTCTTCATACTCAGGGGATTTCAAAACTTGTATTTCCGGTGGACACTCAGTTTCGAAAATTTGACACATTCGCAATACTTCCTTCCTCTTACTATAAAAGAAAGTAACGATATTTTTTTCAATTTACTAAAGTTTTTCTCTTGCCTTTTCTCAATAAATAAAACGTCACAAACACTGCACACAAAACTTGGAGAGTTTCTTCCTTCTAGTATCAAACAAAATAAAATCTAGGACTCGGCCGCGGCAAGTTTTCCACACAAACATTTAGTGGGGAAAAAGTTTTTTTTTTATTGCGAGTGGTTGTTTGAAAATCAATAAAGCAAGAAAGAAGAAATAGAAAATAAAGATGGAGAATATGTGCAAAGTTGTGAAAGAACTTAGCTGTTGGATAAGATCGAAGTATAAGGAGAAACGGAAACAAGAAAGAGAGAAAAAACCTTTGTACACGTGTGCGTGTGTGTGATGGAGGAAGGCAATAGTGCAAGTGGTTTGTATGGCCTCTGACCTAGACAGTTCCCTTGGGTACAATCTGAAGGTATTGGTAGAACGGCGTGTATTGGTGCTGTTTGAACGAGTAGGACTATACTTTAGAGCGTTTTTCATTCAGCGTACGAACTCTGTGCCACTTTACTTGTTATACCTCACTGTTTCACTTTATTAATTCATTGCAAAGAGGGTCGTAGATCCCCCATCTCTTCACAATGGAACAATTTTACAATTCATTCACTATCTAAACCAAGTTTACCCTAAATATCCCCTGCACTGATTCTAGGCAATAGGTTCTTTTTCAATTGTAGTTTCTACCTATTATCTATTTCCACTATGGACTTACGGACCGGAACTGTTCGGATCTGCCAAGCGTTTTAATCTGAACTACATCCAAACCATCCAATCCAAAATCCTCCGCCACATTACTAACAGTCCTTTCTATGTATCCAACCTTACCCTCCACGCAGATCTCAATATTCCTTTCGTCAACACTGTGGCTAATACTCTTTATAACAGATTCCACAATAAGCTTCTATCACATTCTAATCCTTTAGCCCAAGCCCTCACGGGGGTCAGGACGCCATTAGTGAGACGTTGCTGTGTTTTTCACGGAACTCTCTCAGGCATCTGGTTGGATCTCGTACTGGACATTTTGGTTTTAGGAGACATCTCTACATAATGGGGCTCATGCCGGATCCATTTTGGAGAGACTGTGAGCCAGAGGAGGAAACACTCATCCATGAGGAAATTAGGTTCAGGACCTTTGGTCGGAATAGGATGTCTGTGGAAGAGCTTAGGCTATTTCCGCTTAAGGTTATTAGATCCGGGTCTGGATTTTTGTTCTAGACCCGGTTTGTTGTTGTTTTCCTTGGAGTAGCTATATGGGTCCAGTGAAGCTTTGGATAGCGTAGAGTTTGGTCCCTCCCCATAGACAAATAATAATAATAATAAGCCCTCACCTCACATTCCCTCCCTAGAAATCCTCAACGACGTTTAAAGCGCCGTTGGCCACGCGCCTTTTAAATAGGTAGTGGTAGTCATTACTGGATGACTACCAATCAAGACAATCAAGTCATTGTAATTATTATTTCAGCTTATTTACTAATTGTAAATTGATTACAGTTGTAAATTTCAAATAAAGAGGTAAGAAAAAAAGAAAGGAAATTGAAATTCTCTGAGCAGAAAAAAATGGTTATTTATGAACTAAATGTCTTAAAATCGAAAATTGCAGTAAGCTCAACCTGATATTCAATATAATTACCACCAGTCGCTGTGAGGGCTGTTCCCAACCTGATATTCAATATAATTACCACCAGTCGCTGTGAGGACTGTTCTCAACCTGATATTCAATATAATTACCACCAGTCGCTGTGAGGACTGTTCTCAACCTGATATTCAATATAATTACCACCAGTCGTTGTGAGGGCTGTTCCCTAACTGTACTCTCTGAAAAATATATTAAAAAATTTACATTCTTACTATGAATTATTTCTCTTAGTTGGTGTTGTGAAAACCTCTTACTGGCTATCATGAATTCTTGGTTTTCAATCTGACACTGGAGCCGCTAATCTTGTACTTTGATCGCACATGAGTCTAGTACAGTGGAGTAACATGGGAGAGGGAAGTAGTTGTAAATTGGAGGAAGAATATTGTTAGCCTATATTAATGTACTTCTCCAGGGGTGCAGAGTTTTTGTGAATATACCAGAGGAGCGCGTTAACGGTCTACCTGTAGTTGCTTTTTAAAGAAAACAAACTTGAATCCCGCTAAGGGAAATTGATTTTATGGCGGTTGTAGAGGTGCTGCAATGTTAGTGGTTATCTCTAAAATTGCCATTAAGTGTAATAAACGGTTCCGTATCTATTTCTGTGTTAAACAATATTTACTTTTTGGAAATTGTGAAATACGAATAAAAAAGTGAAATTCAAATGAGCGTTCCACACAGATTTTGTTTTATGATTTCTTTTTTAAACAATCAATACGTCAACATCAATTTGATTAAATTAAACATTTAATATCTTAAATGATTTTTTTAGAAAAATAAATTAGACAAAAAACTTGAGCTTTCAGTTTTATTGAAATATTTCATGGTGATTCAATAAATTTGACATATATACGAGTACATGTTTGTGATTTGATTGAAATTTTAAAAAAAATTAATAAAAAATATCGGAATCCAATACTACCAAGAATTATTTTTTAATAGGATTACTTTTTTTTCTAAAAATCTAAATCTAGTGATATAAAAATATTTGTTTTCAAGCAAGCTTTATATACAACAGTTCCGATCAGATATCCTGGCGGATGTAAACAGAGTAGATGAATATATTTCTGTATGTGTTATTCCTATCATATCAATGGTTCATTTACATATGCATAAATCAACTGCCTTAAATCTGGGAATAGAATAACTGTTAGCTCAGTGGCTAGCCCCCCGCTGTATCTTTCAGCTATTCCGGCTCATTTTTCTGCAAGACAGAAGCATCATATATTTTCAAGAAATTTTAAAGAAAATTCTCTTATTGTAATTAGGTAATTGATCAATTATTTTCCAACATCTAATAATTTACAATATGTAAATTAAACGTTGTTTGAGACATGTTCTCTTAATCGCATACAACGCACGCGCACACACAAAGTTGAATTCATAGTTGAAATATTTTTGTTTTGTACCGCGAAACATGTATTTTCCGGTGAAAAATCAATTTTGAAAGTTTCACATCATCGTAATCACATCATACTTGTTTTGTTGGAAATTTTCTTGTTTAATAGATCAAACAGTGAATTCAAAATTAAACTACTTAATGTGTTCATTTAAATATTACAAAGGAATGTCCTGTATCGCTGGATAACATGACATATCAGTTAACAGAATTTAGATGTTAATGTTTATTTATAATCTAAGTGAATCCTAGATAAAGTTATCTATAATGCACTTGATTAAACTAGTCGATTGTCTGTTGTAGGTAGCATATATTAACGATTATCTTAATAGGTATCTAGGAAAGGTGAGAATGGAACCTACTTTCTGGCCAAAGTATTGAGAAAGAAGATGAAGAAGAGGAAAAAACTAATCTAGAATCTAGCAGCCTTGATGCTATTTCAAGGGTTGAATTTGATGTTCTGCCCGCACTTATATTTCCTATTCTCCTCATTGAATCTTTCTCTCCTTTTGCAGCATTTTTTGTTCCGTTTCTCATTCTTCCCACATTCCTGTTCACTGGTTTAATGCCATTTATAAAAAAAATCTATTTCACTTTTTGAAATTAGCTACGGAATAAAGTTGGATTTTCTCTTAATAATTTAAAGCAGATATACTTAATTATGTTTTCAGATCTTTATCTAATTGGAACAGTTCTGATGTTGCAACTATTTTCTTTAAATTTCGCATACTAACAACTTCTATTTGGAACATCCTTCCAGAATAATTAATTTTTGGAAAATTTTCATCCTGAATAGTTTCTTTAGAAAATTACTTTCTCTGACTCTTGATAAACGGGAATATTGTGATCGGTTGAATTCTCCAAATTGAATGTTCACCAGAAATACATGTGTTGAGGTAACCTTAAACAAAAAAAAATCTTAAAAAGCAAAAAATCCCAAAAGCTGAAACTTAGTGTTCCGTTTAGGTACACTTCCAACGCATCTGACACGAATGGTTCATGGCAAAATCCATCAACCGGAAATATGACTTTACTGGATGCTTTTATCTCTTTAGTTTTTTTCTCTTTAGTTTTTTGGAAAACGATTTTCTTTAAACCTGGAATAACGATTGCACTGATAAAAAAAGAAAAATCTCTCACTTTTATAGACCCATTAAAAAAAAATGATTTCAGTTTGTTCTGCAGAATTTATGGCTTCAAATTTCAAAAATTTAAATAGCGTTGATTGAATGAGATAGAGCGCTCATTTCTGGACAACAATGTAAAACCTTCCATGATCTATCCCCGGGTAGGTGCTTATCCCTCATCAACCAATTTATGTGTGGACTAATGAATAAAATTTGGAATTATAAAACAATTGCATAATCATATTATCGAGAGTAAGAGAAAGTCGTGTGAGTGTATCACACCAGATTTTGTATTTTTTGTTTGTTTACAATTTTGTAATAAATTAAACTTTAACTAATAATTGACCCTAATTTATACAAAAAAAAAGCTGGTTGGAAACCTCGTTGTTTCTTACTATAAATAGTTAGATTGACTAATTCTCTTCAAATAAATAATTCTTACTAACTAGATATTTACTGTTGCCTGTCTTCAATTTACATGAAATGTGAGACTCTAAACTTTATAAAAACCACTTTTTGTAGGAAAGCAACAACTCCATCTCCAGAGAAAACCTCCGTAAATGAATTTCCCCTCGGAAAAAAGTGTCAAAGTGATAGTTGTCTATCTGTATACACACTATATAGTCCATGTAGTCAATATATATAGTCCATGTAGTCAATATATATACATAAACCCGTCGGGAGTTTATGGAGAAATTCGCAGAAAACTGGAAAAAACTGTTCAGTAAATACCCAATTCTGATCAACCGATTTTCTCCAAACTTGGAATTTTGGCAACACATTTAATTTTAAATAATATTATTTAGGTGAAGGAATAATAAAGATAAAGGTCAACTTTAATTACATGGTGTGGCGGGGACTACCGTTGGATGGCAACTCTGCATATGAATATGAAGGGTTGTTAATTTACGCGGGTAGTTAGTGTAAAATTTTGATTGCATAGTTTGAAATTTTGCTTTGAAGTATAGCTATGATGTAATAATACTTCGGAGGACCGGCCGAGCGGTGGCTAATAAAATTTCACTGAATAATTTATTACAGTGTAATAAAGTTTTACATATAAATAAAGTTTTTAATATATTATGTATGAAAGATCCGTATTATATTTATTTATTAGGTAATCTATGGATTTTGGTGGGAAACAGTTGCGTTGCAGTGTAAATATGTAGTACATGTTTCCAAAACTTGTCTGACCCACTATAAATATCGTTATAACTATAATTATTTATTGAATTTTATTACATTAGGTGGTATATGCCCTTTTATCTCTGCAAACCAAGTATGTACTTATTATAGAAAATTTGAGGTAGCATTATAAATTCTATAATACCTATATATATATCAGATGATGATCTCCCGGCGTTATTATATTCGGGGTATTGATTGAAAAATCTGATGTAAATATTTGATGTAACGTTGATATTTGATCAAGGAGCTGCAACTTTTATTTGAAAAATTTCTGTGAGAAATTCATTAAAGGGGACTTGGGGGGGGGGGTAGAGTTATGTTTTCCTATTACCTGCTACTTTACTTTATTATACAATTCTGCCATCTAAATAATATTAAATATGTTGCCGAAATTCCGAATTTGAAGAAACTCGGTTGACCGGAAGTGTAACTTTGCTGAACAGTTTTTTGCTATTTTCTCCATAAAAACACCGCCATGTTCTATTAAACTTGTTATACTAACCAACTTGTTACACAGAGATCTATTAATTCTATTTGATACATTTTCCGAGAAAAATCATATAAGGGAGGGGGGAGGTAATGTTTTCTTTAAAAAAAGTCGTTTTAGAAAGTATAGATTCTCCCATTCATATAATTACTGAGGACAACTAAACATCTAACAAGAATTATGTGTTAGAACAAAATTATTGGTCAATTATAATTGAGTTAGTCGCAGTAAGAGAAAGTGCTGTGAGTGTTTCTCACCAGATATTTTGTTTAGTTTTTGCGATTTTCTCGAAAAAGTCTCTAATAATTTTCTTCAAACTTCGCAGAAAATGTTCAGGGAAATGGTTTTCTGGAGAGTTGCAAAATTAGTTTTCCTCAAAAGTGCACCAAAATTTAGGTTTGTGTAAGCCTAAATAATATTAAATTTTATTAAAAGGTTTCAAGAATTCTAAGCTTGAAGAAAACTGGTGCCCTCTGTTGGTGTACAATAAAACTTGTAACTGCAGTTTAAAGCTATGCATTACGCACAGATTCCTAAGAATCATCGCTTCACTCCTAAAACTCAATTTTCTTTTCTGGAAAATGTTTAACTGAAAGTTAATATTTGTATATAGTTACTTTTCCAAATTTAAAGAAAATTGTATCTGCAGGCGTTTTCTCTAAATTCCGAAAAACTCCGGAACCTAGTTATAATTGTTTAGGTTGGATCCGAAGATCTGGATAGTATCAGAGTGAAAGTCCGCTTCATTTTGTGATCATCGACCGGTTTTCTCTGGATAAACCGGGATGACCTGTCACCAGGATGTCTGGATAAACAGTGTATAATAATAGTATTTGATAAATGAAAACATGAACATCTAATTAGAAAAATTTAATTATAATTGTATTAAAAATTTAATCGACGAATAATAAAGGTAACATTAATTAGAACGTATATATTAAATTAAAGAAAATGCAGATTAAGCTTTAGGCCAGAACAATATATTATGAAATACTAGGATATGAAAATTTATAAACAACGACCTATTTGCCTCCCTGTATTCTCATACATTCATACATACACGTATGTCTGGCTATTAATACATAATCATGGGTATCGATTAATTGTAGCACTATACAATGTCATAATGTGTACACACACACACACCAACCACCCCTTCGCCCTTTCTTCAGTACTACCAACTAGAATGGAATGTTTGCAAAAATTAATTAAATCCCTTATCTTTATTACTTAATCATCTGGCCGCTAAAATGTAATTGTATTTTCCGGTTTTGCATTTTTTCACAGATTTTATTTAATCCACAAAAAATTTGTTTTTTTTTTGAGTATTTCTATATTTAATGTATGAAAAATACTGGTGTGAAACACCACTTTCTCTTACTCTAATTAATACAATTTTATCAAGAACTTTTCTTTAAAATTGTAACATTAAATTGTTTAATTGGGCTGGCCAAAAGGTGGTGCAAATTTTACTGTATACCTGAGCTGCCGTATGTGGAGCGCTCTATGTCCAAACCAACATAGATTGTACACATTTAAATTTAACCAAACTGACTCATTTCCAATATCCTTCTAAAAATCAATTTTTTCAGAAAAATGTTTCAAATAAAAGTGATACTTTGTTATGTATGTAGTATTCCAAGTTTAAAGAAATTTGTTGTAACCGTTTTCGAGAAAATTCCAAAAAAGTCAAAAACCTATTCTGTAAAATACCACTTCTGGTTGACAGATTTTCTTCAAATTTGGAATTCTATCAACGATTCTAATGTGTATTAATATAATGTAAGTGGTAAAACCATATATACTGAAGTGGTACTTTAGAGGGAAGTTTACGCTACCGTTCCCCCGATCCCCCCAAAAATCAATTTTCCTGGGAAAATGTTTGAAATAAAAGTGATAGTTACTTATGTGTGTAGATAGTGTACGATGTTTGACGATAATCGTTGGACCCTTATTTTAAAAAATCGTGAAAAACCGAAAAAAAATTCAGTGAATTTGCACATCCTGTTGTTAGTTAGATTTTGCTTGAAATTTTTGAGTCTGATGGAGTGATGGAGTGATAGTACCTAAACGAAGTTTAGATAGTACCTAAACGAAGTTTCAAACCAAGTTTGAACTTCCTGCGACTTTTCATTTTTGAGATTTTCTATTAAATTACACATGCTGACCATACGCTAAAAACATGTTTTTCGTATTCAGGGGACCGACCTCAAAACATGTAATTCTGGTGAAAACTCAATTTCAAAAATTTGGAGTCAGTGAAAGTAAAAAGAAAAGAAAATGGCGCCTTACACAAATATGACTTTCTTTACCGCAATTATTGTAATTTTAAAACTAACAACTTTTCTACAAACTTAGTATTTCTGCCAAACATTTACTTGAGATTAGTATTGTGTATAAGTCTACGGGGTTAGACGTTCAGTTGAGATTAGTAGTGTGTATAAGTCAAGGGGTTAGACGTTTAGGAGTGGGCTATAAAGTCAAAACCACTGTGACCTAAAAGATCTAATTTGGACCCCTGGTTGGGGTATCAGTGTTGGTACACAGAACGTAATCCGCTTTAAAGTGTACTTGTGAAATAAGTAGAAGTGTATATGTACGTATGTATCTGTGTGAGGTAAACTACAGTGTTACTGTCTGAGTACACTACACCCAATGTAGAAGCTTACATCAATTATTTCTTGCAAACCCTATGTATATTGTGTAAGTGTAAGGAGTTGTCACTGTAAGTATTATTTCGGGTATTTTATCCATCGTAGCATGCATATTTCTGTTGTTCCTGCCAGGTTTCGGATTTTCATCTATCGTCAGAGTAAAGTTATCAAGTTCAGGTAAAGATTTTGCTTCAACTTAAGTTTCTGTTACACACTTCACTTGTTGACATGTTGGTTGTATGTGCGGGAGGTTGTAAGGTCCATGATACAATATGTGGTGTTTTATGACAAAATTGAATTTTGAAAATTCCATGGTTGATGCTTCTCCCTAGAAGTAAATAAGTGTAGACGATGGCAACTATAGATGTGAGAGGACTACTTGAATATGATTACATTGTAAGACCGAAAGTTTCGGTAAAAATCCATAAACCGGAAGTGCAATTATAGTGTTGTTTTTTTTTCAATTATTCGCGTTTTTTGTCAATAATAACTCGAACAATTTTATTTAAATTTCGAATACTAACCAGACACATACACAACAGATCACTTTTATTTGAACCTTTTCAATTTCTCTTACTCCCAGTAAGAGCAAGTATTGCGATCTATGTCCTAGTAAGAGGAAGTATTGCAGTTCTTGTTTCACTGGAAACATATTTTGAGGTTCTCTGAAAACGAGAAAAATGTTTTTAGCGCCTAGTATGTGTGGGTGTGAGAGTGTGTGTGTGTGTGGGTCATGTGGTTAACAGAAAAGTTCTCAAAAATGAAAAGTCATAGGAAGCTCAAACTATGGGTGCCGGGGCATGTTTTGAAGGGTTAGCGACCAGTTTCTGTTGGAAGAAATTAGAAGGAAGAGGAGATGAGGAGATCTCAACTCTGGTACTCCCTCCCCGGTTTGCGGCAGGCCAGATCTGCTTGGGAAATATAACCAGCGGAGATCGGAGGCTGCATTGGATTGAGCAAGAACAAAGCTCGCGTTCTAACGGGTTCCTCACGGGGCATTGCCGATTAGAGGACACTGGGGAAGCTAGTTTGGAAAGTGACTGCTCATGCAGATCTTTGGGGAGCTGGAGGAAAACTCCATTACATCTCCTTACAGACTACGAGGCTGCCACTCAGAGAAGATTTCAAGAACCTGCGTAGCTACCGGTGGAGGAGGGGGGTTATACACTCTAGAGCCTGTCAGGGTATGGGATTCCTCAGGGATCTCAACCTGATGGAGGTTTTGTCGAACGGATGTTCAGCTGGGACATTTGCTCCGGTGCTGTGGGCAAGCCTGCGGCACCAAGGGGGGCACAACAGATCGGAAGGTCGCAGTGCGTTTGGCCCCCCCTTCCAAAAAAAAATGTAGGTACTACCACCGTAGACACGAAGGTTTTGAGCAAAAACCATTAACCGGAAGTGCCACTTTACTGAATGTTTTTTTGTTCAGTTTTTCTTGATTTTCTAAAAAACAGTTGCAATGATTTTCTTTCAACTTCGTATAGTATCTCAGTATGCAACTAGAATCCCAACTATGTTTTGGCCAGCACATTGGAATTTTAAAGAAAATTTCTTGATTAAATTACGATAATTAGATTGAGAGAAAGTGATGTGAGTGTTACACACCAGATTTTTATCCGCTATTAGCCAAAACTGTAACAAACAATTTCAGAGAATATTCCTTGCATTCTAGAGAGATTCCTTGCTGAGATGTTGGAGAAGACAATGGATGCTTTTTCTCAGGGAAGAAAGACCTACATCTATCTATGTGTGTTATAAGATAACATGTTTACCGATCAAGTCAACCGTTAAATAGATCCATCCATCCATCTTGTCGAATGTGGGATTGTGTAGTTGACATCTGTTTAGAGAATATACTCGCACAATAAATTTGTCATAAGATTAAAATAATATTATATTATGAAATGATAACGCAAAGCAAATGAATAATGTGTTTCTTTCGTTGTTTTTTTTTAAAGAACGTTATTTATTGCATTTGATTCCCACAACACGGGAATTTGATTAGTATGCTCGTAAAGGAAGGAAAACCCGGAACCTCTTACCTGGAGAGTCCTCTATGGGTGGTGAGTTTTAATATAGATACATATCACCATCTGTCTGGATTGGCGACAGTACTGGTGTTTCGATTTTACTGTGATTTCCAATGCCGGTCAGGTAGTAGTAACTTGACACACCTTGGGAAATGAGAAGGACATAGCAAGTTGGCTGTTGGCGTGAAGATGAGAAAGATAGAGAGAGAGGAGCACTGGTATTTCTAGTATTTCAGCTAGTCGAACCCTTATATTCCCATTCGCTGTGACTTTCTGCTATATTGGTTCTATTGATTACATAAGTCTTCCGAGTGCATTACTATTGTCAATTCTCAGCTATGAAATGCTCATTAGAACTCCATTATCGTACTGTATTGCAGATTTAGTGCATTAACTTCATACATCATCCAACTAGGTAGGTGTCACGTTAATAAATTTTTGTTTCTAGTTTCAGTAATCAATCTTTTGGCTTCACTTTGTGGATTTTTTTATGTTTATTTGTGCCTAAACTATAATATGTCGGGGAGGGGGGAGGCATCAAATTTCAGTTATAAATTTGAATTAATTAGAATAATTATTGTTTATTCTTCACATGCGGATTACCAATATAGATCTCACAGGGCCCCGGTTTACTAATTAAATTAAGATTGAGGCAGAATAAGTAATAATAACTGTGCGGAAAGATTAACGTCCAAAAGAAAAGCTGAAATGGAGAACTGAGGGGTAACAAAAACACCAACAGGAAATAACAAACAAATAAACCTCTATTTATTGAGATCATGGAAGATTCTTCCCGACAGTTCTTAAATGACAGATGAGGATAGTGAGATTCGGTCTTTTATTTAAAAAAATGAGAAAAAAACTTATATTTTTGCCAACGTTTCGATAAATATATTGTTGTCTTTATCAAGGCATGTAACGGGTATTTTTAATATTAAATTTATATGTATTTTATAGAAATAATAATTTAATAGAAAAAAATAGTTGTAAAAATAAGCTTTATTAAAGTAAAAATAACTATTTCTAGAAACATAAGTAACTCTGAACAATAGAAGAAAGTACTGAATAAACAACGGCGAACTTTGTACTAAAGAGAGCTTATCTTCAAAACAATATAGGGCTGATGTAATCTGCAAACGGCCTGGCCGGATCTATGTCACTCCTCAATCATATTTTTGAATTGTTCCATAAGTAATTATTAAAATTTACTTGTACGCTTACACCGAGTTTATAACGGATTTGGATTTTGAGGAACTAGTGAGTGGTGGTTTGTGTATTTTTGGTGGTCAAGGAATTTAAAAGGAGACTGTTTGGACGACAGACAAGGAAAAAAATTCCACTCAAGACCTACGACGGATCGGACTTGACAATCACCAGAAGCAGCTTGAGGCGAAATCTAACAGGTTCGCCAACCTATCTTCATTAAAACAAAATTATTTGTGATAATTATCATTTAGATAGCCCAGAGAAGCATCTATATATTTTTTTCTACTGGTATTTTCCGTAGAAAACGTATATAAATCTTATTTAAATTTAAAAAAAAAGAAAAGAAAGAAAGTACTAGTAACCAGCTTTCCACAAAGTACCCGTACAAACAAAATATCATTGTGATAAGTAAATTATCGAATTCATACTTAAATAGATTTATTTCCAGTTGTCACAAAAGCTGATTTTTAGATACATAACAATTTTAGTTCGTTTATTACATGCTATCAGTAAACTGTTAATTTTCAATTGCAAGAAAAATAACGGAAAATTGAAAGAGATGTATATCTAACATATTTACGGTACCTAAAGGCCTTAGATTATAAGAGTGTTTAAATACGTTTCTTCCAAATTCATCGGATAGTTTATGTCATTTTCATTTTTGTCAGTAATTCGTAATATTTGCGAAATAAGTTATAGTTCGTCTATTCGCGTATACTTTAAGAATAATTATATTTTACTATCATTGTAAAGTAAACGAGGAATAGGAAGTGATTAATGAATTTTCTAATAAATGGCTGAATTTAAATTGAGTATTAAAGGAAAGTGGAAGAAGCGAATTTTATAGATGGAAAGGAAAATAGATGCTTTTTGTGAATTTATTTATCATTTCTGGCTTGATCACTGATATTATTTTTTTTTATAAGTTTAAATATTATTTTGCGTTCTGTTAACGTTTAGTTCCTAAAGAAGAGGAAATTTTAGTTTGTTTCTATATTCAATTAGCCAGTTACGTTCAGGAAGCTTTACATTTATTTCTTTATAATTAATCTGAAGATTATTAAATTCATTTATTTAGGCATTTCATTATTTTTATAATAAATATTACTGGTGTTTGTGTTCAACTTAAAGATTGGTTTTATTCTCACCTACCTTTTTCTTTATTTTATGTATATACCTATTTGTATAATATTGACATTCTTAATAGGTACTAGTACATATTTTCTCTAGGCCTTGTAGCAGCGAATAACTGAAGGTAAGATATTGTAAACCGCCTTTCCCGTCACATCATCTTTACATTTCTCTTCTGACCCTTCCTGACCGGGATTACCGATTTTTATTAACACAATTTGGTTTTCTTTCTTTCTTTTTTTCCTTCCTTTATCCATCCTCCAGTTTTATTTATTTTTTTGGGATTTCTTCGTTTGCCCATTTAAACGAAGTGGCGTCCAATACCCCACCCCTATGCAGCCGACCTGAGTGGGCACAACAAAGTCACTTGGGAATTATTCCCGTGACAGGCATAAAAATAAGAATTGTTAAAAAATCTTCAAAACATGACAAATTTAACTTATATTTTAGAAAAAATAAATAAGTAGGAACACCTCAACACCACAGAGAATAGTGATGTCTTGAACCACCAATGTCCACAATACAGTAATATTTTAAACGCTCCGCACAAATCTTAGAGCAAAATATACTTGATGCTATCTGAAGCCCAATCGGAAGCAATTATTGTAGCTCCGCTATGGAGTAAATACAGCAAGCCAGCATGCTCGAGCTTTCACGCCAAGGGACGTACCCTTCGGCCAGACAGCAAGCCCATGTCCATTTCCATGAAGTTGAGAATTAATTTCCAGATCAGAGGACCATAAAAAATAACCTTAACCTGGATCAAGTGGTGCGAAAGATGCTATGCGTCTGCAGAGGTTTGTCGGCATACAAGCGATTTAAAAGGCGATAAAAGGTACTTTAGTTTGGTTTCCTGAATGTAACCACTCATAAAAGTTGAATCCTTGCCAGTAACAAGCTTGGTATATCCGATGCAGTACGTGCAGCGAAAATAAATTGGCTGAAAACTGGTTTAAAGTAGCCAAACAGTAAAATGATGATTCAGCAGAACAGAGGCCAGAACCGCCGTCAAAATAGTACAACTGCAATAGTTGATGGTAGTTTGTGAGCTGTAAGGCCAAAAAAATGATGTTTCCATCACCAAAAGATGCATAAAAAGCACTATGCATAAGTAACTGATAAAACCACCTAGAATAATGGCCCATAATAAGGAAAAAGGGTGACGCTAGCGGTAAGAAAACAAGTGTACGTACGTACGCCAACGGATGAATGTGATTGGTTGAAGGTAAGATAAACAGTGCGTAACCTGGGCTCAAATAGAGGCTTTGTAGTGTTTCAGCCAAATAAAAATATTACATAATTAAGGAATGATGAGAGAATATATAAGAGATTAATGTAATTCAAATGATACAGGTTAATAGCCCACGAGTTGAAGAGTCTGGCGGTCAACAAAGCAACTGGCAGAGGAAATCTAGCCTACTGGAGAAATCTTTGCAATTGAGTATATGTAAATTCGCGGGGTTTTTAAATAACCAAATAACAATGATAACCTAATTTTATTTTTGAACTATCCTGTATAGAAGAATGCTTTTTCTTTTTTTTTAGAAGTGAGCAGCTCGTTTGAGACTCCTTGTAAAAGTTTATTTCACAGAATCCCAAGCTTTCTGCTGTTGATGTTAGCCATTTTCAAGGGTGTTATTGTCCTAAAATTAAACACACAATATTTTAAAGCACAAGATTACCACCTAATTTTTGTTACTCTATTACTCTCCAGTTGTTTCTAACAACTTATTTTAAATTTATGGTATTTAGTTATATACTGAAAAATGCAAACAAGACAATGGCACACCTGATGATGGCTGTCATCAATATCAACAGCCCGAAAGCTTGGGATTATTTGAAATCCATTTTTACAGGATTGTCAAACGGACTACTCATGAAAAAAAAATGCGTTCGTCAAGTAATAATGTTTTAAAGATATAAAATATGTGAATAATTCATATTTAGCTAAAATATTCAACGTTTTAATTAATAATATTTAAGAAAATAATAATTCATTAAATTTATTTGGGAATTGAATAAAATGCCACTTTTACACAAATCAAGTTCAAGTTTGCACTTACGAGCACAAACGAATTTGGTAACTGAACGATAGTTATAAAATAATTTAAGTTTCGCTGTAAATACTACATTTTGTCTATAACAGTTGAAACTTTTTAACAAAATGATATAAAAGAAAGTTAAAACATGTAAAGTAACCACTAAGAGAATAGATTGCCTTCAGAAAGGTTGTGTAGAACAATAGTTATAGTTAAGCAAAATTGGCTGTATAACTTATTAAATAAACCCAACAGAATTATGTAGCCTATGCAGCCTTCATGAAGAAGAGGAGATTTGTACCATTTTCTAATTTCCTGTCCTGTTCACTCTTCGTTAGTGGCCTGTTCGCTCTTCGAGCGGTTTATTTATGTTCTATTATTAGTGATTTACAATATTTTGAGTTTTCTCTGATCTTACAATCACCAAGCAAGACAAATGTAATCAATATATTCAATTTTTATGATGAGGTATTGAAATTAAGGTCATTTAGTTTTATTTATCATTATAGTTTATTTATCATTTAGTTTATTATTTATTTATCATTATAGTTTATTTATCATTTAGTTTATTATTTATTTATCATTATAGCTATGATCTATGTTTACGATTATAGTTAAATGAGCAATGTTATTTCTGTTTAGCATCGTAAGTTTATGTTGTCTGTATTTTTGCTCATTTTTCATTTTATTTTTTGAATTTTCATTTTATCTTTTGGGTGACGTATATAATTTGTAATACAGCCAAACCTCTTTGTATAGTGCGCCGCCCTTAGAACAAATAATTAAATAATAATAATAACAATATTAGAGTAAGAGAAAGTGATCCGATTGTTTCAAACCAGATTTTTTATGTTCATATGCCAATTTATAGCGGTTGCAGAAAAAATATAATATTCAACATATGAGCACAGTATTACACCTCGTTCATTTGTTAACACCTACACTCGAGGGTAAAGAGCTGCCATAAACCTATATACCCTACTTTATGGGGGCCCTTGCGCAACTGAACATAACCTAAAACCTTACGCTCCATCAAAGTCGTAAAAGCTACAGCAACCAAAATACAAATCAAAGTCAAGACATAAGAAATCAAAAACATTGCTACATCTAGAAAATCTACATAAATATTGATGTAGTTTGTTGCACTAATCTGCAAAATATTACTTTACTCACTGTTTGATAAATAACTAACTTATTGTATAAATTTAGAATTTGGGCAGTATTTATTAAATTGGATTTGTTTTCGAAATCATAAGCCACATGATTGTTTCTGCCAGATTTCTTGTTTATAAATTTACAATTTTTTCTGTTTGTAAAAGAATATAGACAACTACACTTTAAGTTCTCTTTATAAAGTTTATGCTACTAGGGATCTTAAGTATTTGTTAACCATAACCCTTCATGGAATTTCAGAAGTTCATCACGTTAAAGAACATCACCTTATGTATATAAATATAGATTGGAAAAATTCCTGCATAGAGCTTGCAGGAATGTCGGTAATGTATCTACAAAGACAAATTTTCCTATTTTCCATAAAGGAGGTACCCCTTTTTCTCTGGGAATGGAATTGGATCCGTTTTATACACGTAAGGGTAATTTATTCTGGAGTAACTTGCACAAAAGAGAGGAATGTTGTAGGCACAAGACATTCTTGTTCCTTCTAAATATAGAAAGAGAAAGTTGTGTGAACGTTTCACAATAAATTATGAAATACAAAGTTTGTTCCATTTATTGAAAAAAAAAAATTGTAATTCTAGCAATGCTTCCAATGTAAATTAATATTTACATAGATGATGAAACCATACATGATACTAAAGAGGTACTTTAGAGGAAAGCATAACGCTACTGTTCTCCTTCAACCCACCAAAAATCCAAAGTGATAGGTATTTATGTGTGTAGATAGTATGTGAAGTTTAAAGAGAATCGTTTTCGACAAAATCATAGAAAACTGAAAATGTTCAGTAAAGTCGCACCTGCAGTTGATGTTTGTCCGAAATCTTCATGGTGGTAGTGCCCTAAGTGGAATACCAAGTTTGAGTTTCCCGCGACTTTTCGTTTTAGAGATATTCTAACACACATACACAGATGGATCGCTAAAAACATTTTTTTCGTATTCAGAGGAACCGTAAAATGTGTATTTCCGGTGAAAATTCAATTAGCAGTAAGAGATCTAATAAACAAACAAACATCAAACTGATAGACAAGTAATTATTTATTTGATTACTGACTGTTTCTGCTAAAAGGGGTACTGTGATCGTGTCAGAATTTCGATATCGTGTTTTTACAGGATATGAACGTTTTGAGGACCCGTTAGTCCAAAAATATTGGTCTGTGTTGTGTGTATGTGTGTGTGTGTGACTCAAAAAATGTAAAATCGCTGTAAGTTAATATTTACTATTGCATTTAAGTTCTACCAGGAGACCTGACAATAAGGTTTAGGTCAAAAATCAGTCAACCGGAAATAACAATTTGAAGATTAGATTTCTTAGTCTATTTGTATTTTTCTCGAAAATGTGTCTAACGATTTCTATAAACTTCGTCAAAAAAAATAAATAACTAAATAAAGAGCTCCAACTTCTATTCGAATTTATTTGGTTTAGAGAGGGAGGTGGATGGAGAAAAAGTTTTTCCCATTTTCTTATATAAAACGCTCTTATCATAGAAAATTAATAAAAAATAAATGTATAACCAAAATTCAAAGTTTGAAGAAATTTGGTTGACCGGAAGTGAGTGTACTTGAGCGGTTTTTTCAGTTTTCTGCGATTTCCTCAATAAAGATACTAAAGATTTTCTTTGAACTTGATGTACTAACAACACATACTATATAGACCTATCTCTTTTGTTTGAAACATTTGTCCGATAAGTAGATCTTAAAGGGACTCTGGGTGAACTAGTAGTTAACGCTATCCACATTTGTCGTTCAGTTTTAATTGCTTTTAATTACCGTGTTCTCTTGTATACATGAAGATAATATTGAGGCAAGTTAAATTTAGTAAAACATTGTGAATGTAAACTGCAGTGAAAGAAAGTCGTATGAGTGATTCACATCAGATTTTTGCTTTCTCTTACTCCGAGTAAGAGGAAGTGTAATTGTATAAATTTTCGATTTCCAGTTTTCACCGGAATCACGTTTTGAGGACCCCTGAGTCAAAAAAGTGGTTTTTAGAAAATGGTGTGTGTGTCTGTGGCACGTCCTTGTGTGTGTGCGTGCGTGTGTGTGACTGTATGTAACAGCATAGCTCGAAAACGAAAAATAGCAGAACCTTCATACTTGGCAGTCCATTCATCATGGGATGAACTTGGTATCACCATGGGATCTGACAGGAACTTACTTGCCGAAATTCCTCAACCGGAAGTATCATTTTACTGAATAGATCTTTCAGTATTTGCGAATCTCAAAAATGACTCCAACGATTTTCTGTTAGTTTACCAACAGTAAATTTGACCAATTGATTTACCAACCAATTAATTAGTTTATTAACTACACATACAAAGAGCTACAAGGCTCTATTGAAACATTTTTCTGGGTAAAGTCATTTAAGGTGGTTTTTGGGAGAGTGGTTGGGTTCTGTTTTCCTCTAAAGTGCTATTTCTATTTATTGTATAATTGTATTATCTAAATAATATTAAATAGAACTAAGTATGTTGTCAGTATTCCGAATTTGAATAAAATCGGATGTCCATAAGTGCGTTCCATGTAATCAGTTTTCTGAAATTTTCTCGAATACCACTTCAACAATTTTCATTAAAATTAGTTTAGCGATTATACATACAAAGCTACAAATTTTATTTGAAACACTGCTTCGAAAAATTCATTTAAGGTGGTTTTTGGGAGAGTGGCAGGGTCATATTTACATCTAAAGTGGTATTTTAGTTTTTTATTTAATTCTCTCATCTAAATAACATTAATTAGAATTAAATATGTTGGCAATATTCCGATTTAAACGAAAATCGGTTGACCGGAAATGCCTTTTTACTGAAGTTATTTCAGTTTTTTACGATTTTATCCTTAAAAACCATGGGCGGATTTCATTAAATATTTACAATTACGTACTAGGAATACAGAGTGCTCTCAGTATTAGTGAGATGTTTTGTCCGAGGAAGTTCTTTTAAAGTTTAGGGGGAGGGAGTGTGTAGGTTTTCTAAAAAAAAAAAAGTGAGTGAAAGGTGAATGATTTTGTCAAATTTATATTCTCCAATTGATTTAAAATTAAAGACAAACAAAAAATGATAAGTTTGAAGAAACTTTCACTTAAATGGTGTAAGAGAAAGTCGAGTGCGTGATTCGCACCAGATTTTTTTTTATATAATTAAATATGTGCCAAGTATTTGTCTCTTTATATACTATTAATTACCTAAAACTAGAAAACATTTCCATTTCCTAGTTGACATTTCTAGCTAATATCTCTCTTCCACCAGCCTCCTCTGAATTAAACTAGTTTTATAACTATTACAAATAGTCTCTAAACTTCCGTTAACAGTTTCAGGCTCTTGATCAGTATATGAACCTTTGTCACTTACAGTTCAGTCGGCAGTGTTTAAACTAAGAGGTTCTTCAATAATAAAATTTACGCTTTAATTAGAAGGGCTTATTTTCAAGGTCAAAGGAATCTAAGAGTAGCATAACTTTCAAGTTAATTAAGTATTTACTTTTACTTTATGCAAAGTTTTATTAAGTCAAAATGAAGTGTGTGTGGGGTAAAGTGACATGTCAAATCAAAAATTCGAAATCATAATTCATTCATTGCGCTTTTTACTTCGTCTTACTTGCTGGTATGACTCCAGTATCTCCTCCTCCCCCTGTAACCCCACTAAAATCAATTTTCTCGAAAAATAAGTTACGAACAAAAGTGATATGTCTCTTTGTGTATGATATGTTTCGATGGTGTTTTCATGGAGAAATTGTAGAAAACGGGGAAAAAATGTTTAAGAAAGTCACACTTCCGGTCCACCGATTTTCTTCAAACTCAGAATTTTGGCAATTCATTTAATTATAGTTAATATTATATAGGGGCCTGGTTTCAAGTTAATAAGAAGTGTCAGTTTTTATTCTCCCATTTGCTGATTATACTTAAGTCCATTGCATGTTATCAGTGTTTCTGAAGTAATAAAATTCACCTATTTGGAATCAAAGTGCAATGATTCGATTTGTTTCTTTCTTATAGGAAGTTTGTTTTAATGTTTGTTAATTTAAGTTTTAAATTTTATGAAATTTGCCTATAAATTTTTTGAAATTTTCCTGAAGTGAATCAAAGTGGAATGATTTGATTTGTTTTGTTTTTAATTTCTCAATATAGTCGAAGTTTTAGGTCATATATATAATATAATATGTTTTTATTCTATTAAAGTTTATGATTTTTATTTTCGTCGATTGAAATTAGTATATTAATGATATCATTGTTTTGTTTATTGTTTTTGTTGATATTGTATTATTTTAACTTATTATTGATAATAGATTTTATAGTTATTGCTTATGATTATAAACTAAAGCTAAGCGAGCAGGAATAAGGAATGATTGCGCAATTTCGTGGGAAGGAAGCGATAGTAATGTCCCGGAAATGAGCTCATACGATGTGTGATAATATGTAAACAATGGAACGTTGTCTACAGATTTCGTAGTATTGTTTTAATTGCTTAACATTCCTTTCGTAGTTGCTTTGAAGTTGCTAAAAGGTCGTGAGGAAAAAGAGTACATTGTTAAAACATATTTGAAGATTAAAGAATTCATTTTTCATTCATTAAAGAAAAATATACTTAGTTATTTAAATAAGTTAAAGGAAATAAATGGTTTGATAGTTCTAAAGCTAGAGAGAGAAAGAAAATACATCTTATTTAATAACTTTCACCATGAATAAAATGATTTGAAAGGATTGTCACAATACATGGCAATAAATATTAATAATACATAAGGGACGTAGACAATCACAGTTCAAATGCCGACATATAAAGCAATTAATTTTTAAAGATCAAATATTAAATGTAAGGGATACCTGGTATACAAAAGAATTAGCAGGTCAGTTACCTGAATAGAATTCGGCTAGCTTGTTTGTAGAGAAAACCTTTGTACGTTTTATTCATTATCACTGGTATCTGGCAAAGTACAGTGAAAGGTGCCCACATTGTTTCTGACCTAAAAACTTTTTATAAATTTGGAAATTCATTATAAACTTGACCTCCTTTGTACTATGTAGACAATCACTTATTGTAACGTTTGGAAAGGCCATTGGTTGAATAGATTTCGGCTTGTCTGTGGGGTCGTTAGCTTAATTCTTTGTCTTGAGGCTGTCTTGAAGTTGATTGTTCTGGTGTCTGGGAAAAACATCTGTACAGTGAAAGTCACATTGTTTTGTTTCTTTGACCTAAAATTTCTCATAAATTGTTAAATCAATTAATTTTTCCGCCTATGAATTTCTGAAACATGTGTTAATGAAATGAAATTGTGCTATACATGGAAGAATTTTACCTGGACCATTAAAAGAAAGATTTAGGAAAATACCATAAATTTATATCACCATTGTAATAAAAAAAATATAGAATGTATTATTTATAAAAATGTTTGAAGATATCTCTCTTCGCGATCTTAAAATAAAATTGAATAATTAAAATGTTTAAATAATTTGTTGAAATCTTTGCATGACCTGAAATTCAATACATATTTATTGGATTGTATTTATTAATAATAAAAATTATATTATTCTACCACACTGAAGATAAGTTTTTGTTTGAAATTGGTTTTAATTTGAATTTTAGAATTTTGAATTTTGGAAATTTTCCTTGGACTAGATGAGAATGAACTTCTCCCCTCCCAACAGCAGGAAATTTATTTAAATTTTATTGAGAAAGTGCAAAATTTGTTTTATCTTTTTCTTGGCCGTAGATTCATGGCGAGCGATATTGATTTGCCTCTAATGTGGGCCTTTTTCAGCTTGCTGAGGTGTACCAATTTTTTAGACCATTTATGTGTTGGCTCAAAATGTCGGCTGATAGCCGACGTTGCTCGCATCCGAAGTTAAAATAAATTCATATTGATAATTGGGGTATGCCAGAACGGGTGGAGAAATTAATTTTTGTCTAAGAATTTGAAATGCCGATGTGCATTGGGGAGACCATACAAACTTAATATTTTTCTTTGTTAAATTCGTTAAGGGCTTGTTTTGTTAGAATTTTTAGTGTAGATGTTAAATGTTCATGGAATGTTTTGCCGTGAAGAATTAATATGTCGTTTATGAATGTATGGCATATGTCACCCGTGTACCCTGTTAAAAGTTTGTCCATTTGTGTTTGGTAACAGGAACTTGCGTTCTTTAATCCGAATGGAAGAGTAAGGGATTTGTATGTACCGAATTGTGTGATGAATGTAGTTTTGTCTTGTGATGATTTGTCAAGTCTAATGGAATGAAATGCGTTTGATGTATCGAGTGTTGTGAAGTATGTTGTGTCGTGTAATGTGGATAAAATGTATTGAATGTCTGGAAGAGGATAAATTTCAGATGTGGTGATTGCGTTTAATTTACGCTGATCAACCACGTACCTGAACTATTTGCGTAACCGGGTTATCTCGTTTGGATCGACTTTTGTCCAGAATTTGATAACAGAATTTGGATTCTTCTTAACCAGAATTACCGGATGAGCCCAGTTACTAGTACTCGGTTCAATTATTCCTCTGTCCACATTATCCTGTATGAGAGCTTATTGTATGGGAGCTTCAGAGTGTGATAATTTGTAAGGTCTACTGTGTACAGGCGGATGATTTTGTGTGTCTATGTGGTGTGTTATATCTGTAAATTTTGTTTTGTTGTCTTTATCATGTGTGAACGTGTCATAAAATGGAGAGAATGTTTCAACGATTTTGTCTGCTTGTTGTGGAGAGAGATGAGTGAGTTTCTGGCGTAATTGTTGTTGAAAGGCTTGTAATTGTGTTTTTTCTTTGTGCGAAAGTTGTTGAATGGAATTTATGGTATGTTTGTGTGATGAACTTAGTAACTTGTCACGGGAATAATTTCTACGTGACTCTGTTGTGCCCACTCAGGTCGGCTGCATAGGGGTGGGGTATTGGACGCCACTTCGTTTAAATGGGCAAACGAAGAAATCCCAACAAAAAAAATAAAACGTTAGTATGAACAAAAAAAAATTGTGTTATTAAAAAGCGGTAATCCTGGTCATGAAGGATCATAAGAGAAATGTAAAGATGATGTGACGGGAAAGGCGGTTTACAATATCTTACCTTCAGTTATTCGCTGCTACAAGGCCTAGAGAAAATATGGTACTAGTACCTATTAAGAATGTCAATATTATACAAATAGGTATATACATCAAATAAAGAAAAAGGTAGGTGAAAATAAAACCAATCTTTAAGTTGAAAACAAACACAAGTAATATTTATTATAAAAATAATGAAATGCCTAAATAAATGAATTTAATAATCTTCAGATTAATTATAAAGAAATAAATGTAAAGCTTCCTGAACGTAACTGGCTGATTGAATACAGAAACAAACTACAATTTCCTCTTCTTGAGGAACTAAACGTTAACAGAACGCAAAATAATATTTACACTTAAAAAAAAAAATGATATAGCCAGAAACAGATAAATAAATTCAAAAAAAGCCTCTATTAGGTAAATTCATAATTTTCCTACCCATCTATAAAATTCGCTTCTTCCACTTTCATTTAATATTTAATTTAAATTCAGCTCTTTATTGGAAAATTCATTAATAAGTTCCTATTCCTCGTTTACTTTACGATGATAGTAAAATATAATTATTCTTAAAGTATACGCGAATAGACGAACTATATTATTTCGCAAATATTACGAATTACTGACCAAAATGAAAATGACATAAACTATCCGACGAATTTGGAAGAAACGTATTTAAACACTCTTATAATCTAAGGCCTTTAGGTACTGTAAATATGATAGAGGTACACCTCTTTAAATTTTCCGTTATTTTTCTTGCAATTGAAAATGAACATTTTACTGATAGCATGTAATAAACGAACTAAAATTGTTATGTATCTAAAAATCAGCTTTTGTGACAACTGAAAATAAATCTATTTAAGTATGCATTCGATAATTTACTTATCACAATGATATTTTGTTTGTACGCGTACTTTGTGGAAAGCCGGTTACTAGTACTTTCTTTCCTTTTTTTTTTTTTTTTTAAGTTTAAATTAGATTTATATACGTTTTCTACGGAAAATACCTGTAGGAAAAAATATATAGAGGCCTCTCTGGGCTATCTAAATGTTAATTATCACAAATAATTTTGGTTTAATGAAGATAGGTTGGCCAACCTGTTAGATTTCGCCTCAAGCTGCTTCTGGTGATTGTCAAGTCCGATCCGTCGTAGGTCTTGAGTGGAATTTTTTTCCCTTGTCTGTCGTCCAAACAGTCTCCTTTTAAATTCCTTGACCACCAAAAATACACAAACCACCACTCACTAGTTCCTCAAAATCCAAATCCGTTATAAACTCGGTGTAAGTGTACAAGTAAATTTTAATAATTACTTATAGAACAATTCAAAAATATGATTTAGGAGTGACATAGATCCGCCAGGCCGTTTGCAGATTACATACTGCCCCATATTATTTTGAAGATAAAGAGCCAGCTCTCTTTAGTACAAAGTTCGCCGTTGTTATTCAGTACTTTCTTCTATTGTTCAGAGTTGTTATGTTTCTATAAATAGTTATTTTTACTTTAATAAAGCTTATTTTTACAACTATTTTTTTCTATTAAATTATTATTTCTATAAAATACATATAAATTTAATATTAAAAATACCCGTTACAAACTCCGGGTTGTAATGAATGTGTGCGATTGGAAAATGTTTGGTGATGGAGATCTCATGGTGTGTGGTGTTTATTAGTGTAATTGCACCAGCGTTATTATGTACGTTTGTCAGTGTGTGTGGCAAGTAAAGTCCTGTAGGAAGACTGTCATGTTGTGTCACCATTATGGAACCGTCTGGAATTTTCGTGTGAAGAGTGTATGTATGACTATGTGTGTGCGTGCTGGAATTATGATTTTATGTCGAGTTGCTAATGTTCCGGGTAAAGTTGTGTTTTGAATGGTATTAATTTGTGATGTGTTGTCTGTTAAGAATGGAATTACTGTTTTATGTATAGTTATGTTCAAGTTTTTAAAATTAATGATTGCTTGAAATTTTGTGAGCAGGTCTCTCCCAATGATCATTTCAAATTCATTTTTCAGTTGGGACACTATGAATTTACCCTGAAATTTTGTGTTTTCGTCTATTGATAAATGAACGGTTGACAGGCCATAGTTGGGGATAATCTGATTCGTAATCGTTTCAGGATTGTATCAGATTTTTCGGGTCTCGATTTGACTTGACTGGCATCTATGAGGGAATGCGAAGCGCCTGTGTTGATTAACTCTTTAACTTTTTTGTTTTTAATTTGAAGAGTAATTAATAAATTATTTGAATCGTGGAGTGCCGGGATCAGTACAGTGGTAGCCGTTTGAGAAAACGGCTGAGCGCCTAGTCGTTTTTTGAATTAAACCAGCATGCCTTTGCTGTGTGCCCACGCTTTTCACATATCTGGCGTCTTGGTGGAATCCAGCGGTTTGAAGTATTGCCACTATTATCGTTATTCTTATTGCTAGCATCATTATTATTATTATTATTATTATTAAAACTTTGTTTTTTGAAATACGGCCTACTTTGCTTGAAGGGACGATAGTTCGACTGGTATTGAGGCTTTTTGCCAAAATTAATGAGCGTTTTATTTCGATTTTTGTTCTTACACTCGCGATTCCAGTGGTTGCCTTGACAGAATTTACACGGCGACGGTGGTTCTGAAACTACGTTTCTTTTTCGCCGCGATGTTATTACTTGGAATTTTTGCTTGCATTCATTGTGCCAGTGCGTACCAGCAGAATGTTTGCAAGGTGATGGCGGTTTTTGTGTGGATTCTACAGGCGTATCCGACTTTTTTATTGCAAATATTGAACCTTGCGGTTCTACGTTTTGAATATCTCTAAGGGCTGTGGCATAAGCTTGTGCCTCATCCAGGGTTTTAGGAAGTTTATCTGAACCTGAGCCTTAATTGAATTAGGTAAAGATT
Organism: Triatoma infestans; assembly: GCA_011037195.1. Lineage (NCBI taxonomy): Eukaryota > Metazoa > Arthropoda > Insecta > Hemiptera > Reduviidae > Triatoma > Triatoma infestans. The sequence goes on from JAAEAF010000406.1 coordinate 244,088, forward strand.
TGATGAAGGCGTCTGTTGTTAATTTATCTACAAGGTTTTGTAAGGTTAGCAGTGCATTTTCTTGTGCTTTAAAAAGCAACGAAGTAGATATATGTTTAATGCGATCAGGGAACGCTTCAAGAGTTTCTTTCGGATTCTGATGTAGGCTGGTTATTTGTTGTAAAAGAACAATGGGCGTTTTTTCTTTTTTAAATCTGTTAATCAGATTTTCTATTGCCTTCTGATAGGTTAAAGAGACATTATTATTCGCGCATTGATTTTTAAAAGTATCAAAATATATCTTTGCGGGACCAGCAATTTTAAAATCAAAATTTCTAATTTATCCGCATCAGACCATCCCGATAGGACACTATAATTATTGAGTTGGTCGATGAAGCTGGAAATATCGCTATTGTGCGAACCGTCGAATATAGGTAAATTATTTATTATTTGGAGATTCCTAATATTCACAGGATTTGCCGTATTGCACTTATTTAAAAGGTACGCGATCGCCTCATCGACTGTCTTTTGCTGACCATCAATCGTATAAGTTGCCATTTTCTTAATTTTTGATAAGCGTTCTTTCAACACTAATAAATTACCGCCTATTAGGAGATTATGTTGTTTTAATATGTTGATGATATCGGCCCTTTTCATAAACAAAAAAGTCGATAAAGTGTAGAAGAATTAAATGTAAAAATAAATATAGAAGTAAATGTATTAAATATTAAAAATTAAATGCCAAAATGTAATAAAATTGAAAAAAATAACTTACTTTTTCCTTTGAAAGCTGAAGCGGGATTCGAAAAGCGCTGCCATCAATATAATGGAGTTGTTGAGGAGAGAAATTGGGTTTGATTGAATAAACGAGATATGAAGACACTGTTATAATGTAGCTATAAGTTTACACAAACTGCACTGGACTTTATAATGAAACTGATAGAATAACAGGTGGGAGTAGAGATATGACACGATGCAATGTATGGTTGAATCTGATAGATATCCTCTAGATAGATTCTCATTGGCTTATATACACAGGTTCTCCCACTGCCTAAATCAGAGCCTGCCTAAGTCAGAGAGTAGTCTCTGTTAACCAGAGAGAGCCTCTCTTCTCTCTGCTGGATGCCATTACACCAATAAAGGGCTTATTAGATGATAGAATATTACATTAATATTATATAGATGATAGAATCGTATAATTAACTGATTAAGTTTAGTTGCTCTCCAGCTTTAACATTTTCATGATAGCTGAATATTTATTCGCAGAAGGGGAGGGCAAACCCTACGCTATCCAAAGCCTCCCAAGGGCCCATATAGCTACCGGCTGAATATTTAATAAAAGTTAGAAGTTTGAAGAAAGATTGTCAATTATAATTTTGGAAAAATGTAATCAGAGAAAGTTGTGTTTCGCAACAATGTTTGAACAACTGGAATAGTTTGGAACAGAAGACGTTAAGGAGGAAGTAAATGATCGTGTTACAGATTTTGGAACTTGTGTTTGTCAATCGGAATACATGACGAGATTTTCCACATTACGAATAACATTTTCTTGGGAAAAAGTATGCAATAAAATATCTCACATCAGTTTCTCTTACTGCAGTTAATGCAATCATAAAATTGGGCACATTTTTTCTAATTTGTAGATTGTCTCCAAAGTTTCAGTAGCCTTAAACAGTGTCCGCTCTAGGGGCGGCCAACCCGGACATTTGCACGGGGCGCCAAACTTTAGGGGAGTCATTTTGGCTGTAAGTGTGAGAAAAATATTGATGTGTTAAACACTCAATTAATAGAAAATTTCACATATCGATTTCTTCGATCGCTAAAAATTTACAATGCGTAGCGTGTTTATATTGTTTTTGCCTAAAAGGTAAATATTTACACTATTATTGAAAAATTAACGCAGAATTTGTAAAGGAAGATGCTTTAACTTGTTTGAACATGCGTATACTTCTCTGAACAGAATAGCATTAGCACACAAGCAGAGCACTACTTCAGCTTGTATTTGAACCTGCTTAAAAAATATATATATATGTTAAGTCTCTTAAAGTTAGCCGCCTAAAAAAGATCTCCTGCTAAAACTTCAAATATCACAGCTGTCCCATAAAGTTTAGACAAAAATGATTTGAATGAATGATTTCAAGAGAATAGCGCAAAATATTAGTGAGAAACACTCATACGACATTCTCCTAATCTTGCTAATACAATGATAAATAAAATGACGAATTTTATTTATATGTCGTAAATAAATATAGAGGTGGTGGGGGAGGCAGATAATAGAAATGATTACATTGTATTCTAGAAGAGAGCGCCAACAACATTAACAACGTTAGACAAAATTTGAAATTTAACACCACAAATTCCACAGAATAATTTTTCCGAAAATAATTTTTTTTTTGAAAAATGTTTTCAAATAAAAGTGATAGAGGTTTATATCTATGCAGTTAGTATCCCAAGTTTAGAGGAAATCGTTTTCGAGAAAAATTCCAAAAAAAGAAATTCAAAAACCTGTTCTTGCATTTCCGGTTTTCTGCAAATTTGGGATTCTACTAATGTTTCTAATGCACATTAATCTTATATAGGTGTTAGAACATACATTCTACTGAATGATACTTTAAAGGAAAACAGATGGTCCCCTGACCCCCCCAAATCAATTTCCCCGGGATAATGTTTCAATTTGCAATTTTTCTGCAAATTGCAAAAAAAGCTTTCAGTTGAGTCGCTCTTGCATTTGATGGATTTCGACCAAATCCATTCATAGATGCGATGTTGATCCAAAAGACGGAATATCAAATTTGAGCTCCCGCTGAAAACAACGAAATTTCCAAAAATTTGGCACCATTCAATACTTCCTCTTACAATAAGGTAGGGAAAATGAATCAACAATAAAATACACTTAACGTAAATCTTATTTTGTGTAATATTTCGCATCGCTCAAAACATCAAATGTTTTTTTACGACAGCTTCCGGAACAATGGTAAGCTAAGAAAACAAAGAAAAACCCAACATATATAATTTTTATAATAACAAAAATAATTCAATCAAAGAAGTTTTCAAACCGTACCCAATCATCAAAAAGTTTTTTAAATTTTAAATCAATGATAAGAGAAATATAGAAACAAACACTGAGACTATTGAGTGGGCCAACAGTGGGGATGACGTTTGTTTACTGCCCCCCCCCCCCCAATTCCCCCTGTCATTTCGCCACTAGCAGCTATAGCTGTCATATTGTGACAAGTTTCTGAAGCCCCCCAAATATGGAGATCCCCTCCATGACATTTATCTGTCATTTAACACTTTGCTGTTTTATATATATTGTTTGTGTTTGTATGTGTATCAGCTGTGCTTTTAACATAATACATTTTTTATTATATATTATTGTAATTAATGTTTGGTTTTATATCAATGTTTTACATTTACGATTTACTTGCTGTAATTATTACATTTTTAAATGATAAATGTTCTTTACTTGGCATTTTTATTATATATTTCTTCTTTTCACTATATATTAATATAGTGAGAACCTCCTCACGAACCATATCTAGTAAATTCCAGATGAGCCACAGAACTCGTCATGGTTGAAATCTGACCCCCTGCTTTTCGTTCTAATGTTCTACGGCGTTCTTAGTAACCCTAAGAGAAGCTTAAAAAAGCTTTTGAGGCTACAGAAACTCGAGTCCTATTTGTATACTACCTTGTGGTTTTCGGTGATGACCTAATAGCGTACTGTCAAACAACGATCGTGATTTCTCTAAACTCTGAATATATTGCAAGAAGAATTGGGAGAAATACATTTGACAATAACTATAGAGAAGAACAAGATATTTAAGATCTGGAAAAAGCTAGGATAATCAGTATAGTTAGCAAAAGAGTAGAGCAGGTCTCGAGCTTTAAATATCTCGGATCTCATCTTGCGAAAATGGCTTCATAGCTGAACAGGTTAGAGAAGGTATTGGTAATGTTGCAAGAATGTATAATTCTGTCAAAAAAGGTTTCCTACATCTAAAGGAACTGCCAAAGAAAAAGAAAGATTTCTGTCTAAAAGTCGACATTTTTGCATACTCATCGGAGTCCCGGATCCTTATGAAGAAGCTTAAGAGCCAGATACAGGTAACTGAGATGAGGTATCTGAGAAAGGTGGACTGAAAGCCAGGCGTGACAGAATTGAGAACACAACAATAAGGGCCAATCTGAACTTGTAGTCAACCGAGGAGATGAGAGTGGAAAACAGGCTAAGGTAGTAAGGGCACCTTTACGCATGGCCAGGACAGCATATGAAACCAGGCCGATGGATGAAGAGGAAGAAGTATGTTGAGGAAGAAATAGGAGGACGGAATCCGCGATGCCTTCTCCATAAGGAATATACCATAGAAAACCAACGAGAGGTAGTGCGAAATAGGAGGAATGGTCCGATCTGTGCAGGTGGAAAGCTTACACCGCCTAAGCGGTAGAAAGGAAAAGATAAAGAAGAAGCAGAAGAAGGAGGTTTAGTTAGCATTAAACTTGACAATTTACAGACTTTCCAGGGCCTCCATAACCTGCAAACTCTGAAATCAATTACTCCGGCAAAATGTTTCAAATAAAATTTATAGATCCGGTATTTTATCCGTCGTAGCATGCATATTGATTTTGTTCCTGACCGGTTTTGGTTTTTCATCCATCGTCAGAGCGAATTCATCAATTTCGTGTAGAGAGTTCACTTCAACGTAATGTTTCTGTTGCACTCACACTTGTTGATTGTATGTATGATAATATATAAGTATGAGGGTAACGGAAACATTACGTTGAAGTGAACTCTCTACACTAAATTGGTGAATTTGCTCTGACGATGGATGAAAATCCAAAACCGGTCAGGAACAAAATCAATATGCATGCTACGACGGATAAAATACCAGATGTTATCCAGCATTGCGGACCCACCCATATTTTCAATAAAATTTATGTGCTTATAAAAAAAATCCCAAGTTAAAAGAAAATCTTTGGAGCCGCTTCCGTGAAAATTTAGAAAAATTCATACACCTTTTGCTGGGAAAGTGGTACCCTCTCACAGTGAACAGATTTTCTTTAACAGTGCAATTCTTGCAATGCATTTGATATACCTTAATATTATAAAGGTGACAGAACTGTCCGCTGCTTGGAAGGGACACTTTGGAGAAAAACTTGACGTTAACAGGTCCCTCAGTATCTTCCGAACAATCACTTTAAAAATGTGTCAAAAAAACAATGATACGTCTTCATGTGCCTGTATGTGATTGGTATGCAAATGATGTTTCTCTTACTAGAAGTAAGGGAAAGTAAAAATAAGACATCATTTCGGCTTCAAACATTATAAAATCGTGAAATATCGTGAAAAATTGAAAACTTAGTTTTTCGAAAGACAATTTGTCACAAACGCAATACCCCCTCTTTTTCTCTCAAAGTTTTGAGATGATAACGATAATCATCCTAGAGCCGTAACTCTACCAAATTAAAGTTAACAATAAAAAAGATAAACGCCGGAATAGAGTTCATGGGTGAAGGGAGAAACTTCTGGATTGTAGACTTTTTCTTTCGCAAAATTAATTACAAGATGAGAGGAAAAACAGCAGATGGAGGATAACTCTAAGAGGAGTGAAAGCCGTACGGGCAAAGGATAATAAACCAGTGAGCTTGGAAAATTAATTAAAAAAATATTAATGCAATACAAGAAGCAATGTGCAAACTAAGCGGAACACTGATAAGGAAAAATTATTGGAAGTAAGAGAAAACTGAGCAAGGGGAGGGGAAAAAAATCCTTGTTTTTTACAGGTATTTTTTAGTAAAAAATACGACGTAAGCAGATCTTTCCTCCTTTGGCCTTAACGCTGCATACTTGGCACAGTATAATTATAATTAGACAAACAAAAATCTGGCGCCTTTCTCTTACGTCCGTTCATACAATTAGATGTAAAATGACCATTCACTTTGTTGTTGTGGTCATCGATCGGTTTCGGGCGTTCGCCCATCATCAGGATGTTTTTGTCAAAACAGTGTGAGTAACTTGCCAGAACAAATTTAGTTGTTACACTCAACTCAATTTAGTGTATCAACTAATTTGCTCTGTGCAAGTCTATGTTAATCACACTGTTTTGACAAAAACATCCTGATGATGGGCGAACGCAAAAAGGAGCTGGTCATTGAATTGAAGAAGTATTTTAGAGGAAACTTAGTGTTATTTTTCCCCCCTGAACCCCTCCAAAAAAATCAATATTCCTAGGAAAATATTTCAAATAAAAATGATACTGGTTAATTTGAATTAATTTGAACCATTTACACAGCCAATAGTATTTATTTCATTTATTGATATACCAACGTTTCGTGCACTTAACGTGCCATTATCAAGGAGTACATTTCTCTTACATTCTGAAAAAATTTTTTTTATACATATTATATATATTTGTTAAACTAGGTTTTACAACGTTACTATTGAAATCCAACAAACTAATTACCTTGTAAATTATTGTATTAGTCGAGAGGCTTCGTCCATGATTAAATTTATTTTTATATTTTTCATATATTCTTATTTTATGCTGAAAATGTAACTCAAAGAGTCTTGTCAGTATTGAATTATTTATTAACATACAATCGACATCATATTTAAATAAATAATTCAATACTGACAAGACTCTTTGAGTTACATTTTCAGCATAAAATAAGAATATATGAAAAAATATAAAAATAATTTTAATCATGGACGAAGCCTCTCGACTAATACAATAATTTACAAGGTAATTAGTTTGTTGGATTTCAATAGTAACGTTGTAAAACCTAGTTTAACAAATATATATAATATGAATAAAAAAATAAAAAAAAATAAAAAAATTTTTTTCAGAATGTAAGAGAAATGTACTCCTTGATAATGGACGTTAAGTGCACGAAACGTTGGTATATCAATAAATGAAATAAATACTATTGGCTGTGTAAATGGTTCAAATTAATTCAAATTAACCAGTATAAGTTAAATCATAAAACAGCAAGTAAATTCAACAAGTAATAAAAATGATAGGTATTTTTCTACCTGTCTAGAAGTTTAAAGAAAATTGTTGGAGCCTTTTTCGAGAAAATTGCACAAAAAAAAGAGTCTGGATCACTAAAGTCAGCACATTCTGTTGATGTCATATGCGTTGGGAATGCCTACACAGAATATCAGCGACTTTTCATTTTTGAGATATTTTGATGGCACAAACAAAAACATCCATACCCACAGAACATTCACTTAAAACATTTTATACGTACTCGGTAAGCACTCAATTTCGAAAATTTCGCACCGTTGCAATACTTTTTCTTTTACCAGTTCAAAAATGAGAAGAGAATGTAAAAATTCGGAAATAAATCTCTCATATGAATTTTTCCGACAGCATTTCTATAGTCTTAATAAACAATTTCTTCAAACCAGAAATGTTTCCCAATTGTTGAATACTCATTGATATTTTTGGAAATGAAACATCAAAATTTAACATCTGTAACCCCGCAATGGGCGCGTAGGTTCTGACAGATTTTTAAGATACAAAATTAGTTCGTTAAGATACGCTACCCCCCTTTCGATCTTTCTAACTCTGGAGCCGCTTTCAGTGCGTATCTTCTTAAAAGGTATGTTGATTTGATCTGAGTAAGGATGGTTGATTTATCTCTCAGTTACCCACGCCTAATCCAGAGTATAATGAATGCAAGTCAAAATGTAACTTCAGTAATGCAGATGTCTCAATTCCGGTTGATGGATTGTGTCCGAAATCTTCGTGCTAGATGGGATGGTAGTACCTAAACGGAATACCAAGTTTGACAAACAAACTTAGCAATATAGCAATTCTTCAATTTTGAGATATTGGTCATTAGTCCCATATATATATATATATATATATAGGCGCCTTTGGCGACCAACTTTCCAAACCCCCTTAATATTCTCAACAAAATTCTGAGTCAAATGGTTCAAGCAATTTGAAAATCCGTCCAGCCTAATTTGCATTATTAACTCAAAAACATCAAAAAAAAGTGTCATAAATTGTGACCGTTAACGAAACAAAAATTGTTTACTTTTTTATATTATATAGTATAGATATTATGTATACAGTATGTAGTATATACAGTATATACTATATACAGTATACAGTATATAGTATAGTTTGACGAAGACAGTCCTCTGCAAGCCCCTATCATCTTGCGATAATGTTATAACCATAGTCATTTTTACAAATAATCATTTGTTTATATAATTCAGTTATTATTACTGTGTTGTTGTTCAAAGTTATACCTATAAAATATTCAAATACAATTTATTTGGAGAGTAAGGTTGTAGTTATTTACAAAAGTCGTGCTGCGTACTGTAAAGAAGCTGTTTTTATTAGATGAGTAACCGTTTTTATTGTTTAATTAGATAATTATTTATTTTCAATACGAGTATTTGCTTTAGAGCTTAATATACACATTGATAAGGTATTTTCAATTAGCGTTAGAAATTATGATTGTAACTGAAGCCTAATTGATTAGAAGTTAAAGGGTCTGCATTTTGTTTCCTTGAATATTTTTTCTGTAGCATACCTTTTCAATGTGTCCTACCCTACCACAGAGTTACACTACGAATATCTGACTCCACATCGGGGAGCTGAATGATATTTCCTGTTGCTTGGGTAGATAGCTGTTTGGGGTTTGTTGGGCGAAATTTGTTTCCGTTTCAGATTTTGAGATATGATTTATTGTTGAAATTGGAACTCTTTGAAATGTTGTAGACTGACGGCAGAGAATCAGAGGATTTAATTTTAGCAGCAGATTCCTGAGACGCTCTATCCAAGGCGAGAGCAAATTCGATGAGACGTAGAAAATTTTTTCCAATATCTCTGTGGACGCAGATTTATTTTATCTACTGACCGCCAATCTCTACTTCATCTTTTCGGACACGATAAAGATTACCATCCCTCTCCGCAACCCGATTTCTTCGATATTACCTTCAATCCGATTACCTGATTACCTTCAATGTTTTCAATCCAACATCAGATATCGCCATATTGAAGCTCATGGTAATGTAGAATTCCTTTCCAGATTGCCATTAGAATCTGAAGATTTATACTTTCAGGATGATATTGGATTGTACCTGATTTCCCAAATAAATCACTTAACAGTCATGTCAAAAAAGATAAGTATCGAAACCCAAACGAGTCCCTGACATGAAAATCATTTATGAAGCACTATGTAAGGATCTAAAATTTCTGACTGTACTCTGGAAAGATGGATTTTCAGTGGTATTCGACTTTACATTCCGATCAAATTCCGACCCACAATCTTTCAGGAGCATATTAGATATTTTTGCATGAGCCCCATAGCGTTAACAAAATGAAAGCATTGGCAAGATCTTTTGTTTTTTGGCCTCGCATTGAAAGAGACATAGAAAATTTAGTCAAGAATTGCAGCCTTCCAGATGTACAGTTCATCAATACCATCGAAACCCTGTAAGGGTACATGTTGATTTTGCAGGACCTTTTTAGTTCTATAATTTTTTGATAATATTTATTGCAAATGGTTAGAGGTCGTACTAGCTTCATCCACCACGTCACATGCCATCATTCAGATACTAAAAAAATATTCGTTCGGTACGGTTTTCCTAATATCCTGGTTAGTGACAATGGTCCAAACTTAGTCAAGAGTCGATCATTATCTTTCATCCCGAGGAATCCGTCACATAAGTAACGCTCCATTTCATCCCGCTACTAACGCCCAAGCAGAAAGGTTTGTAGGATCTTTAAAACAGATTCTAAAAGCACCGGCCCATAATGACTCCACAATTCAAAATTAATACTTTCCTATTAGCCTACAGAAGAGCACCAAACACAACAACTGGAGAAAGTCCTTAAAATAGACTTTCGGAGATACTTAGATATCTGCCGCCCAGACATGCACTCAGATATGGAGACACGCATTCGAAAGGATCTCTTCTTCAAGGACAGAATACTTCACCCGGGACAACAAGTAGCTTTCAGACAGTATAATAAACCAACACAGAAGTAGATACTTGGTACAATAGTAAACAAAGACGGACAACTTCACTATACTATCAACGTAGATGGCAATCTCATCAGAAGAAGTATCAATCAAATTCGAGCAGCAGGACCTAGACCTATCTACAAATTGTTGTGGTGGTTGGTTACGCAGAGCTGGAAAGCTTCAGAGACATTTTCCGTGATAATGAAGCAGGCTATCACGAAAAATGTCTCTGATATTATCTACAAATGTTTAACTTGTAGGTGGAATGGCTACAAGAATATTGTAGCCTCCCTTAATTGTTAGTGTTTGTACAAAGAATGTGGTCAGTCATCAGTAAAGTTATAAAGCACATGTTAATGTGAGTAGTAACAGTGATAGAGTTTGAGTCTGTATGAATGTTGGAGCTGAAAGTTTTGAGTGTTAATTGTGATTTTAAGATGGGATAACTCTCCAGGATGCCATATCCTTGAAGAAGTGACTACTCCGCTCCCCCCTCCACAACGCGGTAATAGACCTACCATTCTAATTAGATATTTTTCAAGGCTATAAAAGAGTCAAATTTAAAAATAGATACTATGCAGTAGCTATTAAAGCAATTATTTAATAGATTACAATCTCATGCCTTTATTGCACTGATAAGAAAAAAAGATCCGTTATAGTCTGGTGAGATAAAGAGAAATCTAGAAGAACACATTATGGAGATTATATGGATGTGTATTTATTTTACCTATATCTGTCTAAGTGTAAGTATTAAGTGAAAACATATTATCGATTTATGTTTTCGATTAGCGTGATAACCTGACCTTGATATCTTTACTAGTAAATATATAGATATATCATAAAGCAATAGAAGGGAAGGGAAATTACAGACAACTAAACCTCACAAATTGAGAAACGTTTTTTAACACGAAACTAAATTATTAAAAAAAAAATAACTACTGATCGACCGTCAGGTAGTGGTTGGCAGGTTAAGTTTGTTTGAAGGGTGAGAACGTAGACTAAAAAAAGATTTTCTTTTGTTAATTTCCATTTTTCCAAAGATAATTTACTAAAACAGACGGAATTCTAATAAACATTGATTTATCTATTTATTGATAAATTATTAATCAGGGCAGAAAAATTACCTCGAAAGGTTTTTTCCGTCCCCAAAGTTCCACAAAGAGAAGCTTCAAAGGAAACTTGAAGAATATTCAAATGTAATAAGTTGTATCTATTTTTTGATATTTGATTTGTATTGATGTTTCTTTGTTGGCATTCATTTTTAAGTGGCGCCACTTAGCAAAGAATTTAGTAGCTTTCTTTTTACTTTCTCTTAGTGTTAGTAAAAGGAAGTATTGTAATCGTGTCAAATTTTCGATATCGAGTTTTCACCGGAAATATAGGTTTTAACGTTCCGTGAGTAAAAAAAAAGTGGTTTTAGTAAATGGTCTGTATGTGTATGTGTTTGAACAGCATAGCTCAAAAACGAAAAATCGTAGAAATTGAAACTTATATTCCGTTTAGGTATCACAATGGGATCTGACAGTAAGTTGTCTGCCAAAATTGCTCAACCGGAAGTACTACGTTGCTGAATGACTTCTTGCCGTTTTCTTAAAATGGCTCAAACGATTTTCTTTAAACTTGGCAATTCAGCTACAAATACAAAGATCTACAAATTTTATTTGAAACATTTTCCCGGAAAAATTCATTTAAGGGCACTGTTGGGGGAGGGATGGAAAAGGTTTTCCTCTAAAGTGATATTTCAATTTTTGTCATTAAATTTCATTAAATTTGATATAATAACTATAAAATTTGTCAATTACAATTTTGAAACTGGAGTAAAAGGAAGTTTTGTGAGTGTTTCACACCAGATTTTTTTTTTTACTTCTAGAAATTTTTGTTTGTTTGTTTGTTTATTAGATAGTTGCCAGTCAAATATTGGGACATAATTCTGGGACATAATATTAGGTCTAATATTGGATGTAATGATTTGCTCTGGTTCAGCTTTAGATATTAAATTATTTGTTCAATATGTAACGAAATAATAAGAAAATGGAAGATTATCAGAGAAATAAATTCTGAAAAATAGGACACGACTTTCTCATAAAGCAATCATTACAATTTACTGGGAAGTAACAAAAGCATTTACTTTTTTGACTGTTTTCTCTAATGAGTATTAGAAATAAGAAATCAGTTTATTCTTCTAAGTACGTAAAATCCATTGTTATTAATCACTTCAGCCTATTTTTGTGCCAATAATTCAGTTCCTCTTTGGACCACGAAGGTTCTTTGGAGATAAAGAAATCAATTCAAGCTACTTTCACCTCCTCTTCCAGAACAAAATTTTTCCCCCGCAGAAAAATAAGCCATGGATCGTTATAAGTGATAGTCCAAAGGAGCATGGTCTGGGATGAGCAAGGAACAAATGGCCAGAAGAGCATGGACCCTATCGAATTGTGCTGAGTAGAATTCCGATGTCATAGCTCACTTATTGGGAACCTACCCGAAATGCATCACTCATTCAAAGTTCCACCACACGCAGAATATTAACTTTTTCGCAAACCTTTTCCTTCGAGACCAGGTATAACCCACTGTTTTTGCTTGTTTGGGTTGGTAAAGTATATCACATTTCATCGCAGTGTCACTTCATAAATCGAACATCACTAAGATTTTTAAGAAAACTCTTAACACATTTCAACCTAGGTGCATTTTGCTGAGTAGACAATTGTGGGGGATAATCCTACAGCTTTTAGGTACCATTTCCAGTGCTTATTCATGGCAGAGTTAGTGGCACTTCTAACTCGCCTCTAAGTTTTCTAGTACTTGTTTGACGATGAGCTTCTGCAGCTTCTCTTAAGACATTGTATACGATCTGGTAAACAAGGGCTGATTGTAATTTGTTGAGGGTAAGGTCTTTAAGTTTACTGTATAACTTGTTCATAGTGTTGGTACATTTGTGTGTGGAACATCTGAAAATTTTAGAGATTTTCTCTGATGGTTTGTTGATGTACTCGTATGTAAAGGAAATATATTTGATAGGTCGACCAACAAAAATATGAGGAGAAATGTTGTCGTAATGTTTTGTGTTGATGAGTGTGGACGAATGTATTTCATCAAGTATTCTATTAAAGAGATGTTGAGGATAACAATTGTTGGAGAATATTGTAGAAAATCTTTTTTTATTGTCCGGATGAAATGTGAGATGACTAAAGGAGAAAACGCGTCTGGAAAAAGCGTTTACCGTGTTTTACCAGATAGACTGTACACAATGTCCAGCTGTTTACGTTGGTAACTACACGATATTAAAAAAACAGAATGTACCAGCACGAATACGACTGCAGAAATAAAAATGGCAAAGACATTATTGCTGCACTCACGAAACACTATAGGGAAAAATCATGAATTTGATTTTTCCAAAACAAAAATACTGGCAAAGGGAACGAACAGGAAAAAAGAAATATATAAAAAATGATATATATATTTCTGTTAACTTTCGAAATGACACAAATATCCTTTCCGTTCTTTATAACGGCTGGTTCATAAAATGACCTTTCACATACCCTACCCTTAAAAATTCCCAATTTCCACAAAATCCCTTTCACTTCTTTGCCTATTCAAACCAACTTTGATTTCTGTAGATGATTTAGAACAAGTAACTAGTTTCATTTTTTATGTTTGTGTGATATAAAATATGTTGTAATTTTAAAAATTCCACATCTTCAAGATTATCTAGTGGTAAAGTGGTAGTTTAATATCTTTTTATTTCCAAAAAAAACTTTATTTTGTATTTTACAATATTATTAATGCATTGTGGTTCCTCATTATATTGTATTTTAGATTAAAGCCTTGATAAATGCAGGTAACTCTGTCCAACGTTGGCATATTGATTGTTTCTTTTTTACCAATCCTCACCAAATTTCTCCATATCATAACATAATTTATCGTACTATCAAATTTTAGTTTTTTTTTTTCCAAATTTAGTTTTTATTTCTGATATGGAAGTTTTGTCAAAATGTTTTAGTTTTGGACGAGAGAGGGGGAAGAGAAAAAGTCTTTGTTTTTTCTTTTATAACAGAAGTTTTTCTTTTACTTTGTACGAGATTTATTATGGGACCAAACCTAGCAACGAAAAAGAAGTAAGAGTGGGGATGTGGACGGTATAGAACGTGAAGTGAGCGCGCTCTAACAGATTTACAAAAAAAAGAAACTTTCTTCTTCACTAAATCCAAATGAATAGAGTTGTGTGGTTGGTCTTCATGAATTTTTATATCGTCTCTCTCTTTGTCTCTCTCTCATTCCGCACATTTCTGTTTTATACCATCTGCTGTTACCGAGGTGCAGTTTTACACAGTGAATATCAGAGATACAAAGGGGCTCTTTCTTCTCCCATTATTCCTTCCTGTTTAAAGCTTAAACAAAAAAAAACAGTAAATTCTAGACGCGAGCCATCCAGTTGAATTATTTAGTTTGTAATTACTTTATAAAATTTCAATTTCAGACCATTTAACCAGCTGTTGTGGAAAAATGGTAAAAAAAAAAAAAAAAAAAATCTGGTGTGAAACACTCATACAACTTTTAATACTGATAATATGCATACACACATTCTGATAATATACTTGTATTTGACTAATTCTCTTAATTTAATTTTATTACCCCCCTTATAAAACCATACAATGCATAATATTGTCTTGATTGTCATCAGGTCAAATCTTCCCTCCAGATCTCTCGATAGTACCAATCAGCCTTCCAAAGCTCTGATATCATCATCAGCTCTCGATATCATCATCCCACCTTTTTGTTCGCCCACCTATTTTCTTCTTCCTTTCCGGAATCTTTTTTCTAACCATTTCTGATCACCATTCAGAAGCATTCTTCTTACAATTTTTTCCGCCTCCGTTTCTGACAATTCTATTTCCTGTCTGATAATAATGGATTATTATATCCTACCTCCAATAATCCATTGCCACCCAGATTTTCTTCAAATGTGCTAAATTATACATAAAGTTTAGTTGCCCTTACTTAAATATAAAGATAGAGGATATATGTTGTTTAACAATTATGACAAGTTAAACTTGAAGTTGTTACGAGAGAACATTGTCCGGAGGCTGGCAGTGACCTGAGACGTTCTGGGGGATAGAATAGATCTTACAGTTCGCAGTGCACTACCCTCTCCCCAAAAACTAATATAGATTGCAGTACCAGTCACTGAAAGCTTGACGTTTCTGGCCCCCAAGAACCACTAAAAACCAATTTTTCTGGAAAATGCTAAAATAAAACTGATAGACGTTTATATGTGTAGGCAGGAAACGAAATTTGGAGAAAATCGTTGGAGACATTTTCGAGAAAATCGCAAAAAAATAAATAGAAAAAATCATTCAGTACAGTGGCATTTCTGATTATGGGCTTTGATTAAACAACTTGTCATATGCGGTGGTGGTAACTAAACGGAACAGCACATTTGAGCTTCGGGTTTTTCTGTTTGAGATATTTTATTCACACACATAGACCATTCACTAACAATATTTTTTTAGTCTCAGGAGCTTTTAAACATGTATTTCCGCTGAAAACTCGATATCGAAAATTTGGGACGATCACAATACTTTCAATATAAGAAAGTAAACAAAATAATTTACTATTTGTTTATTCTAAAAATAACTCATTTAATTGGTAGAGGGGAAGAGAAAAAATTAAGAAGCAATATTTATTGGAAATAGGGGTAGATTTATTAAGTTCTATACAACAAGGTGTACCCTTGACTTTCATCTGTTTAAAGTACTCCTCCCCCCTGCTCACAATGTATCCTCTATCTTAGAGTTACTGATTATTATTTTGGATGCCAGGCCACTTACACACACCAATACACATAAAGGCAGCAAATTTATTGAGCCTTGTACAGAGACCTAGACAGGAGTCCACTTGAGCACGAAGTTCGTTCTTCTCCCCATTGTCTATTCTATAGTCATATGTATATCGACAAGAACGATCGATTGCTATAAATACTTCAAATATAAATCCTATTTTATATTATCATAGTACTGGTGATTATAACAAGATACTTCAATCTCGAAACTTTATATGATGTCATTGAAAACAGAAATAAATGAGCAAAGCAAAATGGAGAGGGCTAAATAGATTTTAACTCTTGAGACTTAAGAGATGTAGTAAGAGAATCTAAGTCAGGGTTAGACCTAGGGCAAGCGTGCCTACACTGGCATAGGTACCACTTACTTTTTTTCATGGGAAGCACGCAAAATATTTCGACACTTATCTAGCAGACAGGTCTGATAGAATATATTATTAGTAAACTATTTTTTTTATATTATGTTACTGCTGTTGTGAACAAGTTGTGTAACGTATCAGATTTTCGAAAAATTGAGTTTTAACTAAAAATAATGTTTTGAGAATGTGTGATTAATAACGAATCACACGATTTTCTCTTACTGCAGTTTCTCTCAGATTAAAGTGACAAATTTTCTTCAAACTTATAATTTTTAACTGGTATTTGTCCGTCACAGCATGCATATTTCTGGTGATCCTGACCGGTTTCGGATTTTCATTCATCGTCAGAGTAAAGTTATCAAGTTCGTGTAGAGAGAGTTGACTACAATTTAATGTTTCTGTTACACACTAGAATTGTTGACGTGTTGATTGTGTGTGCGGTAGGTTATAAAGTTATGTTTCTACGTGTGTGTGAGTTTAGAGGTTTTTTTTTTTTATTTTTTATTTTTTTAATTTTTTTTTCCGGCGCATCGACAGCAGTGGTCATTAGCGCCTCTCACACAGTTTTCTTCTCGAACTGTGTCCTCAAAAGCTGGGATGGCACTATTCTTCATTACCTTATGGCAACCAACGCAATACCTTGTCTAGCAAGGTAGGTGGTGCTTCCGGTTTATATCACAGTTCCACGCATCCCCTCTTACATCATCGAACCAGTCGACGAGGAAGTGTGGATGTCTTGGATGTGCCATCCCTTTATCTGCGAATCATTTGGATGGTGTTACTTACTAATAAATAAGAGTATTAATAAAACTCTAATTGAGTTTCATTTCTACACTGCTTTTTATTGCATTTCACTTTTTTATTCAGATTTTCAAGCTTATTTTTATCTTCTAAGATCTTAAACTTACTATAAGATGGACTCAACTCTTTTCCATTTTATATTTTCTTTTCTTATTTTCTAAAGGCTATTTGCAATTTGGGGAATACTTTAGTAAATTTTCTTCTCCCTGAAAGTTTCCTAAATCTATTTCGGGTGTAGTACTCTTATAAATATTCCTACACCCCTTAAAATGAATTAAATCTAAAAATATTTACAGTATTTACACTCATTCACACAGTCATTTACGCCAATAATTGCATTCACACTAATAAATACATGCACACTAATAAATACGATCGTACTAATAAATACATGCATACTAATAATTACAAGCAAACTACAATCACACAGAGGGGAGAGTACTCGATATTCCTCTCCCCTTTTATTAAACCTAACCTAAACCTAGCCTAGACTTTATAGTAATATCCAATTCTTTTCAAAAAAGCAAATAGCCTCGTTTTATACGAAGACCCTTCTACTAATACTGCGCGCAAATCATGTGGCAGGCCTGCCTGTTCCCTATAGTGTCGCAATGCCTGACATCCTTCCAATATGTGATAGACAGTCAGTCTCTCTCTACACCATGAGCATCTCGGTCTTCTAGACCCTTCGAGGAGATAAACATGTGTCAGACGAGTGTGCCCAATTCTCAGCCTTGTGATTATAACAGATTCACGCTGCGGAATGTTCTCAGCTGGTGCGTTTCGTACATTTTGTTTAATCTCTTTCAATTTTTCATTTGTTTGGTCCCACTGGTGCTGCAATTTTTTGATAATACTTTCTTTTATGTGAACATTTAAATCAGTAGGACGCACAGGAATAACGTTGTCCTTATGATTAGAGGCGGCACTTTTTGCTGCCCTATCTGCTTTTTCATTGCCGGACACGCCAATGTGGCCCGGCACCCATGCAAATGTTACCACTTGCCCGCATAAGCGCAGCTGATGTAGTATTTCATAAATATTAATAAATATTAATAGCCATTGGGTCAACTGAGAATGCATCCCGCAAAGACATCAGTGTACTTAAAGAATCCGACAACACAATTGCTTTATTAAGTTCTTGTCTAGCGTTAATTTCAGAGCCTGGCATATTGCATACATCTCTGCAGTGTATACTGAAGTTTAAGGAGGTAGCGTCCATGTTAGGATAATGCCCTCCGCGTAAACGGCACATCCTACACCATTATCTGTCTTGGACCCATCCGTAAAGATAGGCCGGTAGTCGTAGTAGAAGTTTAAAATTTCTAGTAATTTCTGTCGATAGACATAGAGAGGTGTCTCGTCTTTTTTATACAATGTCTCTGCGGACGCAAGCGGGAGGCAATAGCCAAGGAGGAGAGGTATTAAACCTCTACCCCTCCACTGGATAAAACTCCAATCCCTCCGCCTCCATAAGGAGCTTGGCTCTCATACCGAGAGTTTGCGTCCGAGTTCTTTGCCGTCGGAATTCTTCATCGGAATTACTTTCGAATATTGTGTGAAACAAAGGGTGCATTGGCTTCCCCCATATTCCGGAAACATAATTTAGCGTCAGCTGTTCCCTTCTTAGTTGGGGTGGCAACAACCCGGATTCTACGTAAAGACTTTGAAGGGGACTGGTACGCAAGGCGCCTGTTATTAATCTTATTCCTTCATTATATATTTTATCAAGAATCTTCAGGCGTGATTTGCGCGCTGAACTGTACACTGGAGCACCATATTCTAATTTAGAGCGAGTAATGCAAATGAATATACGTTTTAAAATTTCACGATCTGTTCCCCATCTATAGCTTGATAAAAATTTTAATACATCTAGGGTCTTCTTTGCTTTAAGGTGAGTTGAGTCCAAATGTTCCTGCCATGTTAATCCTGAATCAAATATGAGGCCAAGGAAACGGGTGCTTGGTTTGTACTCAATTGGCGAGCCGTCTATATATAAAGTTGGTAGGTTGTGCTCATGCCTTAATCTGCAGAAGTGTATACAAAAGTTTTAGTTCTTGAAAATTTGAACCCATTCCTGGAAGCCTCAGCAGCCACTCGGTTTATTGCTTTCTGTAGGATTTCTCCAACCTCATCTATGTTGTTTCCAGATAAGTATATGGCTAAGTCATCTACATAGAGAGAAACCGGTAAAGTATTTCCCACAGCTTCAGCTAAGCAATTTACCGCCACTAAAAATAATGTAACACTAAGTACTGATCCCTGGGGTATACTATTTTCTAGAACTTTTGGATTTGATATAACTGACCCCAAACGTACTCGAATTCTACGTAACTCCAAGAAGCTACGGATGAATTTAGGCAAATTTCCCCTCAATTCCCATTCGTGACACTTCCGCAGTATTCCATGCCGCGATGTAGTGTCATAGGCCTTCTCAAGGTCGAAGAATACGGCCAGCACGTGTTCTCTTTTCATGAAGGCATTCTGGATATATATTTCTAGACGGCTCATTTGGTCCAAAGTTGATCTGTACCTGCGGAATCCTGCTTGATGCTGGCTGTAAAGCCCTCTGGTTTCTAAAACATGTACTAACCTGTAATTAACCATTGCTTCGAGGACTTTGCTCAAGCAGGTGGACAACGAAATGGGTCTGTAACTAGAGGGTTCGCTGGGGTCTTTCTCTTCTTTAGGGATCGGTACTATAATAGCTTCCCGCCAATTGTCAGGATATTGACCGGTCTCCCATATGCGGTTGTAAATTCTAAGAAGATATTCCTTATTTTCGGTATTCAAGTTTTTTAGCATGGCATAAGGGATCCCATCTAATCTAGGTGAGGTATCTCTGGTTTTCCTAAAGGCATTTTCTAATTCGCATATTGTTAGCGGGGCATTATAGCTTTCTAGGTTGGCGGTGTCAAAGTCGAGTGGCTGCAATTCCACGTCACTTTTTCGCCTTAGAAATTCAGCTGAGTATGCTTGTGAACACGATACTTTGGCAAAGTGCCTTGCAAAACACTCGGCTACTTCCATCGGCTCAGTGACGACGACATTTCCTTGACGGAGGGTTGGCATTGACGGGCTTTTGCGATTGCCAGAGAGAGTTTTAATTTTATTCCAAACTTCATTTAAAGTCGATGAACTAGTAAGCGTTGATATGTAAGAGGCTAAAGTTTCCTTCTTAGAACTTTTAATAATTCGCCTCTCCCTGGCTCTTAGCTTCTTAAAATTGTTTAGATTTTCTTCTGTCGGGTATCTTTTAAACCTATTGAATGCCCGCTTCTTCGCCGCATTGGCTGTTTTACACTCTAAGGTCCACCAAGGGACGGGAGTTCTTTTGACTCTTCCACCGCCTTCGGCACCGAACCGTCGGCAGCGTATAACAGAGCTTCAGTGAAATTCTTTAAGTCTGTGGTGACATCTCCTGTAAAAACTGGGGTCACCAGTCTGGCAGAGTAAACAGGCCAATTTGCCCTCCTGGTGACGTATCTCACAGGTGTAGTAAAATTGGATCTAGAGTTGGAGCTTTTTACCATTATTGGGAAGTGGTCACTTTAGTATAATTCCTCTAGAGTGGTCTATTCGAAACGAACTGCTATAGTGGGAGATGCTATACTTAGGTCAATTGCACTAAAAGAACCCGAGTATGCATTAAAATGTGTTGCGGCACCGTTGTTGAGAATCATTAAATTATTATTGTCGATTATCTCCTCAAGAGTTCTGCCTCTCATATCACTTGCGGCTGAGCCCCAACAGGTGTTATGGGAGTTAAAATCTCCCATTAGTAGCACCGGCGCGGGCAGCTATGAGAGCAGATCCTTCAAATCACTCCTACGCCAATAGATGTCAGGTAGATATATACTTACTAAGGTGATCTGCAACGGTGTCGCTAGACGCACGGCTACTGCTTGGAGATTCGTATTTAGGGCTATCCGCCTACTGCTTATATTTTCTCTTACACAGACGGCCACTCCTCCATGCGCCCTTCCACGGGGGCTGGCTGCACCTCCTTAGTGTATGCAATGTATCCAGGGATCCGAATAAGTTGTCCTGGGCGTAACTTTGTTTCTTGAATAGCAATGCCGAAGGGGCAATGCCGTGCTAAAATTCGGCGCAGCCCTTCCAAATTGTTTATGAAACCCCTCATATTCCACTGGATAATGGACTCACACATTTTGATAATTTAAAGTAACCACTTATGGCAGGAACTTTTTAAGAATGAGATAGTTAATTATATAAAACGAATTATTTACAGGTAAGTATTTAAATATTAGCAAATAAGTTATTCTATGTGCCACTATATATACAAAGTAATTTACATATTCATCAATATCTACAATAGCATTATTTACAAAATAAACATTACTAGCTATGTACATTACATACAGTATGTACATATATGAAATTAACATAATATTAATTTAATTAATCGGTCGATGCTTTATTTTGGCGCGCTTTTCCTTTCGGCCTACCTTTTTTGAGTTGGTGGGTGATCGGAGATCTGCCCACTCTCCGACTCAGAAGCATCGATGTCCGTTCCCATTAATTGCCACTGTTTACGAGGGGAACGGAGTTTATAATTATGGGTAGGGACTCGAGACCCTCTTAAAGATCTCTTAATTTTGCTGCCTTGTACCGCGATGGGTTGTGGCAGCACTGAGATTTCTTTTTTCTTCGTTTCTATCGTCTTTGAGGATCGATGAGGGGGGTTTACCACCTGCCATATCTCCTCAAAAGAGGTTGAGGTAGTATTGGTTGGAATGGATACTACCTTGGTTTCAGTTTTGGGTGGGATGAATCCCACCTTAGTTTCCACCCCACTAGTAGAAGGGGGTGGCATGGCTAGCCTTAGGGCTAGTGCTGACTTACTGGGTGAAGTGGTTTTAGGTGGTGGGATCTCGCCCACCTTAATTATTTTTTCCCTTAAGGACGGGAACGAGCCTACTGTTAAAGGTTGAGAATTATACACCGCTGTTCTAGTCACTTTGTCAGCAAATGAGACATCCGGCCTGACGGAAGATTTTGACTCTACTATAGACTTGGCTTCTTGATAAGGTAGCTGTTGAAGGGTCTTAATTTTATGAATTTCCTTCTCCTTGATCATGACGGGACATTTTGGTGATTTGGCATTATGATCCTCGCCGCAATTCACGCATGTATTCGGGGGAACACATTCTCCTTCATGCGTAGGTTTTAGGTACCGCTGCTTTACACCTCTGAGAGGTGTGTCCAAACGTTGACCGTTATAACATCGCAACGGAGAAGGTATGTAAGGTCGTACTTTTAACTTGTAAAATGCCGCCTCAATCATTGCAGGAGGCCTTGGTCTATCAAAAGTAATTACGAGGGAGGCAGTATCAATTAGTGCCTCATCTTGGCGTCTCTTAATTCTTCGTACATCCAAAACCCCCTCTTCGGCAAGATCCTCCTTAATATCCTCTAAGGAGCTGTTAAGGAAGTCTCTGCATGTGATTACTCCTTGGGAGCTATTTAGCTTTTGGTGAGGGCTCACACTCACCTCAGTCTCTCCTAACTTAGTAATATCTAACAAAACCTTGGCCTGAGCTCGAGTTTCAGCTTCAATGGATATTGAGCCATCTCCTTGGTTTTTTTGAGCCATGCTCTTTGCTCTTCCTAGAATACTTTTTAGTATTTTATGCAACTTGAAGGAACACATGTTACTGAAGCTTCCTTCCTTCTTCTTTATTAAAAAAATAACGTGCCCAGTTATCTTCTTCTAAGTTCAGGAACCGTGTTGGTTCCACTTTCTTCTCAAGATTTCTTTCTAAGTTGCCTCCCCTGGCCTTCTTCCTCGGCGGGGAAGAGGGGTTACAAGGTTGCAATGTTATTGCAGGTATAGTTTCCATATTTGTTGATTCCGTGTCCGCGCTATTGGTCGTGTTGCCGATTAAGATATTTTTAAATTCAATTGATGGTTCCAACATTAAGTTCCCACGAGTAGGGACGATTCAAAAATCACCCGCCGGCAGAGCGCCCTTACCGAAGGGAAGGCCTGCTTACTCACTGAGTTCGGCCTGGTGCTCAGTGGGGCCGATCCAGTGGGCTGATACCCCCGCCCACAAACCTCCCGGCTCGGGACCAACACCGGAATTTGGGGGATGTGTTGTGTGTGTGTGTATGTGTGTGTGTGTGTGTGTGTGTGTGTGCGTGCGTCATGTGGCGTGGTATTGAGCTTGGGTTCCGTGGGTTTGCTATGCCCATACGGCTGTAAGCCAGCCGTCCCTGCGTAGTCCTTTAGTCGCCTCTTACGACATCCTGGACTGGAGCAGGCCTATTCTGTCCCCGGACCTGCAGGGGCTTTAGTGTTAAAATGGAATTTTATAAATTATGATATAACTTAGAAAATCGTATTTAATAAATAGCGTGTTTTGATTTTTAACATTTTTACTAACTGTTTGCTTGTCTTCAATTTTATATCAATTGGAGATCTTAACTTAATAAATGACTTTTTGGAAGAAAACTTACACTACTCCCCCTTCCCAAAAACTTCTTTAAATGATTTTTCTCAATTCTTCTTTACAAAATTCTCAATAAAAGTAATAGGTTTCTGTATTCATAGTTAATTTAATGAAATCAGACGGTGTTTTTATGGATGAAATAATAGAAATCTGAAATAACTTCAGCATAAAAGTACTTCCGGTCGACCGATTTTCTTCACTCTCAGAATTTTAACAACAATTCTGATTAATTTATTTAGAATGACAGAATCGTTTAAATTATTGAAATAGACTTTAGATGAATACATCATCCCACTTCTCCCCAAAAACTTCCCTTAAATGAATTTTCTCAGAGGAATGTTACAAATAAAAGATATAACTCTTTGATTGTGCAGTTAATATACAAAGTTTAAAGAAAATCGTTGGAGCCGAAAATGGCAAAAAACTAAAAAATTTATTTAGTAAATTGGTACTTCCGGTTGAGGAATTTTGATAGATAACATACTGTTGGATCGCATGGTATCTGAACAGAATGTCAACTTTAAACTTTCTGAGTTTCCAAGTTTTGTATAGGCTGTATTTTAGATTTGTTAGTTTATAGAATTTTTGAACCTTTATTCAGCCTTGATTTTAAATTATATTTTTATTTATAATTTACTGTGATAATTAAGTTAATAAACTTTCTGTGATTTTTCGTTTTTGAGCTGTGCTGTTCACATACACACACACAAACAGACTATTTTATAAAAACCACTTTTCTGGACTCAGCATACCTGAAAACGTTTGTATCCGGTGAAAAATCGATATCGAAGATTTTCCGCGATTACCAATACCTACTTTATCACAGCAGAGGAAGTAAACATTTTCTTAGAGAAAGTAAAAATATATTGTAGCGACTGTCTGTGTTGTGTGTGGTTCAGTGAACACCAAATAACACTTTGGGTTTTTATATGAAGGGAAAATGGCCCCAACGATTTTCATTAAACTTTGCCTACTATCTACTCACATCAGTACCTATCACTTTTATTTGTAACATTTTTCCCGGAAAATTGACTTTTTGGGGGTTCTAGGAGGAGAGTAGCTTTACGCTATCCTCTGATGTACCACTTCAGTATAATATATGGCTCTACCACGATTTCCATTAAACTGTGGTATGCAAAGTGCACAGATATAAAACAAATCTCTTTTATTTATATAGATTTTTTCAAAAAAAAAAGAGATTTTGCGCAGAATTTTCGGCGTTAAATTTCAAATGTTATACGCAGTTGGTACAGTGTTATTGGTCCACTCTACTGGCGGGCAGAATATATAATCAGAGAACTACCTTGCCAACGTGAGCACGTAGGTACTTGCCACCACTGTATTAGTTTTATTAGGACAAATAGGTAAAATGTGAGCATAAGAAAATTTGTCATTTGCGTATAACTTAGAATCAGGATTAAAGAGAAAGTGGGGTGTGATTGAAACTAAAGAGAAAGTGCGATTGAAACTGAAGAGAAAGTGGTGTGTGATTGAAACTGAAGAGAAACTGTTGTGTGATTGAAACTGAAGAAAAAGTAGTGTGTGATTGAAACTGAAGAGAAAGGAGTGTCTGATTGAAACTGAAGAGAAAGTGGTGTGCGATTGAAACTGAAGAGAAAGTAGGGTGTGATTGAAACTGAAGAGAAAGTGGGGTGTGATTGAAACTGAAGAGAAAGTGGGGTGTGATTGAAACTAAAGAGAAAGTGGGGTGTGATTGAAACTAAAGAGAAATTGGTGTGTGATTGAAACTGAAGAGAAAGGGGTGTGTGATTGAAACTGAAGAAAAAGGGGTGTGTGATTGAAACTGAAGAGAAAGTGGGGTGTGATTGAAA
>JAAEAF010000406.1:283996-530437 GCA_011037195.1 Triatoma infestans
ATATAAAATGAATAGTGTTCTTAAGTTGTCTCTCCATGGTTATTTGTAGTAGAGTAAGCTGATAGGATTTTTACAACTGACATCAGAAATGGGGCGATAGATCTAATAGATACATTGAATCTAATGGACAGATTCATAACATATTAATTTTTATACAACTATTTATTTTTGTAAAAGGAAACATGGCCCGACGTGAAAAAGCGGAGGAAAAAATTCGAGGGTTGCTCGCGAGCTTCGGCATCGACTAGAAATGTTTACGATTAGGAATGATAGAGATAAGGAGTGATCGGGAGAATATTAACATCCGTCATAAGCTTGAAGAAGTAAAAAGACAATCGGAAATTATGACGAAGAATGAACAACGATGGGTTAATATAGGAGAAGGATATAAGCACCGACAATTTTCTACTATTACGGATTTAATGAAGAAAAAGGAGAAGAAAAATACAAGATGCTCTTAAGAAGAAGAAAGAGAAAAATAGTGACTAATAAGGAGGAAGAAATTGAGGATGAGGATGAAGAAACCGGTAAAGACATAGACCAAGAGGAAGAAGAAAAAGAAACTGAAGAAAAAGAATTGATAAGACTATGAATAATAATTGGGAAGAAATTGGTGTTGATGAAGAAATAAGGGGAGATGAAGTGCAATAGCGAAAAGATGCAGAAGAAGAAGTAACATTAAATTAAATGCAACTGGATAACAAGAGTAATTGGGTGTATGCATTTCTGGGTTGGCGGATTTTGCTTTCTTTTTCAACAATGGAATGAAATTGCATAATTTCTTCTTTATAGCTCACATTAATTATATAAAACAGTAAATATTATGTTAGATATAAACAACTTTTAATGTACAATTGGTAATTTATAAAATACTTAGGGAGGGGGGAAAATTAGTACAAAAAATTCTAAACTGGATTTTTCATAGAAATAATTAGCCAATCTCAGTGTAGAGGTGAAGGTCGACTTAATAATTCTAAATTTGTCTTCTTTGACTGAAACATCAAATAGTAATTTTGCTAATTAAAATGCTTACTATTGCGTACAGTACTTCATATGGAACTTGTTTGAAATGCACTTTTAGAACAAAATAAAATATAAAATAAAAAAGAGTAAAACCAACTTTGATGATAGAAGCATAGTACACCATTTATCTGTACATACAAATGTAGGGAAGATTTTCTAATTAAACGGAAGGTTAGTTTTCTCAGGTATTTTCTCATTCAACTTTGGTCCTGAAAGCTCGGCTTTTATGACTCACATTTCCGTTCTGATTGAAACGTACAAAGTATACAGTCTGAGTCATTAAGAACACCTTGCTAAATAACGAGTATTTTTTCTTTATATTGTAAGGGTGTTGTGAGGAGATGTAGGTTGTTGCTTGATGAGTGATAAATAACACCTTAAGATTTGGTTTGATATATAATTGATATATATGTATATGACTGACTTTACACTAACTGAACTGACAGACTGACGTGGCTAAGAAGATATGAACGGAGCGATGTTAAACTGATGTGTAAATCAACAGAATTCTATCTGAATGATCTCTCATTGCCTATCTCTCATATATATATATACTGGCCGAGCCTCTCCTCTCTTTGCGAGAGGGGCTGTTTCTCCCCGCTAGAGTGGAGGAGTGGTGGGGGTTCACTACCCCTACAATATCTACATATATCTGCATTCTATAATATTATCAGTATAATAAACGTAAATAGAGTGATAGTGCCAGATTTGTCATGTAATTATGTATAGAATGCAGAGTGATCTCCGATTATTAATGTATCTTTTGATCACAATCTTTATACAGAATTTTTATCGAATTGTTGTAGCAGGTTTTAGAGGAAGTATTTTGTAATAGTGTCAAATTTTCGAAATTGAGTTTTCACTTTAAATGCATGTTTTGAGAAGGCTTACAGTCATCCGTATGGCCGCATCGTCAACATTGGAGTTGTTCTGCCTGGGCAAATAGCTAGTAATAAATTTTTTCGCCTGTTTCAGTGCCTGGAGTTTTCCCCCACCATTCTTGGGCTCTATTGTGCATCTATGCTTTTGATGGCTGGGTCATAAGGGATCTCACAATGTTGAGATCCAAAATAGTTTCTGTGGAGCCTTCCTAGGCAAGGTGATCTGCCGCCTCGTTGCCCGTGTGCCAGACTAAAAAGACCTTGTTTTGGCTACCAATATTCATGAAAATGATCAAGCAATTCCATCCTAGTCATGAATAGACTTGGTTGAAACTAATGGCTGGTAGAGCAGATGATGCCGACTTGGGGAGTTATGTACCGCTCGACCTATTATCTCGGCAGCACAAATAATTATTGCGACCAGATCTGCCTGACAAACTGTGGTATCGAGATATTATACCTCGGATTAGCATCTAGTACCACATGGAATTGCCTAGTGTTGGCGGTCCTTGCTCCCAAACACGTCAGTTCGAAGGACTTGTCGAAGCTGTATTTAGGAGCCTACTGAAACTTAACAAGAATAACATTCTTTTTCCGGTGGAATTGAAATAAGGCCTAATTCTTGAGGCATTAGGTTTCATTCTACAATGCAAATCAGGAGAATTATGATTCCAACACCTGGTGGGAGTTAAGGGGAGTATGATATAAATATTTAAGAAAGTTCCAACTTTTAAGAAAAATTTGTCGATGACAATTGTGAAAATTGAGTAAGATGAAGTCACGTGAATATTTCACACCAGATTTTTTTCTCATTTAGATTCTCACACACTGAATAAAAAAAAATATTCAATTTTGAGTAACTTTCGGGGAAAAAACCTTGCACCTGCGTCGAATCCACGTGAAGTCTTGGCAGGAACCGATACTAATTATACTTTTTTCCTCTTTACTTTCTCTTACTATTAGTATTGCGATCGTGCCAGATTTTCAAAATTGAGTTTTCACCGGAAATTCACTTTCTTAGATATCCTGAGCCCAAAAAAGTGATTTTAGAAATTATATATATATGTGTGTGTGTGTGTGTGTGTGTGTGTGTGTGTGTGTATGTGTGTGTGTGTGTGTGTGTGTGTGTGTGTGTGGTGCGAACAGAATATCTTTAAAAAAAAAGTTGCAGCAAGCTCAAACTTGGTATTCCGTTTAGGTAATACCACCGCATCAGACCCGAAGATTTCGGGCAAAATCCATCAACTGGTACTACATTACTAAATGCTTTTTCATTTTTTTGTGATTTTCTCAAAAACGGTACCAACGATTTTCTTTAAATTTGGCACTCAAAGAGCTACAACTTTTATTTGAAACATTTTTCCGGGAAAATTCATTTAAGAGCAGTTTTGAGGGAGAGGTTTTCTTCTAAAATGTTATTTCAGTTTATTACACAATTCTATCATCTTAATAATCTTAATTTGGATTAAATATGTTTTATTCTGCGTTTGAATTGGATACCGGAAGAGCGTTTTTAATGAATTTTTTTTTTCAGTTTTATGCTATTTTCTCTATAACAGCTACAACGGTTTTCTTTGTACTAGTAATGTGAACTACACATATAAAAAGCTACAACTTCTATTTGAAACATTTCTCCGGATAGTCATTTAAAGGCGGAGGGTTAAGGTTATGTTTTCTCTTAAGTGCTATCTTAGATGATTATACAATTCTACCATCTAGACAAAATGAATTAGTAATAAATAAATTGCCAAACTTTCGATTTTCAAGAAAATTAGTAAACGGAAGTGCGTTTTTACTCAACAGTTTTTCAGTTTTCACGATTTTCTCCATAAAAACACCAACGGATTTCGGTATGCTATCTATAACATCTGTCGATCATAATATTGTAAACTGCAGTTGAGA
This sequence comes from Triatoma infestans, assembly GCA_011037195.1. NCBI lineage: Eukaryota > Metazoa > Arthropoda > Insecta > Hemiptera > Reduviidae > Triatoma > Triatoma infestans. Next base: position 287,803 of record JAAEAF010000406.1, read on the forward strand.
AAGTTTGGTGACTATTCCATACCAGAGGTTTTTTATTTTGTTTGTAATCTAAACAAAAAGAAAATAACTTTAGATAATCAACAAAGATTAGTTATATTAACAAGCAAACTCCATCTATTAGTTTGTGAACTTGTATAAAAGCACTTTAAGATTAATTAAATATTTATCTTAAGAGTGGAAAACTGGCAGGAAACCGGTGATTCTATTTCTAGATTAGAGTGTAATTTAAGAAAAACAACAAAATATTTTACTATTTCTTCTTTTATTTCACTATTAAAATCAGGAAATAGAAAAACTGTTTTTAATATTGATTTTCATTAGTTTTTTTTTTGACAACAAAAAAGAGAAGGGAGAGAGAAGAACGGACGAGAGAGTAAGAGAGCAGATGTTAGCACTGTCACGACCTTATCCTGGAGTTTCATCAGAGAAATACTGAAAAGTTCTCCCCCCTCTACTGTCACGAAATCACGAAATCTAACCGAAAGCAAAATAATTGCAACTTGTGCTATTGATTTTCTTTTGATATCTTTTTGTTTGTCTTTCTGTTTAGTTGGTTTAATTAATTAAATATGAATCAGCTGTTTTATAACTTGGAATTATTGCGATTGTGTGAAATTGTCGAAATTCTGTGAAACACTCTATGACTTTCTCTCGCTCCTCTTAATACAGTCATGTATACAGTTAAAAACAGTTGAAATACAGTTATATATATAAAATGAAAAATTGTCTTTAAATTTCAAATTTTTTTCATTTATCCAACATAAATATACAGGCGGCGGCGGCAGGGGTGGCAGTGCCGTCTGCTAACAATGCAGATAGGGAGAATTACTTTCTAGAGCCGCCAATAATTCACAAACCTTTGAAGTTTAACGTCTCAGTTCCCCTCACACACACCTAAAAACCATTTTTTCAAAACAAATGTGACCAAGTGGTAGAGGTTTATATCTGGGCAGTTTGTATTCCGAGTTTAAAGGAAATCGTCAGTTTTTTGAGAAAATTCCAAAAACTCAAAATTCTATCTTGTAAAATCGCATTTCCGGTTAAACGATTTTTCAAGTTTGGAATCGAAGCAATAATTGTAATGTATTTTAACATTATGTAGGTGGCGAAAATATATACTATACAGAATTGGTACATTAGAAGAAAGCAGCACTCCACCAGAAAGCAGCACTCCACCAGAAAGCAGCACTCCACCAGAAAGAAGCACTCCACCAGAAACCCACAAAAAAATTAATTTTCCCGGGAAAATGTATCAGTGACAGATATTTCAAACTGAAAATAAAAACTATCAGTAAACTCGCACTTCATATTTTGGATTTTGCTCGAAACCTTCGAGTCAGATGCGGCGACAGTTCCTCACCAATAGAATATACCAAGTTTGACCTTGCTGCAGTTTTCGTTTTTGGGATATTTAGTTTACACGCAGTTCATTCGCTACTACTTTCTGTAACTGCTGTTTGAGGAAGTATTGTAATCGTGTCAAATTTTCGAAATCGAGTATTCACTAGATACATATGATTTGAGGACCCCTGAGCCCGAAACAGTGGTTTTCAGAAATTGGTCGTGGGAGTGTGTGTTTGTGTGTGGGTGCGTGTGGTAAGCATAACTTAATAACGGAAAATCTTGGGAAGTTCAAACTTAATATTTAGTATAAGTACTAGCGTGGGACCTGAGAATAGGTTTTGAGCTGAATCGTCAACCGGAAGTCACTTTTTTGCGATTTACTCGACAATTGGTCCAACAATTTTCTGTAAACTTAGCATCTAAACTACCCATATAAATAGCTACAATTTTTATTTGAAACATTTCCTCAGGTAAAGTCATTTAAAGGGGCTTTTGTGGGTAGGGTTGTTTTATGATTTCCCATAAAGTGCTATTTTAATTTTTAAACAATTCTATCAACTAAATACTATTAATTAGAATTAAATAAGTTGCTAAAATTCCGAGTTTGATGAAAATAGATTGACCGGAAGTGCGATTTAACTGAACCGTTTGTTCTCTTTTTGCGATTTTCTACACAAAAAAAGGTCTGATTTCATTAAATTTGGAAAACTAACTATACGACATTATATCTATCAATTTTGTTTGAATCTTTTTTCCGAGAAAGTTCATTTTAAGAATTTTTGGTGCAAGGGGTGGGGGGTGGCTTTCCTCGAAAAGAAAATTTATATTCTCTCATCGATATAAGATAGAAAACAAGTAAACATTTAGTTATAAAAAATTGTAAGTTTGAGAAAATTTGTTATTATAAAACTGGGAAAACTGCAATAAGTGAAAGCATGCGGTGTTTTCACACCAGATTTTCAATATTTTTTTCGTACTCAGGGGACGTCAAAACATGTATTTTAGATGGAAACTAAATTTCGAAAATTTGACCGACCCCAATACTTGCACAAGTAAGAAAGTAAAATAAAAATAAAAAATCCATTTTTTGTCGGGAAATTGTTAAAATAAAAGTGATAATTTGTTAGTATTAAAGAAAAACTTTCGAGCATTTATTAGAAATTTATGGAAACTATTGTGTAAAGTTGCATCACTAGCTAACCAATTTGCTTTAATAATTAATGGCCTATATTTAAACCTTAGTTATAATAATTCTCTTCAGAGTTAATTAAAATTCATTCATTAAAATCATAATTTAAAAAAAAATCTATCTAACCAAGTATATAAATTATTTTGTTAGACAAGTATTAAAATTGTTAATATTTAATTTGAAAGGATGCAGCCAAACTGAGGAACCCTCAAGTTTGAGTGGGATTGCGTGTCTTCTTTACAACTGAAGCATAGTGTATTTTTAGTTTAGTGTTTAAAGAACTAGTTGGTTAAGGTAGAAGGTCAAAACTATTTATTATTAATGTATCAATAGTAAGTTGTAGAATTCTTTCAGATAATCTGGGCAACTAGAAATACTGTGTCGGATATGTAAATAGATAGTGAATTTAGATAGAATACAATGAAAAACGTTTACCACCAAACTGAGGGCACCGAAGTATTTTTTCGTGTAAAAGAATTTCTTGTTAAAAGATGCATGCCAAAAAACTCACCAATATTTTCGATGTCGTCAAATTTTATTAATTCGTTTTCTTGCTAAAATTTACACTTGTAGGTGCATACATTGACAATCTATACTTACATACATTGACAATCTATACTTACATACATGACAGTCTATACTTGGTATTGTATAGGGACAATATAAATATACTGTCCAACACATCATATTAGATACATAAATAATTATATGTACATATATATGTACTTAATAAAAAAACACGTGAGTAGGGATTGTGCAGTTGACCAGTTCACTTCGTGTGTGTCGAATTTAATTTGTTTAAAGGGTTCAAGGTGGTTAATATTAGTGAAAATTGGTAGATATATAGATAATAAGTCTCTCAATGTTCCAGTGTGAATAATCATTGAAAAACTATTATTCATCTCTCTGATACAAGTATTGGATTTGTACCTATGTAAACAATATGAGTTCAAGTGGGGATAGTGTTAAGAACATAGTTAGTAGGGGGCATCTGAATTTCGCACAGCACAGTCCTCTGGTGGGAGTAACGATCTGTTGAGTTCATTACTTGAACATTTTGACTCTGTCTCTAAAAAAGTGGTAACTATGAAAAATGAAGTGTCTAATTCAAGGGCAGAAATTAAAGATTTCTGAAGAAATTAAGGTATTCATACTGAATTCTCTCATTGAACTAAAATTAAGAAATAAGGCGGGACTTATATTTTCTTTTTATTAGAATCTTACTTTTCTGTTTCTTTTGTAAATACTAGAATTTAAGTTTTTTTGATTGAGGGGATACAGTATATATTTTACAGAATATATTTATTTATTTTTCCTCTTCTTTTTTGTTTATTATTTTCTTGTTCATCAGTGTAATAAAACTGTGTTGGGAATAAAACTAAGGGAACCCCACAGTGGTCAGCTTATTAAGTAATTGTAGTGTTTATTCCCCTAAACCTTTTATTTTCATTTTTTTTATTTTACTGTGTTAGTCTATTTCTATTTTAGCGGCAGAAGACCAGCATCAGTCCGATACCCGGGAGCTCACCCTTCACCTCCGCGGTTCCCCTAACCCCTTTTCCTCTTAACCTCTACCTCATCCTTCGCTCCTCCCTCTCGAAATCCCCTCTCCACACAAACAGCGTGGCGTTCAGTTCCTTATCGTTATATTTTTTTGGTAGTAGCCCTAATTAATCTCCTAGTTCCGTTTCCCGAACTACCACCACGCCCGTCTCCACTGTTGCCTGGCTGAGCACCTGCATACTTATTACCTCAAGGGAAACTGGGTAGTACTGCTACACTGATATAAAAAATAAATTAATTACTTTAGAAAAATACTCAACTTCTAAATTTCTATCAGTTAACTCTTCCAAAACTAAAATCGTAAAATTTCAAAAAGGCAGGCCAGCTAAACAGATGAAACTATACAACAATGATGTAGAATTAGAACAGGTAAAGGAATTCAACTATCTGGGGGTCATATTCTCTTGTTCCGGTGTTTTTGCCAAAGCTTGAAGTCATGCAAGCTTCAAGGCTAAAATCACTGCGGTAGTGCTCTGAGTATTTGTTCTAGATCGGAGTTTAGAGAATGGGATTCTAAAAGAAAACTTAATGAAGCTCTGATCACTCAGTGGTTTGCTGTATAGAAGTCATGTTTGGAGTCTAAGGTATGTAAATGAGCTGAATTTTATACGTTTTAAGATTTTGTATGTCCCTACTCCCCTACTCCCAATTCTCCCTACTCCTTTGTATGGGGCTCAAGCCCCTAGTACAAATAAATAAATAAATAAATAAATAAAATAAAAAACACGTAAAAAAATTGTTTTTTGGAAAAAAATTGATATTTTTTTTTGCAGTGTCTTTTTCAACATCAAAATGTCGCCAAATTTTTCGATATCGTATATTCATTTCGCCATTCGAATGCGCATCTAAATAACTGCGTGTACTTTTCATGATGTTCCGCATTTCTGTTGCGAGGATTCACCGATTTCGACACAGCCATCACCGAATTCGAAAACTAAAGGCCAGTAAATTGAAATGTTTTGACAGTGGCAGTGCCTCTTCCTACCCAAAGACAAGCGGTAACGTAGCAACAGTGGCAGCCATTGTTTATTTTGTTCGGTTTAAAGAAAAAAAAATAAGCCCAAAAATCTGGGTGATGATGCGCTGCTGAAAACAGGTATATTCTAATCGTCCGAGGAGCGAAAACTTGTGTTGAGCGATTTTTGTTTCGTGTTAAAAGAAAAAAAATGTATGAAATTACATAGTATTTTGTCGGACCGCAGCGTGATTTCGTGATAACCGATTTTTCATGTTAAGCGTTTTCGTGTTAAACGTTCTGCAATGTATATATAAAACAGCAAGGTCAAGGTAGAAGGTAGAAAGTCAAAACTATTTATTATTAATGTATCAATAATAAGGTAGAATTCTTTGAGATAATCTGATATACCTAATTATATAAAATTTGTAACGTTAAACGTAATAAAAATTAGAACAATACCAGCCTATCTTTCCTGGATATACTAAGTAATTAGAGCAGAATTGTTTCCATGGTATCTAATCCTCTGCCTCATTGTGACATGTAGTGAGGAATGTTAAGATTGTGAGTGTTTCGTGTTATTTCACTTGGTCATCCGTAGGTGGGCCAAAAACCCTGAAGAACTGGCGAGAACTCACTTCAAGTCTTCGCTGAAAAACATTTACTGAAACGAGATATTTATACGGCAATGGCTAGAGGAGCTTTTTAAATCAAAAGAATTCTTTATTGCTCTACGTTTTGGGTACCATTGATGCTCTTCTTCAGGAGCTCTTTAGGGTAGGAGAGAAGTGTATACGTTGAGAACGTTGATATTGAAATACTTTTGAAAACCGTTTACTGAAACTTTTCTATTATAAAAGAGAATTGATTTTGATGGGCACTATCATTAGACTTCTCCCAACATCGCTGTTTCCTTTATTTTAAATTTTAGGATCAATAAATTGGGTTTAAGTATTTCGAATTTGTAACTGAGATTTAGGAGGTATGTGAGTTTCAGATTTAGACTATTTTATTTATATTTACATATGTATAATATATATAATATATATATATATATATATAAAATGTGGTGTATGTATGTATATGAGTGTGTGTAAGGGATTGGGTGTTTATAATGATAAGAGTGCGCCTTGGATGGGTCAAGGAATGCGGATCTGGTCTGAAGTAATGTGTATAATCGGTGCCAGGTCAGGTTCTCCGACGACAGGATGGGTGAGTGTGCCAAATGGTCAGAGAACATTAATTTTTTCATCTCAAAAAAAAAAATCACAAATACAAAAAAATTCACAGTAATAATTACCATTCAATAAAGGTTCTACCACTTTTATAATATTAAGGTCTAATTGCATTTCTATAATTCCATGTTAGTAGAAAATCGGTTAACCGGAAATATAGTTTTTACCGTATTTCCCGTTTTAACGTAGTATACGTTTTTTGGGAGGCCACCTATGGTAAAAAGCGAAGGTTTCTCACATGAAAAAGCGAACAAACGTTTTCACTAGCAGGGGACAGTGGGGGTTGGGGATTCTGGGGGTGAAAAACTTAAAAAACGTAGTATACGCATGATGCAACTGTCCCATGGCAGATATTTAACATGGTACATATTGTAACACAATACAGTTTGTTATTCTTAACTTTTATGGTTTTTTATTAAATATAATTGAATTTTTTGTTATTTAAGGACAAATTACCAATTTGATATTTTATTTTCAGAAACTATTTATAAACAATGCTAATTACAAAAAAATAATAATAAAATAAAATGTGGTATGAAAGTTGCACATGACGAGGTGTTCTCTTAGTGTAGTCACTATGATTCTAATTGGCTAAGTTTCTCTTTAAGTAATATTTACTAAAGGTTTTAGTTAGACTTGCATCACATTATAAAGGTGGTGGGCATTATAGGTGTTTATCTGATAGCGCTCTCTTTTCTCAACTCCTCACATAGCTTTGTAAAAGCTAAACGTTAAACACAAAGATCATCAGAGATATTTTCCATAAAAGCTGCTTCCTTTTGCGGTCATCGACCGGTTTCAGGCGTTCACCCATCAACAGGACGTTTTGTCAAAACATTGTGATAATATAGACTTGCCCAGAGCAAATTCAGTTTATACACACTCCCAAAGATCACCCCTAAAATCAAGTGTTGATACACTCACTAGGATTATCCCTAAAATCAATTTAATTGATACACTCACTAGGATTATCCCTAAAATCAATTCAGTTGATACACTCACTAGGATTATCCCTAAAATCAATTGTTGATACACTCACTAGGATTATCCCTAAAATCAATTCAGTTGATACACTCACTAGGATTATCCCTAAAATCAATTGTTGATACACTCACTAGGATTATCCCAAAATCAATTCAGTTGATACACTCACTAGGATATCCCTAAAATCAATTAAGTTGATACACTCACTAGGATTATCCCTAAAATCAATTCAATTGATACACTCACTAGGATTATCCCTAAAATCAGTTTTTCTGGAAAAATATTACAAATTTAGTTTGTATCTTTACAGTGAGCATTCCAAGTTTATTAAAAATCATTAGAGCAGTTTTCGCGATTTTTTTTTTTATTTATTTGAAAATTTGTAACTGCTGGTACGCTTGCGGATCGGGACGTGGGAAGACGATGGCTGTGTCATCTGCGTAGGTGAAGATATTAGTGTTCGGATGGGTTGGAATATCGGCAGTATATATTGTGAAAAAAATGGAAGCAAGGATACTTCCCTGTGGGACACCAGCTGCTAAAAGGTTATAGGAAGACAAGGAGTTCCTAACACTCACACCGAAATATCTGCGTGAGAGGTAAGACTTAAGGATATCATTCTTAAGTGAATAGTCGCGAATATTAAAACAAATTCAGGAAACCTATTTTGTAAAATCACATTTCCGGTTAATCGATTTTTCTTTTAATTTGAAATTCTACCAAATCTTTTAATGTGAATTAATACTGGCCATAATTGTACTGAAGTGGCACTTTAGAAAGAGGTTAATGGTTGTTCTACCTCGAGAAACAGCAAAAATCAACATTTTTTCGAGAAAAAGTTTGAAATAAAACTAATAGGTATTTATTATGCGTTTAGTTGGTATAAGTTTAAAAAAAGTCGTTGGATTCAATTTCGAGACAATGCGTAAATCTGAAAAAAAACGCACCGCGTCCTATCAACAGGCATCTACGAAGGGAGGGAGCTAAACCTCATCTCTCCATTGCTCTACACTACCTCTCTTCGTTGTTGTCAGTGTTGTTTCAGCTTTTAGAGACGACACTACCCTGAAGAAACCTATTGTAATATAGGCGAAACGTCGGTTTATACAACAAACCATTGACGCGGTCTCAACCCGAAGACCGCGGGTGCTTTACGTCATGTTTACGACCTATGTTGCTTTACGTCATTACCTATGTTTTGAATTCTTGTCTGACACTTCTTAGATAAAATTAGCTTAAAATTAGCTCGTTAGTAATTTAAGGCCTAAACTATTAACTAATATATACAATTTTCTTTTTATCTTCTGTTACTACTGTAGAGAGATCCTGACAAATTTTCGATTCGTTATTTAAGAAGACGAGAGAGAAATTTGTATCGCCTGTTCAGTTGTTTCCATTTCAGTCTAGTAATGAAGGTTCCAGTTTAGATGTTTGTTAATGAATAGTTCGAAACTTCTTACAAAGTCGGAGTAGTAAGATGTAAACTATATTATATATGTAGTTGAGAGAAAATCAATGCAGCGTTTCTTGCATGGGGGGGGATCCTAATACATTTAAAAAATACCATAAATACCAATTAATTAGGGCTTCCCTAAGTTGACGCAGTTGGACCGAATCTTTTCTTTAAGTTCCATGTGATTAGCGTTACACATTTTGAGCTTTTTGCAATTATCATTTTTGAGTTGTATTGTTGAGTTTCAATGTTCAAAACTGTCACTCGATTGCTAAATAAAAAAAAATAAACACGTCTACGTTTTACATTAAGAAGGTATTATGAATGATTGTTTAATGCAAATAAAATCTAATACAGAACAGTATTATACACCATATGCCATATTGTCGATTTATTTGCAGATTAAAGCTATCTTGATTGTTCCTTGCCTTGGATTATACGAATATATCAACCATTCTATTAATCCTTTCTCAAGTTGTACAGGTGTAAACAGCATACAAATTGACCTGTTTACACACTTTACAATTGGATTCTTCTTCTCACTACCGACTCACTAAGTCCATGGAGTATTTAATCAGAAATATTCATTAACCATTCCAAATCCTACAAATGAATAAGTCGGTTAATTAAAAAAAAAAAAAAAATCTACCCTTTATAACCCAGTGATTTGTTTGTTTTACCCTCCTTTTTTTGTGTTCTATAATCCCTCAGACAAATGGGAAATTCCCAGTTTTTTCGAGCTATTTCTGGCATGTTTTTCCTTTATTTTTATTTTTATCCTTTATTTTTATTTTTCTACTTGCTTGTAGAGATCGCATATGGACAGATTTGTAAAACTCTTATTATAATTTTTTTCCATTGTCTAAAACATTTTCGAAATTGAGTTTTCACCACAAATACAAGTTTTGAGGCTCTTGGAACACGAAAAAATGTTGTTAGCGAATGGTCGGTTTGTATGTAGATATCTCAAAAATAAAAAAATGTTGAAATTTCAGACTGATTTACTGTTTACTATAATAATAATAGGGAAGGGATTAGCTCAGTGGTTAGCACTCTCGTCCTCCCACGCGTCCTGGGTTCGAGTCCCTTAGAGCCCTTACATTTAGTCATCCTAGGAGCCTCTACAGCTCTACTGTCCGATGTGGACAGTGTTGTCTGTAACTGTGCCGGCAGTACGCCAGTGTACCTTAAATTAAAAAAAAAATAAATATTGTGCATTTATTAAAGAAAATATGTTGTACAAAATTCATAAACAAACCATGGCAATGGAATTATTATCCGTCTGTAAGAGTTTTGACAATTTGTATTTTCTACAATTTTAAGTACTTGGAATATTTATATTGTTATAATATTTATACTTATATTTAAACTTCTAACAGTGTTAATTTATTTATATTTTAAAGCATTTTGACCTAAGCTAAAATAGATATGTAAATGGTATTTTAATCAGACATTTTCTCAAAAACGTTGACTAATGATTTTCTTTAAACTTCGTACTCTGTCTACAGACATAAATACCTTTCACTTTTGTTTGAAACATTTTCCTGGGTTCTGGTGGAGGAAAGCATTATGCTTTTCTCTAAAGTACCACTTCATTACCATGTATGGTTTTATCACGTATGTAGTATTAATATACATTAGAAGCATTGCTAGAAATTGGAAAAAAAATCGGTTGAAGAATATTGTTAACCGGAAGTACGACTTTACAGAATTGGTTTTTGAGTTGAAATTTTCTCGAAAACGACAATAGCGATTTCTTTTAACCTTAGAATGCTAACTGCACAGATATCAACAAACATATTTTTATTTGGAACATTTTTCATACTACTGTGCAATTTATGACAAAATTTCAAAGTTAGATAAATGTTATTGGCGCTCTCTTCTGGGCTACAATGTAATCATTCTATACTTGTCTGGGTAGGTTCTAGTTGCCCTACAGCCTCTATATTTCAGTTAGTACAGATGAGTAATATTTGAAGTTTAAAGACTTTTATATACCTAGATATACTCATATATAACTGTATTAACAGCAGTAGGAGAATGTCGTGTGAGTGTTTCACATCAGATGTTTTTCCGTATCCAAAAACTTAAAAAATCCACATAAATAATTGTTCTTCCTTTAAACTGCGCAGAGACTCTTCTAAACAGTTAATATTTGCGCATTAACATACTAGAGAGTTCGGCCCAGTATTGTGGTGCAGTATTTAGGCATAAATAGTACTCGAAAAGGTACACTCCCTACTTTTATATATATATATACACACTATACGGCTAAGAAATATAGCGTGTATTTGACCAACATTTTGCGGACATTGCCTGTTTCTACACGCGATCCCTACATTTCTGTACTGTGCACGTCACTAAAACTGTTTCAATATAAAAAAAAAAGAATAATGAAAATAAAAAATATAACTAAATTATTTATACTAGGTTATATAAATTTGTATAAAAAAAAAAATTGTATATAAATATTACTTTCTCGCAGTGCCGTTAGAGGAAGTACTGCAGTCCTTCAGTTTTAGAAATTGAGATTTTCACCGGAAATAAAGGATTGTGAAGCTGGAAGCTTGAGATCGCGTTCAGAAGTAATGTGCGTGTGTCTATGAGTTTTATTTATTTATGTTTTAGATATATGTATGTCAATTTCATGCACGTTCAATTGTGTTGTATTGTAAGTATGACGGGTGATATGATACAAAGATTTCCGATGAAACAGATTGAGTTGGCAATGCTGCAAAGAGAAAGAGACATATCTATTTTTACTTTCTCTCACTGCTGCATGGTGTGCGTTTTTTTAATTTTTCAATTATTTACCGGAAGGGCAGGTTTTGGGGTCCTCTGAATACGAAAATAAAAGTTACTGGCGAATGACTTTATATGAGTATATATAAAACTTAGTGTAACTCAAAAAGCGAATTATTGTTGTTTTTATCCAATTTTGAGCCCTCAGAATATGGTTCTTTAAAGGAGAGCCTATCATCAGTTCAACGCTGAATAAAAATAGTTTACGTTAATTCCTCCCTCTTCAGTGCTCTAGGTTTCTTTAGAATTAGAGGTTTGGAAAAAGATTATAGAGAAAAGCTTGAAGGCATCAATTTCTCCTCCCCGAAGAGACGAAAGCCCAGTCATACAAGCATCCCAGTAAGTGTCTCCTCTTCTTTCTGACAACCTGCACAGATTGTCCATTGTCAAGTCCATGCGATGCATGTGCTCCTTAACTCTACAAAGCCTACATTCATAAGCACAGTCTTTACCAGCCTTGTTGATTAGATCTTTAGTAAGGCTGGGCGAATAGCTATTAATAAACATTTTCGCCTGCCTTGGCCTGGAGTTTTCAATCATCAATGTTATGATCTATTGTGCACATATGGTTTGATGGGCTGCTATTATGACGCATTTTGCAATGCTACAGAAGGGTACTTCAATCAACATAAGGGTTCCTATGGAGCCCTCGCGAAAAAGACATCTGCCGTCTTTTCTGATAATGTGCCTTAAATGAAATACTCCTCCCTCTTACAGCATTAAGTGAAAGTAAAATGTTCTCCAGTCGGGGGTCATTTTACTGGAAAGGTTCATTGAATAATGAAGAAGTTTTGCAATATTTTCCAGTAAATATTTGTTATCACTATTAATAGTTAATGGAGTTTTGTTTTTTGCAGAAAGTTGAACTGTTTTGGGGAATAGTAATAGAATTTCAGCACTTGTACCCTGAAAGCTTGGGTAGCCTGACAAGATTTAATTTGGATACACTAATTTTGTACTGACTTGATAGGAACTGAAGATTCGTAGAGCATCTTGGCTGACTGAGAAGATGACGATTCCGGAGTTATGTTATCTCTTATCTTATTATCTCAGCAGCACAAATAATTTTTGCTACTAGCTCTGTCTGAAGGTGGTGAACCTAGCTTACCTAGCCTCGTACACCCCCGGATCTTACTCTATCTTCCGCCCTGGAGCCGTCCATGGGTGATATAAGCATGGCGATCCATGCTCTTAAGTTCCTCTGTCCAATGTCAGAACTTTAAAGGGCTTGTCGAATAGACAAACATCGACCGGTTTCAAACCTCGTTCTTCATCAGGATGTATTAAAAAGATATTATAAGACTGTTGATTAGCAGAATGCAAAGTTAGCTTGTGAGATCTGATCACGCGCTAGAGAGAAAATGCTTTATCGTCGAAACAGGAAATAATCGGGGCTGCTCAACTTAGTTGAGATGCCATAAAGGCACAGCATAAAAATCCATCCCGGGAGACAATAGATCAATGGCAAACGAAAAGATATAGAAAGTCACAGTAACCTTGAGATACACAACCCATACTGCAGTCAGCGTAACTGGGAGCGGGAGGCTCTAGCTCCATAGAGATGACTGCTGAGTATTCCCAGAGGGTTGATTATAATGGACTCCGCAATGTCGTCAGATTCAAATAGCCTGATGATAGAGGAAGATCTGTTATTGATCGATGACCATAAAATGAAGCTATCTCGGATAAAACTGAGCTGAAACTGTTGCAGGACTTTCTCTCACTGTAACTATTACAATTCTAACTGATAAATAATTTTCAAATTTGGGATTTTTACAAAACATATAAATAAACAAACGATGGGTGAGATTATGGTATTAGCAACGGCATCTGCCAGATCCCAGTAAAACTGACGTCACTTAAAAGTTAAACTCACAAATCTTCTAAAAAAATTCTAAATTCAATTTCAGAATAAATTTTTCAAATAAAAGTGATAGGTTTATCCATATCTGTGCAGTCCATACTATTGCAAGTTTAAAGAAAATCGTTGGAACCATTTGCGTGAAATTTTTAAAAATTCAGAAAATTAATCAATATATCAGAGATATTTTCCGTGATAGCCTGCTTTTTTTTGTGGTCATCGACTGGTTTTGGGCGTTCGCCTATCTTCAGGATGCGTCAGTGTGATAACAGAAAACAAAAGAATGTTTTGACAAAACATCCTGATGATGGGCGAACGCTCGAAACAAAAGCAAGCAGGCTATCAAGAAAAATATCTCTGATGCTTTTCATCCGTGCGGACCCAACCACAACTAATCCATATAGTTTGCAATGCCGGTTAACCAATTTTCTTTAAACATGGAATCCTAGTTAAACATACTCTCACTATAACGGTCTCTATATATAGACCATTCGCTAAAAACTTTTCTAATATTCACCAAACTTCAAAACATATATTCCCAGTAAAAATTCAATTCCAAAAATTTGAACAGTAAGAGAACTAGAATAGGAGCGGGGGGGGGGGATGAGCCTCATTCCACTGCGACCTACAAGTCGAGGTCTATTGTGGATACACAGTAAGAGAAAGTATACACGAAAATCGATAATTAATACCTACGCGTTTACAAGGTGCTTTTCCTGGTTTTTCCTTTTCTCAAATGTTAATATCCCACATTACAACTGAACAAATAAAATTGAATCCTATACAGTAGTAACGTAGCAAATTATAATTTCAACATTATTTGTCTCCAAGACCTAACTGTTCCATTGTGTTCTATACATAAATAAACTTAATTATGTAAAGTTGGATAATACAACTTGAAACCTTACGTACTAAAAATTAAGTTTCAAAGTAACCAGAACAACTTTGTCTATAGTATTTGTGTATTGGCTTGCTTGTAATATTTGATGTTTAGGCCGTGAGAAAAGTTAAGCCTAGAAAGTGTGAGAATTTTATATTAAGAAAACTAAGAGAAATTTTGATTAATTAGTGTAATCTATATTTGCGCTCTGGTATCATTTATTGCACTTCAAGAGAAATTCCCTTACTACTTTAACAATAGTAAAACGATCTGTAAAAGTTCAGATTTTTTAAATTGAGTTTTCCCTAAATTGTTATATTAAAGCCTTCAAAGTAGGAAAAACGGAATGGATTTCTATGGTTGGTTTATAACTTTACTTTGCGTTTGTAGGGGACGAAAACAGCGTAACTTAATAAGTACAAATCACAGAAAGTTCATGATCCCTTTAAAAATCACAAATGTTTCATTCAATAAAAGCTCAACGAAACTACCGTTTCGTAAATTATTTGTTAAGTGACTTTTTCTATGGCTCTGTTTATATGCATTTTTACTTTCTCATACTGTTAGTAAAAGTTATTTTAATCGTGTCAAATTTTCGATATCGAGATTTCACCCGGAACTATCCGATTTGAGTTAGAAAAGACTGGTTTCCAGCAATTGGTCGGTGTGTGTGTGTGTGTGTGTGTGTGTATGTGTGTGTGTGGTGGTTCAGCATATCTCAAAAACAAAAAATCGCAGAATGTTCAAACTTAATATTTCGTTAAAGTGCTGCAGGAGACCTGAGAATAAGCTTTTCGTAAAAATCGTTCAACCGGAAGTGCGTTTTTACTGAAAAACTATTGTTCAGTTTTCTGCTATTCTCTCTAAAACAGCTACAACGATTTTCTTAGAACAACGTATGCCAACGACACATATAAAGAGCTACAACTTTTACCTGAAATATTTCTCCGGGGGAGGGGGAGGGTTATGTTTTCCTCTAATGTGCTGCTATTGTAGTTCGTAGATGATTATACAAATCTACCATCTAAACAAAATTAATTAGAAATAAATAGATTGCCAAAATTTCGAGTTTTAAGAGAATAAGTAAACCGGAAGCGTTTTTTTTACAGTATTCGCGATTTTCTCCATAGAAACACCGAAGAATTTCATTGAATTTCGTATACTAAATATATTATTTATTTTATTTATTTATTTATTTGTTTCATAGTACAGTGTATTATTACACTAGTTCATGTACTAACTATAATATTTGTAAGAGAATGTAGTGTGATTGTTTCCAGATTTTTTTATTATTATTGACAATTTCTTTGTGGCAATAAATGTAATAATACAATAAGCCAAGTACAGAATATTTACTATAGATTGCATTTATGTACTCAACTTCCTTATACAGAATACTTGTGCTTTACCCTTCCAACCACTGTGCAGTTGGAACAATGAATTGAACATCAACCTACATTCACTGGTCGCCAGCCAAGTAATTACCACTGGAGAATTACCGGAGATCAAATGATCAAGTGGTTGTTCAATCGCTGGAATGGGGAAATAGATTGCAATAGAGGATTTGTGCCTGTCTAGTGTATAGTCTGGGATGGAAGTATTGTTGGCAGAGAGTGAGTGAGAGTGTGACTAAAGCCCCCACTGCTGAGAGTTAGACAGATTGGGAGTCTGGTCTTCGGCATCCTTCTCGCTAGAGAGAAGGTTTTGCTTTTATTTTACTTTCTCTTACTTCTAGTAGCAGGAAGAATTGTAATCGTCTTAAATTTTCGATATCGAGTTTTCACCGGAATTCACGTTTGGAGGTCCCCTGAATCCAAAAAAGTGTCTGTGAATAGAAAATGTCTGTGTGTGTGTGTGTTTCGCCTATATTTCTCAGCAAAGTATTACATGCAATTATAAGATACAGCTATTTAACAGTTTAGGACATAATTTAAAAAGTAACATTTCACTGTTCACTTTTTGCTATTTTCTCGATAATCGCTCCAACGATTTTTTTTGGATTAGATAAAATGGAAAATCAATTAACTAATCTAAATGCCATTAAGATTAATAATATCTATTTCTTTCAATACCAAAAGTTTAAAAGTAAGAAATGATTGCAAATTATCTTATAATTATTATTATGTAATAATGTATATATCTCTACTATTCGGCCTCCTTTTTTTGTCGATACTAAATAATTCGTTTTCTATTTTTTTTGTCTAGGATATCTATGTAAAACTTATTTTCTGTTTGCTTTTGTTATCAATGTAATTAGTATTGTTTTCTTTGCTCAATTCTTATTTTTCTTTAAATAGATTTTAGTTGTGTTCTTTCAGATCATGGTTTTTCTGTTTTTTGCTAATTTTATTCTTCTTATTTTCTGTTATTTGCTGATATTTTGTTTTCGGTCATTATATTGCATCACCAACTTCTTGCTATCGGATATTATCCCGAAAGGATTCAAATAGATATATACATAAATTATATCATACGTTCTACTGAAGGTACCATACATTGTACTGTAGTAGCACACATACCTGTGAATACGCTAAACCAAAGTGGTTACACTACCAACCATCACTGCAGGCCTAAAGTGCAGTGTGTGAATGTTAGGCATGTCTATTTTTCTGTGCCATTAGGCTAGGATACACGCCTAGGGACGTCTACAACTCTACTCAACCACAAAGTGGTGGTAGTTTACTTCCTGCTAGGTTTAAAACAAAAAATTCCTCAACGAAAAAATTGCGGAATACCAATTTTCTTCAGTCTCAAATTTAGGCATTTTAATTTTTCTAAACACTATGTATAGTACATAAAATAGTGAAATGCCACTTTAGTCTGCCAATGAATTTTTCCAAAAAAAAAAAAAATTTAAAGAAAAGTGGAGTTCCACTATCTATCGCTCAGTAGATGTACAAAGTCTAAAGATAATCGAAGACAATGGTTTCGTGAACATCCTTTCTCTAGGACCTTCCTCTGGTTAAACTCAAGTTTCATCTTCTTGCAGGTTTTTATATTTTAGGTCACTGTTTACAAAACACACATACATACCCATAATTTTCTAAAAATCACTTTTTCGTGCTCATTAGTCCCCAAAAAAACTGTTTCTGGTAAATACTTTTCTGATAATGTGCCTTAAATGAAATACTCCTCCCTCTTACAGCATTACGTGAAAGTAAAAAGTGCTCCAGTCGGGGGTCATTTTGCTGGAAAGGTTCATTGAATAATGAAGAAGTTTTGCAATATTTTCCAGTAAATATTTGTTATCACTATTAATAGTTAATGGAGTTTTGTTTTTTGCAGAAAGTTGAACTGTTTTGGGGAATAGTAATAGAATTTGATGAAACAGAAGATGGTTATATTATTTGAACAGAATATATTATTTATACGTTGAATAAGAAATGCAACGGATTGGCATCTCTCGGGGCGACGCCCAACTAAAGAACCAATCGATGTTTTTGTGAATGAGACGCACACACAAACACAGCCACACACACAGGCGCACTCAGAGCATGTTGTGTGCTAGTGTGTTGCTGTTAAAGAGGGAGAGAAATAGAAAGAGTATGAGCGAGAGGAGAATTGGGTGGTAGGACGCTGGTATCCATGACAACCGTGTACGTGTGTAAGTGTGACGGGGAAAATAGAGCCGGAGAACGAAAGAGAGAGAGGCAGTGTGTGTGAGAGGAAAAGAGAGAGTGAGGAAGAGGAAAAGTGGAAAAGGAGTATTGCCGCCCGGCACGTCAACACACTATGGGAGGCGGGCCAGTGAAGGCGGCAACAGAGAGCATTGAGAGGTTGTGTGGCCGCCCCATTCCAGAACGGCTTGGTGCTCGCTTGCAAAAGGACTTGTTGTCCTCATTTATCGTGCTAGACTATCAGTTAGACAGTGACCTCCTCTTCTATTGCTGTTTCACCTCTATGAGTCATCTATATCATCAGGGTGTACCTCTTCACAAGGAGAAACTATTAGTTTTTGATTTCTAATCCTTTATTTTCTTCTCGGTTAAAAAAAAATACCTATGTAGATATACTGTTATCAAACTTCACCTAACCAAAAACAGATCGATTACTTCATGCTTTAAATTAATCAACTCCGGAATTCATTAAAGAATGAAATAAATGGATATGGAAAAGACAATTCCAGAGTAAGATAGTGAATGTAATTTATTATTCACTGCCCCGTTTAAATTTAAATCTTTTTACAACTGTAAGAGAAAGTGTTGCGATCGTATCAGATTTTCAAAGTTGACCTTTTACCGAAAAAACATATTTGGAGATTCCTTTAGAACGAAAAAAATGTTTTATCTAACCATCTTCCTCCGTGTTCGTCTGTGTATGTTTGGTGTGTGTGTGTGGGGTCAACAAAACTCAAAAATAGAAAAATCGTGAAAACTTCACACTTCATATTCCATTCAGTTGTTAACAAGGGGGGGGGGGACAATAGGGTTTATGTCATGGATCTTTCAGGTTTTCTCACTTTCTCCTTCATATTTACGTATTTTGCATGCCCTGAGAAAGTCTTTTCGGCCATCCTAGGTCATACTCAGCATAAGGGTATCATAAAAATCGTATAGATCATAAATGGAGAGTATTTCGGCGCTCGCTGGTTTAGGGAGAAAGCTGGGAGAAATTTCTAGCCAAGGAACGTAGGATTCCCAAGGATTTACAAGGGGATGTAGGGGTGGGCTGCTTCCAGCTGAGCACAGGTCATGACTATCTCAGTAAACATCTTCACTGCATTGGTGTCCGCTAAGCCAGAAAGGTGAGAATATGACGAGGGCATTTACCTCTCTGCCCTGCACTACAAGACGTAGCCGTTCCGGCCATTTTTTGTTTCAGTCATACATACATCTCAAAATTTTATTGGGCTGCTTCGACAAAAAATGGCTGGAAATGCTAGTGTCGGGCGTAGGAAAGAAAAAAAGAAACTAGCTTACTGCTACAAGTGCAATGATATATAAAAATAGCGAAATTTTCTATAAACATCAAGTT
Source organism: Triatoma infestans (assembly GCA_011037195.1). Lineage (NCBI taxonomy): Eukaryota > Metazoa > Arthropoda > Insecta > Hemiptera > Reduviidae > Triatoma > Triatoma infestans. Next base: position 307,043 of record JAAEAF010000406.1, read on the forward strand.
TTAGTCATTTGTCCCATTATCAAATTTTATGAGAAGCGATCTTCATTGAAGTGAGCTCCAATAACATTGAAGCACCCTCGCATAATATTCCAAAAAATATTTAAACATCTGTGGAGTTGCACTTCCGGTTAATCGATTTTCTTCAAATTTGAGATTCTAGCAATACTTCTAATAGGTATTAATGTTATATATATTTGGTAGAATCATATATTACAATGAATTGGTACTTTAGAGGAAAGTTTAATGCTACTATAATTCCCAAGAAATTCATTTTTTTGGAAAATGTTTCAATTAAAGGTGTTAGGTGTTTATGTAATGTAGATAGTACACTAAGTTTGAAGAAAATTGTTGGTGCCGTTTTCGAGAAAATCGCGAAAAACAAAAGAACTACATCAAGTCAAGCTTTCCTCTGAATTGCAATTATACAATGTATCATCTATATATTATTATACTACATTAAATGTATTGCTAGAATTTCAAAGTTGAAGAGAATCGATTAACCGGAAGTGCAAATTAGGATTTTGAGGTTTTTTGGTATCACAATTTATTTGAAACATTTTTGGTGGAAAAATTTATTTGGGGTGGGATTGAGAGACAGAGGGCGCTATCATACCATGTAGTCACATCCAGGTAAATTGAGTATAATTCTCACCATTTTAAATTTGTATTAAAGCCCAAACTAAACGGTTAGTAAACAATTGCAAGTTTAAAGAAAACTGGTCAATTAAAGTTGCAAAAATTGCGTTATGAGAAAGTCGTATGAGTTTCCACAGAATTTTTTTTTGGAGCTAAGTTTGTACTTTGATAATTCACAGTTGAAAATGAAAGTTATTGAAATGGAAATTTCGTAATCATTTCCTTTGATATTTAGAAATCTGAAAAATAAAGCTAACAGAGATGCATTCTAAACATTGAAACATTGGAGTAATTGAAGCACGGGATATAATTATTACAAATCTTAATTATCGTCAAATTGTTCAGTAATGTAAATAATGGGTTTAATATTCAAGTAAACCAGTGATGTAGGTATCTCGGTATTGTTATGAACTAGGATTGTGATGAAATTGGTTTCATATAGCTACGTCTCTCTCTTTTTCGATATATACCTATATATAATATAATTTATAAAATAGATGGAAGAATACAATATAATGCACAGGCTGTATGGTACTATGCCATACATACACCGAGCAGTATACTAAGAGTACGGAGAAAGATGAATATAGTGATGCCCTAAAGCAAAGCAGTGCTACCAACTCACTCATACACATATACACACCAGACTTGCCTTGTGTATTTTCCCTCAAACTCTAAATCCCCTTGGGCCCTAAGGGAGCGTTTTTTTTTTCAAAAGAAAAAATTTCCCTTTGAATACTTTCATCTCTTTCTATCTGACACTCATTCCCCGATCATTACCTTCTCTGGCTTATTGCACGAAAATTTCCCTTTACCAACTCTGCTTGTCTACACTGTCTATGTACACCCATTCCCACATATTTCCATCGTACAAACTTTCATTCATCTTTTCTCCAACCCACCCCAACAGAAAAATCCTTGCTTCGAAACATGTAACATGACATTCATTAATCCTTCCACCATTATTACATCAGCTTTTTTGCATAAATTAAATTTTAAAAAAATATTAAAGCGTTACGCCATAGATTCCGGATATTCTCGAAAAAATCAATCTTTTTCGACCAAAAGTGTCATGTAATGAAACATGCCTTAAATGTGTAATCGATTAGTACTAAGTTTAATGAAAATTATTACTATTTGGGGAGCAAATCGTGAAGTGCTGTGACCCTCTCACAGCAGTAAGAGGAAGTACAGAAATATCTGGTGCGAAACATTCACTCCACTTACCATTCTTACACTTTTAAATAACAAATTTTCTTCAGAATGCAACCTGCGATCAGTCAAATTTTCGAAATTGAGTGATATGTACCTTACTTCACCCTGCTCCTCCACATTAGCACCAAATTGAGTGATATGTATGTTTATTTGTTATAACTTACTTCACCGTGCTCCTCCACATTAGCACCAAATTGAGTGATATGTATGTTTATTTGTTATATCTCACTTCACCCTGCTCCTCCACATTGCCACCAAATTGAGTGATATGTATGTTTATTTGTTATACCTCACTTCACCGTGCTCCTCCACATTAGCACCAAATTGAGTGATATGTATGTTTATTTGTTATACCTTACTTCACCCTGCTCCTCCACATTAGCACCAAATGCTGCAAATATAAAGTTAATATACAATATAAATATCAGATAGAATAAGATACTATTTCATTAATAGAAATTACTATATATAATAAATTTTGTTAATAATTTAATTTTATGTTGATTTTTTCCTCTAGAGTAATGTTTGATTAATTAATTAGGGGAGGGATTAGCTAAGTGGTTAGCGCGTTGGATTCCCACGCGGAGGTCCCGGGTCGAGTCCAATGCTGCCCTTAGAATTTTTCTTCCTAGGAGCCTCTACAGCTCACTATTTGGTGATGGACAGTGTTGTCTGTAGCGAGAGAATACTGTCCGGAGGCCGGCAGTGCACTGAGAATGCTCCGGGCGCTAATGACCATAGATGTTGAAGCGCCTCAAAAAAAAGAAATTAATTAATTATGTCTAGATTAATTACTTCTCAGAATATTATAAATTTTTCAAAAATATCCTGTTTCAGAAGGTGCTTTTTGTTTATAGGCCAAGTATAAAGTAAAGATTTGCTTGCCATAATAAGTGGCATTCTAATATTTCCAAAAGGCGGCACTGGAAAATTCAATTGTCCTGTCCGTTTCTGCTATATGAAAGCTATTTAAATAGACTTTCATCTTTCCATGTACTGTGAGCAAATGGGTCATCTTATAATTTACAATTATTAGAAGAGAAGTACTGGCTAGTTATTTCACTTTTGCAGGAGAACTCCCACATATATTGCCATCGCTATAGAATGCGATCGCTGCTCCATCGTCGCAAAGAAAGAAATTGGAAGCTTATTAGATCTTTCATCAAGATGCATGTTTGCTGCTGCCTTCTTAGCCAGATAATCAGCCCTTTCATTACATGAGCTCTCGTCCAACTGAACTGAACTGAAACATTTTTTATTTATAATCCTAGAATCTTAAGAATATTAAATGCCACAGAGATGACTGTTTTCCAGAGCGTACAGTATGTGTGTATGTATGTGTACGTGAATGTGTGCCACATTTTCGAAACAGTGTTTTCACTAGAAATATGTTTTGTGGTCTCCTGAATAAGAAAGTATATATATATATATATATATATATATGTGTGTGTGTTTGTGTGTGTGTGTGTGTGAACAAAATATCCACTATCCGGGAAATGGGAATTAAGCAGAAGCTGTTATATCTTCATGTTTTCTCCTGTCAAGGATCCATAAGAATATCTTACACCTAACCTCCTCCAACCACCTCTAACTGACAATCCTTATACTTACCAAGAATCCGTACCAGCCTAGAGCTCTCTTGAGTCGAAGTTAGATCCTCGCAAAAGGTTTCCAAGAGTCTGTCTTGACTTTTCTTAAAGCGTGTTTGTACGCTTTTTTAAGAATATTTTATCTACCTCATAATTCCGAAGAATGAGGACAGCCTTTCTGTAAGAGCTCTTAACTTGTCTTCTTAGTATTTCTAACGAAGATGACCACCAGGGGTTCCTACTAGCACTAACCAACTTGGGAGGATAAGTCTCTTCGAATGAAGACTTAATATGTTCATGAAGAATAAGCCTCTCTTTCCAGTTTCGTAATATCACCAAGCGCACTTGAATGGTTAATCACTCTATCTCCTAGAAGTCTAGAATAAGAATTTCAATCCGTCCTTCTGGGATAACATAATTATCATTGATTAATTCCCTTCAAACATATAGTTCTTACTAGAGTTTACTGCCTTTAAGTTTACTTTAACGGGATAATTTGAACTTTATAAAATGACTTTTTTGAGGAAAGCGTAACCTCCACCTCCTTCCAAAACCCTCCTTAAATAATTTTTTTCGGAACAAAATTTAAAACAAGGCTGATGTCTCTGTACATGTAGATAGTGTCTCTGTATATATAGATAGTGTCTCTGTATATATAGATAGTGTCTCTGTATATATAGATAGTGTCTCTGTACATGTAGATAGTGTCCTCTGTACATGTAGATATGTCTCTTTAAAATGATAGTGGTCTCTGTATATATAAATAGGGTCTCTGTATGTTAGATAGTTCTCTGTACATGTAGATAGTGTCTCGTATATATAGATAGTGTCTCTGTATATATAGATAGTGTCTCTGTACATGTAGATAGTGTCTCTGTACATGTAGATAGTGTCTCTGTACATGTAGATAGTGTCTCTGTACATGTCGATAGTGTCTCTGTATATATAGATAGTGTCTCTGTATATATAGATAGTGTCTCTGTTTATATAGATAGTGTCTCTGTATATATAGCTGATGTCTCTGTATATATAGATAGGGTCTCTGTATATATAGATAGTGTCTCTGTATATATAGATAGTGTCTCTGAATATATAGATAGTTTTTTTTTTTTTTTTTTTTTTTTTTTTTTTAATACTTTTTTTTTTCCATCATGCTCCTCTCAAAGAGCACTACATGAAATTTACAAAATTACATAATACATAATAATATAATAACAGCGATAAACATTAAAACATTAAAAGTAGGTACATGGCTATAAGTAGATTAATAAGTAATATAAGTAATGAATTCACTCTAAACATTGACAATTTTCTCCATCAACTAAATAACTAAGTAATAAATATCATTACGTAGTAAATCTCTTGAAAGTTGCTATTATTCTTGACTATGTTGCACTAAATAAAATTAATTAATTTTTTTTTTTTTTTTAATATATATATATTTTAATCAAATTATTATTATTATTTTTTTTTGAAATACAATTATTATATTTTTTTTTAATTTATTTTTTTATTTTTTTTTCATTTTTTAATTTTTTATTTATAAATTTTATTTTTTTATTTTTTTTTTTTATTTTTTTGTCATTAAGAATTTAAATATATTATTAATAAATTCCATAAAATATTTAAAGTATTCCGGTTGAAGCAGTAACGATTTGCTAGGAGGCCAACCTCCTGACTGGGTAATTATACGTTTCATTAAAAGTGACCTCGAAGGAAGCAAGCAGGAACAGTCCCACAGCAGATGATCCACCGTCTGGTCAGAGAGCTGATCACACGAGCTGGCCGGGGATGTGATAATATTGAATCTATGTAAATACGCTGCCATTTTCCCATGACCCGAAAGCAACTGGGTTAGCCGATAAGTAATTCTACAGTGTTGTAATTCAAGGCGAGATGATACTGAAGGGAAGAACTCCCTTGTCAATGCACCGGTAACAGAATTTCTCCAATGTTGCTCCCAAGCTCCAACGCTGCGCTGATGAGCCCACAATTTAAGGGATGTCTTCGGGAAGTTGTTATAACTAATAGGCAAATCACTAGCTTTTGAAGCTGCCTTTGCCAATTCATCAGCTTTTTCATTGCCAACTAAACCCACATGGGCTTTCACCCAAGCGAACGAAATTACACACCTTTGCTGAAGTTCGATTAGTTTTCCTCTGATCGCCTCTATCAATGGATAATGGTTTGTTGCATCTTGCAGCGAATCCAAGGTGATACGACTGTCAGTTAATATTTGAATTTTTTCTCCATTTTGGACATTTAGTTCTAACCATTCCAAAGATTTTACTATGGCTAGCTGTTCCGCCTGATTGTTAGAACAGCTCGCACCAAGACGATATTTTCCCACGGTCAAAACAGTTCCCTCCCGGAACACAACAAAAGCACACCTAACGTATGTATCCTCCTTGCTGCCATCCGTGTATATTTCCAAATCACAAGTTGTGTTGAAATCCTGTTTTATTAACGGGTACCTCTCAGGATGTAGCCACCTCTCGAAACGAATAGGTTTGTCCAAGAATGCTCCATCTTTTCCATCAAGCATTCCGCCCGCTTGTATAACGTCCACAACCACTTGTTCTTGTATCTTAATACAGATCGGCAGAACTCCTGCGATTATGCAAGCTGCATTATACGAAATAGTCCTATAACCCTTAATTTTCCTTAGCAGAAACAGTCTATGAACCCTTTCGATTTTTTTCTTGTTTTTTTTTGTCTCAATGCAGCGTACCATATAGGGGCTGCATAAGTCAATAATGGAAGAAGAGCACGCTTATATATAATGTCCAGTGCTTCACTTGCAAGTCCCCAATGAACTTTTGCTGCTCTAGAAAGTAGGTTGACGAATCGCCAACTCTTCTCACAGATATGCTGAACCTGGAGGTCCCAACTAAACTTCCCATCCAAGATTACGCCAAGATATTTTAAGTTTTCCACTATTTCTAGTTTCTCCCCGTCAAGATAAACAGCTAATTCTTCCCTTTCTGATCTTTTCCTTCTGGACATGTGCATTATTTTGGATTTGGTTTTGTTAAAATAAACTTTGTTATTATATGACCATCTTTCTACAATACTTAAAATCCTATTTCCTTCTACACTGAGGTCCAGAACTAATTGCCCCGCGACCAGGATCAGCAGATCGTCAGCAAAAGCAATAACCTCAAAACGACCTGGGAATGGGAGTCTCAAAAGTTCATCATACATAAGGATCCAGAAACCTGGACCGCAACAAGATCCCTGTGGGCAACCTCTTGTCACGCTCACCTCCCTTGAAAAAGAATTGAGGGCTAAATTTGCTGTTCTATCTGAAAAATAACTTTTTGAAAGATAGTACAGGTTTCTTGGACAGTTTTTCTTTCTTAAGCTTCTCAGAATACTAGGCCACCACGCCGCGTCAAACGCGCCCTGTACGTCTAAGGAGATTAGAAGAATATCCCACTTCATATCGAAGTAGTATTTTATAAATTCGGTTGCAGCTTTTGAGGCATCGACTGTTGACATCCGTTGACTGTTGACTGTGGTCTAAATCCGAACTGTCTTGTAGAGAGAGGTTCCTTAGAATTCACATGATGCATGATCCGATCTATCATAAGTTTCTCCAAAACCTTGCCAGCAATAGGCAGGAGACTGATAGGTCTATACCTACTCATGTCTTCTTGATTATCGTTCCCAGGTTTTGTCATTATTACTAACTGAGATTTTTTCCATATAGATGGGAAAATTCCACGTTTTAAGCATTCAGCATAAATACAGGTGAATGTTGCTGGAAAAAGAATGAAAATTTCTATCAAAATATCTCTTGTTAACCCATCCCAGCCTGGTGCTTTATTTGGTTGCATGCTCCTTATGGCCCTTTCAACCTCGCTTCTTGAAAACAGTACAGCATCATCTGTGTTCATTTCCCGATCTACTTCCAGTCTTATTTCTTTATGTAATGGCAGTTCTTGGAGCTCATCATCTTTTGGCACTAACTTTTCCATGATAACGTGAATCGTCTCTTCTAGATTAGCTGTATATCGCCCATCATCCTTAAGTACTGTTGATATACAAGTACTTGGCCGCAATTTTCCAGCTGCTACTTTATAAATGAAGTTCCACGGGTTGTTAGCCGAAGTTGCACTACAAAATGTTTTCCATGACTCCAACTTGGCTTCCTTTATTTTCAGTTGATACTGCCGTTTCAGATCAAAATATAGTTTCTTTCTCCCTTCACGAAGAGGTATATTCCTGTATGTACGTTGGAACAATCTTCGCGAAGCATTTACCTTCTTGCGTAATATATTTATCTCATCATTCCACCAGCTTACTGTATTAGCGTACTGTTTACTTCTTTTTGAAATTTTTGGAATTGATTTTGTGCACACGCTGATGATGTTGTTGAAGATCAACTCAATATCTCTATTTAAATCTCGCGAACTGAAAATAAACTCTTTCAAACAATTGTCTAAGCTACCTACATCTGACATATGATTATCTTCACCTAGTAACTCTTGAAAATATTCTTGAATTAGTTTGCGAAATAATTCCCAATTCGCTTTTTTAGTATTAAATTTAAAAGTTGAAGAGTGATTTGATGTCTCCTGAATTCTATTTAAATTAACATGGAAAGTCAAGTAAGTATGGTCTGAGCAACTTTCTTCGAGTGGCTGCGACCAATCACTTATATGTGGTACCAACACTGAGGTAGAGATAGTAACATCTATAAAGCTCGATCCTCTAATTGTTTCAAATGTAGCAGAACAGTTCGGTTCATTCATTATTATTAAGGATTTAGATGCGAGATATTCTTCGAGTACTTTGCCCCTTTCGTTCGTCATAGAATCATACCAGGAAGTGGAGCGTGCATTGCTGTCTATTCCCAACAATAAACGTCCAGAAGATGCTCTAAGCAATTTGTCTATCTCTTCTAAACTTGCCTCTATACTTTCATCATAAGCCATATACATGCTAGCGACACAGAAATGAAAATTACCCACCACCATCTCAACCAAAACTTTATCTTCAATTTAATTCTGTGAATTTAATATTACATCAATATTTTTATTTATTACTAAAATTGCCGCTCTAATTCTATTTTGGCCCTTTTGATAGATTCTATAATTTAACGGAAAAGCGGAAATCTTATTTGACAGAGTATAAGGTTCCTGTATAATGGCCACATCTATTTTATTAGTGTTAATAAAATTATGTAGCGTGTGATGCGCTCTATTGGATCTTCGTAAATTTATTTGTACAAAAGAAATGTTATTTATTGAAAGATCAGATTTAACTTTGTTTTGTTTACATGCCATAATCAATGTTATTCTTTTTAAGATTTAATTTATGTAGGTAAGTAGGGCAAGTTATACTTAGTGCTGCGTGGTTAGTATCTCTATGACCCCGTGCTGGTGTGTATTTATTGTATTGTACACAGTTTATGCAAGAATATTCATTCTCTATAGCTTTACAATCTTTAAGAGAGTGATTTGCTGAACATAGTGGACAAGTGAGAGTGCCTTTACATTGTGACTTGTGATGATTAAATTTATTGCAGTTGAAACATCTATTAATTGTGATGTAGTCTACAACTTTACAAACATTCCAAAACATTTTAATTCTACGCTCCAGAAATAGTTTTCTTAAGGTAGGATTAACTTCAATTATCATAAATTTATTACCGTTTTTATTTTTCCATAAGTTCTTAACATCTATATTGTCTTTATCTTTAATTACTTCTTGATTTTGTAATTTAATTATTTCGACAGCATTATCTTTACTAATTTCTTCCGGGATATTGCAAACTTTTAACCTTGGTAACAGCTTTTTAACTTGTTGAGCATATAATTTATCTTTACAATTGTTATTAATCTCATTACAGAGAATCTCTATATCGTTTTTAGCAGAATATTCTACAATAACTCCGCCATTAGAGATTCCCTTAATGTTTTCTACACCCAATTTCAGTTTACATGGATCTATATTTTTTTTTAATACTTGTTTAGTATCAGCAATACTTTGTTCTTTTTTAGGCTTTATAATAGCTTTGTAAGTAACATTATGAACTTTTTCCACTAACCTTTTAACCGAAACTGCTGCTTTTTCGGCATAAGTTGGTGTTAGTGCAGATGTCTCCTCTTTAGCCATTAGTTTCGTATTTAATGCATTTATTCGCTGTTTGTAATCGTTGTTTACTTCAATTAACATTTGAGCTGCCTTCAAAATATCCTTTTTTAATTCGTTTTTTAAATTACCGCTCACTACGGTCACATTTTTTAATAAAGTAATAGCACTTGTAAAACGTTCATCATTAGCGTCCGCCATGTTGTTCCATGTGTCATATATAGATAGTGTCTCTGTACATGTAGATAGTGTCTCTGTACATGTAGATAGTGTCTCTGTACATGTCGATAGTGTCTCTGTATATATAGATAGTGTCTCTGTATATATAGATAGTGTCTCTGTATATATAGATAGTGTCTCTGTATATATAGATAGTATCTCTGTATAGATAGATAGTGTCTCTGTATATATAGCTAATGTCTCTGTATATATAGATAGGGTCTCTGTATATATAGATAGTGTCTCTGTATATATAGATAGTGTCTCTGTATATATAGCTAATGTCTCTGTATATATAGATATGGTCTCTGTATATATAGATAGTGTCTCTGTATATATAGATAGTATACGTTTAGTGAAACCTGTCGGTTTTTTTTACAAAGTCACTCCAAAAAAACTAAAAAAAAACTCCAGTAAAGTCCCACTTCTGGTTTACCATTTTTATTTAAACTCAATGTGGATAACAGAATGATATAATAAACTGATGATAACATAACCACACAGGGAAACATAACCACGCCTCTCCATCAAAACCCGTCTGAAAATGAAATTTTCCCGCAAAAAGAAAATCGTTGGAGCCATTTTCAAGAAAATCGCAAAAAAAGAATAATCCAATTAATAATGTGTAACTTCCGGTTGAAAGTTTTTGATCAAAACCTTATTGTCGGGCCCCTGATAAACCAAGTATTTGGTGAGTGTCGGGCACTTAAACCAAATATCAAGTTTGAAATTTCTGCGATTTTCGCTTTTTGAGTTATACTGACCACACACACACACACACACACCCACACACACAGTCACACACAGGCCAATTTCTAAAAACCACTTTAAGGATTCAGGGGACCTCAAAACGTATATTTCCAGTGAAAACTCAATATCAAAAATTTGACACGATCGCAGTAATTCCTCTTATCAGTAGTAAGAAAGAGTAAAAAATATATATCATAATTTTACCCAATCTCCGATGAAGCGAGATGCAAAAATTTGCAGTTTTAATTCAATACTTTTCCTAAACTGATAGAACAAATATGTTGACTTTTTTAGAAAACAAATATAGGTAATCTGGTAATTATGAAAACTTTCCAGCTGAATTCTATTTTGAGGATGGTTCTCCCTATCCCTTCTGCATTTCGGTAGTTCGGCAGTTTGCCTCGTAGTTAGGCCAAGTTAATTTTGTAATATTTGGTAAACTACTTGAATAAACATGAGCTATATGATGGTTTGCTTAATCAAATAGTGGTTTAAACATTACATAACTAGTTCCCCTAAAATCTGTGTTATAGCCTACAAACAGTGTATTACAATTTGGTTTACATTTAACATTTAGAAACTGTGGATAGGTTCAATGATTCGTACTCCTGTTTAGCCACTTCGAATTTTACTATACATTATTTATTAAAATTTAATATGATAATTTTGTTGTTAATATAATCGTCAGATAATTATAAACAATTTAATTATTTTACGAGTATAATATCATGGAATTGATTACTATGAATATGATGTCACTTTTACGCATAGTAAATGGCGTAACCGCACACTATGCTTTTGTTTGTGGGCAACAAATTGACTCCTGGTAACCGCTTCGGATTCATTTGCAGCTAAGTCTTTTTTAAAGGTTGATTTTTTTGCACTTCTTGCGTATATATTATCGCTTATTGCGTGAGTTTCAAACCAGACGCTTCTCTCAACAAGAAAGCAATTTGTTCTAAGTCCAAGTTTGTTAGGGCAGTTTCACTGTTTCTTCTTATTTTATGTTAGTTTAGATGCTATAATGTGTATTGGGATTTTGGAAACCTCTAATTCATAAATTAGAGACTTAAACTTACTGCACTAGATATGGAGAATCTATGTGCAGAAAGCAATGGTTGCTGTTTTTTCATATTTATCGTGAAGCAGAAGGTTTTTAACAATAAAACTGTACAATCCTGGTATTATTCTAAATTAATGAAGTTACGAAATCTATACAATAATGATTGAAGTGAGAGATAGGACGGTATTTTAGGGCTGGTTTTAGGAGGGTTCAGGTTTTAGGCAGGGCTGCTTCCCTGTCTCCTTGTTTTCTCTGTTTTTTCGGATGATTTGTCTTCTTTAAATCAGAAACTTCGGGTAATACAAACACAAACAAAATCAAACCATCGAATTTATCACTCACTTTGAAGAAGTTCAAAGTAATGGCAAATCGACCGCTAAAGATAAAGGATTTTATAAAGACATCTCATAGAGAGATAGTTAATGAATGAAGAGGTGCCGCGATACACTAGTCATTCACCATAAAGGTTCCACCTTCATTTGGACCAAACAGTAACTTCAACTCTTCAGTGGATTTGTTTTAGCTATTTGCAAATTAACAACACATACTGTTTAGTGTTATCTGCCGTTTAGTAATTTGGTACTGTCAGATTAGGGGCGTAGGAGATACGATCGAATACAAAAATTCTACCTTTCTTTATTCAAAACCAGGGATTTCCAAAAGTCTTTGTCAAAAGTAATGGTTTTATTCTTGGTTCCGATCTCCGTGTTTCTGGTATTCACAGTCATAGAAGTATCGGAAATCGGATCCGATAGTACTCGCACCAAAGACAAAATTGTTAGCCATTCAGCTGCGTATGGGTTCCACTTCCGCTTCTTTCAAAGTATTTCACAATAATGGGGATTCATTCAACTTACCTTTCTGTTTTTACCTTATTGAAACATAAAATTCATAGCGAAATATTTAACCTTCTATAAAAATAACTGTTTATATTTGACTTTTATTATAAAGTAGATTTTAAATTAAAAAAATCAAATTATAAACAAAGTTCGCGTGATCTGAAGCAGTTTTAGATAGTTAATAACAGCTACATATACAATCATGCCCAGAATTACGAGTTCAAACGCCTTTAACTTGGATGTTAAACGGTTTTTCTCCAATCAGCAAAATCTCTTATCTATTTCGATGAGATTAAGTTAATGTATGCAAATATGTGGAATACTACATGTGGATTTATTTTCTAAAAACAAAGGTAACCCAATGTTCTTCTTTTATAATAGAGTCCATTTAAATATTTTCATTGATAGCAGGGAAGGGTTAAAATACTGTCTAACTTAACTTCAATTATCCGTAATGTATATATGTGTGATGCAAATAAATATGAATCAAATGCCACTGTCTTACAGACTTTCAGACCAGAATTGTAAAATATAGATTTTTAACGAAATGCACCTGAGATTACACCCTGGCAAGGAAAGGCACAGTTAACCCCTTTTAGGGCCACAACTCTTTTATGGGATAAGCGACCAATCTCTTTGAGAAGAAGCTGTCTGGAGAAACCTTCCCAGGTTTGAGGTAGGCAAACTTGTCGAGGCTACTATATACGGAAAAAAGCCAGACAAACTTCACATGCTGACAGGTTTTCTCACGGGGCGCTGTACATTCAGAGGCTAGGTAAGTGAAAGCAGCTGTAGATTATGTGGAGAGATAGAGGCGACTCCAATATACCTCCTGTCGGTCGGCATTCCTGCCTATCACCTGCACATCATCTACGGTTTTAACCACACCCTCCTGACATAGCTTGGACTTGCCATGCCATTGTAGATGCAGGCGTATTCCGTACCCCGACTCAAAATAGGCCCTTTAAGTCAGAATTGTGACGACGGAATCAGGAAAACATTGTACTACTACCAGGTCAGTGATACAGCAGTACGTAGCCGCTCTCAAGGCCTTTGGAGGTTAAGGATATGTCTTAAGATATTGCAGTCTGACCGATAGATTGCCAACTTCTTAGAAGTAGTTTGGGGGGGAGTTGAGAACTTAAGAGCTTATTGGCTTAGATCCACTAATTGGTCAACAGTTTTAATCACTAAGGATGTGGTTTAAAAAACAGTTTTTCTTTCTTTGTTTTAAAAAAACAATGTCCGTTATGAATAATTTTGGAAAAACCTTTCAATAAAATAAATAAAACAGCCAATTAGCAATGGAATGATTTGTTTGGATGCTATCGTAATTTTCTTCGACGGTATCTTTCTAAGGTTTTTAGAAACTTCTCAAATATGTACACATTAATTATTTACTATCAATTTTGTTCTGTACATTAAAGTTAATAACAAAAATCTTATCCTGGCTACTCCAAATTATTCTTGCGAGGAAGAAAACTCGAATCTACATACCTTTGTTCCAGAACAAATGCAGAGACATATTGACCAGAGGGATTTAAGAAGATTCGGTCCAACTACGTCAGAACCAAATTTTCTTAAATTCATAACATACAGATATCATGGAATGAGAAATTTTACATCTAATTTATAGGTTAATCTGCAATAAAGTTGAAATTCATTACAAATATTCACAATTACATATCTTGATTGCAAAATGTCTCTGATTAGAGTTTATGCTTCTTCCGATATTTCTGAACCCTCAGAGTCTGGCTCATTCAGTACCTTCCTTTGGAAGAAGTCCGGAAGTCTTCTCTGAACACGGACTATTTTTAAGAACAATTCCGTTCAGAGGCAATTTGTATGTTATGTACTTGAAATCACACTTTAGTATTCATGAACCAGGACAAACCCCTTGTTGGGTCAGGTGCTACCATTATCCAAACTTCACTTTTTCTTTTATAATGTATTTAATAGATTTCATTGAATCAAATTTTTGATCAATTTCAGGAAAGAGTTGATTATAATCTGCAGCTAGATATTTCTTTGTGTTTTTTTTGTTTCAACATTCCAGATAGTTGTCCTATAACGGCTAGTCCATCTTCAATGTGAGGGGGAGGATGTGCGGGGGCTGGAAAACATCAGAGGCTTTTCTGTCATAGCCAGCTTCTTTTTTTCTTTTTTTTTTTTACAATGACTGACTTTAGTCTTGAGCAATCTGTGATATCACAAGATATCCTGAAGCGTGGTGAGTATTAGCCAATACCAGTCTATGATCACAAAATGAAGGTGGGTATTGGAGTAACAAAAAAAAATCTGATGATGTTAATCACCTCTCTCCACAGAAATAAATGCCTATGAACGAACTTTATTCATAATTCATTACCAGACAAATGGATAAAAAATTACTAATAAGGCAAGAAAAATTAAGCAAGGATTTTTAAACCTGTATGACCAAAAAAATACGAGCAGTTTATCGAAAAAGTTTGAAAAGTTCGGAGGATCGCTGGAAATAACAACTACGGAAAAATAGAAACAGTTCTGATTAATAATGTAAGTTGTTATATAAAAGAACTTTCATGCAGTCGAATGTTGCCATTTTTTTTTAAGATCATAAAATCAAAAAAATAAATTACCACCCTAATGACTGTGAACGTTTATTTTGTTACGAGAAAACATATGACTGTTAAGTTTATTTGAGAAAAGAAATTACTTGTTGGTTAGGGGTCTCCTCCTACAACCTGTGGATTTTGTAGTTTTGTGGGAGAACAAATGTTTTGCGACCAGAGGGGAGCGGACGAAAGAACTTGGCACAGTGGCCCGCATGAATATGTGTGTGTGTATGTGTGTGTGTGTTAAGAGATAATTCTCGACAACTATTCTATACTATATATTATATTATAAAATTTCATTTATGTCACAATTAAGCTATGGCCCGAGGTTCTTTAAAGATAATAAATATATTATTATTAACCACAATATTTTGGTGGACAACCATTTAAATGTTGGTTTATCGCTGTTAATTCTATAATAGAACAGCTGTTTTTATGTCGTGGACAAATGCTTATTAAATATATCAATTAAATAAGTGGTGAAACACATTTTCTTCAAGTGTGGAATTCTTAATAAAGCCGGTTAGTCGTACTTAATTTAGTTGATTTCCAAGAACGCGAATATGATTGGTTGTTCACACGACTTTCTCTTACTGCTATTTTCTTAATTCTACAAAATTAAAAGAAAATTCAAAGAGCTTCAAACCCTATTTAATTTTTTTCAAATTTCATTAAATATTTAGCAATCCTCAATTAGTATGCAGCTAGGGGAAAACCTACATCATATTAAAATGGCACTAAGAAAGGGTCACAGCAAAACTTTCTATAATCAAATCCCCGGAAAAATGTTGTCCAACTATATTTGCAATCAATCGATCTTATTGAACATTGACTATAGTATCTCTTGGTGAATGGACCACGATCTTCCAGACTGAGGTTTATGCTATTCTTTGTTGTGTCTTAGATGAGAGGATACGTTACACTTGCTTAAAAGGTGTTTGTATCTGCTCGGACAGCTGAAGGCGCTGGTTCATGTGTCTTCACTTCCAGGTTGGTGTTAGAATGTTCTAAAAGACTGGAAGAGCTTTCTTCTCTGAAGGATGTGCTTCTAGTCTGGGTACCAAGTCATATGGGAATTTTTGGGAATGAGGAGGTGGATAGGTTTGCCAAATTAGGCGCCACTCTCCCTTTCATTGGTCCCGAGCCTGCTGTTGGCGTGACATCTGGCACATGTTTGTCAGGCTTCCAGTCATGGACAGCTTCACAGAATTCATCCTTATGGATGAGTACAGTTGGTTGTCGGCTGTCCAAAATGCTCATCGGGGGTCCGGACAGGGCTAGTAGTGGCTATTAGTGCTATGTCTTTCACGGAGCTCTATCAGGCATTCTGGTTTAAGGAGACATCTCTACGTAATGGGGCTTATGCCGGATCCATTTTGTAGAGTCTGTGAGACAGAGGAGGAAACACCCATCCATCTTATGACAGAATTCCTGGGTTGCAGGATCTTTGGTCGGAACAGGATGTCTGTGGAAGAGCTTAGGCTATTTCCCCTTAAGGTTATTGTCCGGTTTGTTCGGATATTTGTCCCAGGTGGCTTTTACCTCACGGGAATATTTGTTCTGGACCCGGTTTGTTGTTGTTTTTCTTGGGGTAGCTATATGGGCCCAATTGGGCTTTGGATAGCGTAGGGTTTGGTCCCTCCCATAATAATAATAATAAAACATTGAATATTAGGAGTATATTTAAGTCTCATTAATATTATAAGTTTGCAGGACCTTGACACAGCATTCCTCAGAGAAATCTACCCACTTCCTTAAAATCTCTTTGGAAAAAAAAAATTGCATCAAATAAAATTGATTGAACTACATAATATGTAAGGATATTTTGAGGATATTTTACCGAAAACTTCTTGTCAGGTTTCCGGAGATAGCCCAACGGAAAATATCCAGTTTAAGCTCTCTGGTTTTTTGATTATGCAATTCACATACACAGACCAACTTTTCTTACCCCGCGGGATCTCAAAACATTCATTTCCGGGAAGAAAACTCAATTTCCCGAAATTTGATGCGATCACAATATACTGGAACACATCGATTACAAGAATACTGGAAAGTAATAATATCCTTTCTTTTTTTGTTCAAGAGACAAAAAGTATCAAAAGTTCCATAAAAAGATCAAAGTAACAACTTTTTTTTTGGCTGATAAATATAGAGTAATCGGTTTGTGATGAGAAACCATAGCCAAGAGCCAAGACTCAAGACTCAAAGAGGTAGACTCCAATCTATATGTTGAAAGATAGCCGGTCGTCGACAATGTCCCATCAAAGGTATCAAAGGAAGGACGTTCATACGCTTCATTGCATTTTACTTTGTTACGTAGCAATGATACTTCCCCCTCCCACAACCCTTAGCAACATCCGGCGGCCAAGCCAATAGTTTACAATGTATACTAGTAGTATAATATGTAACAGTGGAAATTCAATACTTCTGTTTTTATTTTCTTTAAAAAAAGCTTCATTGGCTTAGTCTAGGGCCTCCAATTAGTCATACGTTTTTAAACACGATCGTACTTGTACTCAGTATGGGAGTTCTTTGTAAAAAGAATTTTTAAAAAATTCGATTGATTTAAGTGAAAAAGCAAACAAAATTAGTTTCACGACAAAAAAAGATATAAACCTTTGGCGCAACAGTCCATAAAGTGCCAAGGCTTGCCAGACGGCGATATATTGGGGGACGTATGATAAGACCCCGCAATTCCATCGCCCGCCGTTTAGTTCTGACCTTTGCTACCTAGGGTGCTACTAACTGTAGCTTCCCATTTTACCTCACGATGCTGGGTCAACACCGACTTTGTCCTCACGGGAATCGAACCCTGAATTCTCGCCTATGTCGTCATATGGCTTAGCCATCAGCGAACTCAAGTGTGTCTAAAGACAAACACTAAAGTGCAATTTACAAAACTTAAGCATTTCAATGTTAAAAAAAAAGAAGATATATCAGCAAACACATTTAAATGAACGACAAAAGATGTAATTTGCTACTGTTTTTATCAGAATACTGTCAGTAGCTAAGTGAACATACAATATGTAGTACATGGATTGCGAACCTATTTGATAAGTAGATCAAAATGAATTTATTTTTATTTAATAAACAATTCATTGGGGGTGGGGGGTGGGGGAGTTATTAAAGTACTGTATCGTTATTCTAAATAAAATAATAATATTATCCATATATTATTAAAATAATTTATATTTTAATTTGCTTTTATAATTACACAATTAGGAATTGACACATGGACTGGAATTAAATAAAAATAAATTCAATTTTGATCTGCTTATCAAATAGGTTCGCAATCCATGTACTACATATTGTACGTATGTTCACTTAGCTACTGACCTCAAATTCAAACCTCACAGTTTGCTGTTGAGTTCTCGTGCAGCATTATTGTAGGGTTTGTTGAGAATATGTCATGAAGGTCTTCTTTCCTGAGATGAAGGTTTGGTTTGAGATAGGCGCACAGGATGTAAAGCGGTGTTTGTGCAGGATAGAGACGCAAGCCAACCCACTCAAGAGTTTGCAATCCAGATGGAGGTAGTTCGTTCGATATGTTTGAGAGTGCGCTTGAGATAACAGCAGCGCCACCTGGTGTAAACCTTTTATATCCTGAGATTTTAAGTTTGTCGTGGGTAGTCAAATGTGTTTAAGTCGCGCAAACTGGCATCATCTCAGGAATTCGTTAAAGACAAAGTTTTGGCGTTCAGGCCGTTTGCGTTCCAGTTTACTATTTTTATGTTGCTGATGGGTGAATAATTATGGTTTGCCATTATTGTTTACTAGCAGATTCATGAGTAAGTTTGTGAAGAATGAGGGAATTTGCGGAAGGAAGGGCTGAATTATTTGAAGGATAAGATTGCTGAATGTTTGGATGAGTGGGTTATCTTTGATGGATTCTGGACGTTGTTTTGCTTTCCAAATTGGAAGCGCTTCGTTTTCAGATTTTGGTAGAGGCGGCCATGCCACCGAAGTGTTATCAAATGGAGTTTTGTCTTTAGTTGACTATTGTTTCATGTGTTCATGTGTAGAAGGTCGTAATTTGCTTTTTAGGGGTAGGAGTGCGGGCATAATTGGCTGGATGGTCTCTACAGTTCACCCACTTTGGTATTTCCAAGGTTTTGTGAGGGCGTTTTGAGAAATGGTGAGCACCTTCACACAATATTAGAGTCTAAATGGCAGACGTTTGTGTATGCCCAAATCTCTGGCAGTTGGTGCGGTATATGCAGAGACTTGTGTCTTGGCTCGACTGTTATTACTGCATAGCAGAGCCTTTTTAATTCGACAATTATATTTGCAACGGAGGTATTCTCAATTTCCACAGCACATACTGGGGTCGGCTGTTTGTCTCTGTTGTGAAGGCGGGTAACTTTTAGTACCTGTAGGATGTGGCGAGTTCCTCGACAATTTGTTGCTCGCTTAATGACTAAAGAACCCCTCGTAATATGAGGATAGTCGCTTTGAGAGTCCTCAGCGTTTAGAAAAGTGAAAAATTTAAGTTTAGCATCTGTATAAAATTTGGCAACTGTTCGAAAGTCCTCAGCTGTACTTAGCTGAATTTTTATTTTATTGCTGCACTTAATATGGAATTCAGGTGTAGTAATAAGTTTGATGTCATTTGTAATTTGCTGGACGTTAGCGGCATCTTGGAGAAATACTGGAGGTATTTTCAATTTTGGTGTGGTTTATTGTAGGTTCTTCCTGATCATTTAAGGCTGCTAATAGAAAGAATTTATTTTTTAATTCTATTGGGTTTGTTTACAATTTATATCGCTTAGCAACGGTGTGTTGGTTGTCATGTGTTAAGGTTTCGTAATTATTTTCACTGGTTTTTCTCTTCATTTATATTTGGCTATTATCTATTATCATTTTGGTTTGTGTCGTTAATCTATTGTTAATGTACTCACTGTTTACATCCTGATGGTCTGGTGTGCGTGTCTGTGGTGATGATGTGTATTCATCGGTGGCGTCCGCCCAGAAGCTAAACCGCCAAAAGTTTTCATATAGTAAATCGTCATATAGTCATGTCAGTCTCCCTCTACGCCATCACAGCAACTTCCAATATCCTATATCTCTATCCCATACATAGAAGGTCTATCAGAAAAAATAGCTAAAATTTTCAAGAAATATAACCTTCCCATTGCTCACAAAAACTCCAACCCTCTAAAAAAACTCTTTTCTAAACTAAAAGACCCCACACCCACAACTTTATTAACAGATATAATTTATAAAATAAATTGTTTACAATGCTCAGCTACATACATAGGACAAACACCTCAATATTTAAAAAATAGACTATACCAACATAAATGCGACTGTAAAACTAAAAAAACCGACTGACATGACTACAGCACTAACGAAACACTGCGTACAATACAAACATGAATTTGACATAGAAAACACTAAAATTCTTTCCATCAGCAATAATAATAATAAAAAAATATATTGGAAATGATTCATATTAAAAAAGATAAATTATCTATCAATTTTAGAACAGACACCAAAAACCTATCCCTCAGTTATAACAATCTCCTGGAATTTCCAAAACAACATACAGACTAAGACACGGTTTTCCCATCCGCTCTCTAGCCCTTTATAAACCTTGACCCATCCAATGTCCGTAACACTTGGTGATGGTATGTCACAGGTTAAACTAGATTAATTACTACTGGAATTCTAATTGAAAATTTTTGTAAGCACATTTCCTAAGTTATTTCCATACTTTACTCTTATATATGCCACATATTGTCAAAGTTTTAATAGTTGTGATATAGTTTAATATTGATCTGTTCTACAACAGTAGTTTAAAATAAATTTAAATGTGCTACATATATCATACTTTTTATTTATATACATTATTTTTAAAAAAATTTATTTTGAAAATATTTATTTTAAGTTCATATTTTATGTTGATTCTATTTTTTATTGATTTGTGTTAAAACCTTTGTACAGACCCCAAGAAGGTAATAAATTTGCCGAAACGTTGGTAGAAATTTAAAAAGAGTTTTTTTGTATGAGCGAATCTCAACCAATTTACAACTTAGAAATTTACGTTCAATACGCGGTTTAAACCATGTCTCACATACGATGACGTAGTAGATAGGATTTGGGCGAGCTGGCACACTTTTTTTTCAAAATGGCGGCCATCATCGAACTCGACGAGCTCTTAAATCATCGAACTCGACGAGCTCCTAAATCATCAAACTCGACGAGCTCTTAAATCATCGAACTCGACGAGCTCTTAAATCATCGAACTCGACGAGCTCCTAAATCATCAAACTCGACGAGCTTCTTACGCCCACTTACCCCCACCACTTTCCCTCTGACCAATCATCGAACTGGATGAGCACTTAAGCCACGCCCACTTACCCCCACCCCTCTCTATCGGCCAATCATCGAACTCGATGAGCTCGTAACCACGCCCCCTTTCACCACCACTTCTACGTCGACTAATCATCGAACTGGACAAACACTTAGACCACGCCCAATTACCCCTACCACTTCCCCGCCGACCAATCATCGATCTGGAACGAGCACTTAGGTCACGCCACCTTCCCCACCACCGGCCAATCACCGAACTGGACGAGCACCTGAGCCAGCCCACTCCCTCCCACTGACCAATCATCGAACTCGACGAGCACTTTAGCCCGCCCACTTATCCCCTTCCCTTAACATATCATCCATATCGATGACTCCATTTTCTTTCCACCTCCATCCCCCCACAACAAGATGGCGGAACCTAACACCGTAACACACCACCCCTCTCCTTACTCTAGGCTGGAGCGGGGTTATTTTTTTATTTTTATTTTATGTGAAAAAACTTGTCTTACCTGCGATTCGATCCTACAATCTTTAGGTTGGAAGTGCATCACCCTAACCACTCGGCCATAGTAGTCCTCTCGCTAGCTGTAGTTACCAACGTACACTTCTATTCTTAACTTCCCCACCCCTCGCCACATCATTGCTTACTCTGGGCGAGAGGACAATTATTTTTTATAATATATGAAAAAAACTTGTCTTATCTGTGATTCGATCCTACAATCTTTAGGTTGAAAGTCCATCACCATAACCAGTCGGCCACAATGGTCCTCTCGCTAGCTATAATTTTCAACGTACACTTAACGCCCGCACTATCATAATTTTATTTCCGCTCAATCCACTCACAAAAATATTAAATAAAATAAAAAAAATATGGCGGAGATGCATTCAACTGTCACACATAATAATAATAAAGAAATTCACAAAAAACATAAAAAACAATATGGCGGAGTGAAATGTAACTTTCACCACACAATCAAAATAATAAAAAGATTGACTTACCCCTTTCAGCTCCCTGCTGCTGCTGATATTATCACGACGCGCACTTACACAGAACTGAACTACATTCGGCAATACAATGTACTATAGTAACGTTTACCCCCACTCCTATGACGTCATTGCTAGTTGGGGCATGCCATATCTGCCGCCGCCTTATAGATTACAAATATTGATTTTATTATATTGGATAACAAAAACCACTGCCTTTTCAATATATTATTCGTATGACGTCACACAGCAATAGTATTGCCAGTGCCTTATTTATTACCACTGCCTTCTAGACAAATCCCCCATTCAGATAACGTCACACACTATAGTGTTTCCTTGCCAATCGCAATATATCGATTACAAATATCGATTATCCATATCAATTAATATCGATTTTATGAATATAATTTATTAATAAAAAACTAACAAAACCACTGCCTTTTCAATATATCATTCGTGTGACGTCACAGCTAATAGCATTGCCACCGCCTTATAGATTAAAAATGTACATATTTATTACCACTGCCTTCTAGACAATTTCTGTTCAGATAACATCACATAACCTATAGTTACTTATTAAGAAAAATGCAAAGAAACTACACTGAGTCATCCAGGAAATGATTTATTAATATTTAATCCAATTATTTAAAAATAAAACTTTGTACTCATTACCTTTCTTACCTGTTCGGACATGTTAGCACAGGTCTTATTAACATGTTTAGTAATATTTAATCCTATTATTTAAAAATAAAACTTTGTACTCATTACCTTTCTTGCCTGTCCGGACCTGTTAACACAGGTCTTAGCATGTTTGTAATACTTGATCCTATTATGGAAAATGTAAGTTTATACAATGACCCATCTAGTAAATTTTTATTTTATTTATTTCTAACATATCTTGCCTGCCCGGACATGTTACCACTTGTCATTGAACATAAACTTTGCATTAACAGTATTATTCATTATAAAAAAGAAAAAAAATTAACCTTAATCCCTATTTGTGATTTTTGTTTATCAACTTTGAACTCAAATGAACATATCTTGCCTGTTCGAGCATGTTACTCACGTTACAATATTTTTTAATCCTACTATGAAAAAAAATATTTCCATATACAATGAGTCATGAACACCTGCCCAACTTTGCAAATAGTTTATTATTTTTCATTTCGAACATTGTTAATACTTAATCCTGTTAAGAAAATAAATGTATGTTTATACAATGTTAAGACTTAATCTTCTTAAGAGATATGGAGAAGCTATCCCCACCCATTCTAGTGACGTCATTTTCTCAACCAATCAGAATCTAGAACTATATTGTATTTCGATTATGCGCACTAGCTAATGGAATTTCGGCTCTCACACTCTTAGCCAATAGGAATGCAGTATTTACATGCAGCTTAATAATCAATTATTTTCATCATAACCCCAACTTTAACAAGTCATAAAGAAAAAAAGAGTTACTTACCCCATCCAACTGCCTGCTGCTCACATTTTAACACAACACACGCATCCCGAGAACTGACAAACTCCAAAGAAAACTGCCCATCTATAACTTATTATTTTCACTCTGTGACGTCACAGCCAATTTACAGTGTTCTAAATCTACGACGGACATGTTACCACAGGTCTTATTAACATGTTTCTTAATACTTAATCCTATTATGTAAAAATAAAACTTTGCACTCATTACCTTTCTTGCCTGTTCGGACATGTTACCACAGGTCTTCTTAGCATGTTTTGTAATACTTAATCCTATTATATAAAAATAAAACTTTGTACTCATTACCTTTCTTGCCTGTCCGAATCGATCTAACGAATAAGCGATTTCACCATCTAAACACGCATGCTCAAAACACTAGCCAGCCATTAGTATTGCAAGTTTCAAACTTCTAAATCTACTACGCCTGCATTTATGAGAATACTTTTCTTATATAACAAATAGGATTTCAACCTTCTGCGCAAGTGCTATTTTGCCATCTATAACGCATGCGCAACACTCAAGTTTTACCCAATAGAATCATTTGACAGGTGTTGTAATCTGTGGAAGATATAAATTATACTAAGCTAATGTGTGTTTATGTATCAATCAAGCATAATGATTACACATATCAATCTAGTATATCGATTATCATCGATTTATGAGAATACTTTTTACTTATTTATCCATCTATTATACAAACCAAAACCACTGTCCATTGTTTTATCAACTAAAATGATGACTCACCATGCAAGTTACAACAATTCTTGTCTATAAACAGCATACATATCCCCACCCCTCACATCACGCCACCCATGTTAGCCAATAGTATTTCGAATATAATAAAAAAGAAAGAAATACTCTTTTAATATCTATGGTTATTATGAGTTACCATGCATGTCTCAACATGCCTGATCAAGCTTCAGCCATCTACAGTTCACATTTCCTTTCTGCTAAAATTTAATATACATACCAAATTTTATATATGTTTCTTCACCATATAATTAAAATTCCATTGATTAAATAAATTATTACCTTTTTATTTAAAAATTCACAAAAAAAAATAAATTATACAAATCACTCCAAATTTTATTTCATGTCTTATCTGTTTATCAAAAACCTAATACAAATTAGATATTTTCCTCCGACCTAATCGATATTTCTGCACATCTCATCGGTAATCTCTAAAACAAATCTGTTTGGTGGAAAAACTCTCTTTAGCTGCTCTCCATATGTTGTAGTACGGCAGCATATAACTTACCTTGTTGGATCATATATGATGTAACTTGTCGCAGTGAATTAGAAATGAAAATTTTTCTTTCAATGCCACCAATTCACGCACACAATTTCTCTACCCTTACAATATTATGACAACACTTACTAGTTAGCTTATGAAATGCAAGTCCTAAATTTTGTGCTAATTATCATATGTAACTATTCAGCCCCCATCTAGACTGTCTCAACTCACACCCCTTCTAACAGGTCACAACACGTCTAAACAGTCATATATTTTTTCCCCCCTAACCTAGGTTTTGAGTCATAATCTATCGTGTTTTTTCAAGATTCAACATGTATTTTGCCTTTACATGCTGGAAATTTTGATTTTATTAACATACAATCTGAACTGTAAACAATGAAACGCATGGATAAGTTTTTTAATCTTCTTAACTAAAAAATATTTCTGTATATCTCATCCTTGTTAGATGTATGGTATCATATTCATGCCTGGCAATCTGTGTAGCTGGTCACCTTATTTTTACAGTCAAATATGCTTAATTCAAGATGTCTGTTCCGTAACTGGATCTGATGGGTGGTTCTAAATTCTAAAGAAAACAGTCTATTTTATTATATATTCGATCCAAAATTTGTTGTCCTTAGAAAATCCACTATCAGAAACGATGGCTGCAAGCAACTTGTTATAATTAAACTAATATTGAGAAAAAAATATCAAGGAGACTTCCGTGACTAAACATTTTTTCCCTTATAAATGTAATTTCAGTAAGAACCCTCCATAATATAATTAATGAAGCAATAATCATAGCATAATTTGGGATACACCATTGAATGCAAACACATAAACATTAAAAACACTAAACATTTTCATATCTAACAATAACGACATGCATTATAGCATACGTATATCATAATAACTTATGAAGAGATGTGAAAATTCGCTGTAAAATTAAGAATAAACACAATAAAACTAAAAACATTCTCAGTATTCATGAGCGGTAACATCGCTAAATATAATTTACTCGCAATAGCATATGCATTTTCATAAAAAAATAGTGCAGAAATGCGAAAATCCACAGCAAAATTATTACTGTTACACAAAAATGATAGAACAACAGAATACGAACATCTTGTTAAATCCTACAGAATACAATATATTGTGTCCATTTACATTATGTAAGTCTTAAAATGATAAGGTGGCTCATCGTTTACTGTTCATCAAATGAAATCTTATACATGTTCAGACATGAAAAATCAGCGAACAAGCAGGTGATTCAACCGGGTTGGGCAAAATATAGTTGGGCCGCAAAATTCATAAAAAAAAATAATGAAATGTGCGGGAACATATGACATTTTGTCTAAACCTAAACCTAACCCAGCCAAAGCTATCCTAACCCAACTGACTCTAACCTAACCTAACCTAACCTAACCTAACCTTTTATATTAAACCTTTGCACAATTATGACCAAGATTCATGCTAGTGCAGATGCGTCATTCCCACCGACTAATCATCGATTTCGACGAGCACTTAAGCCGCGCCCACTTATCGTAGTTCATATAAAATAATCTAATTTGCTGGTACAAATGACATTTTGTCTAAATCTAAACCTACCCCAGCCAAAGCTATCCTAACCCAACTGACTCTAACCTAACCTAAACCTAACCTAACCTTTTATATTAAACCTTTGCACAATTATGACCAAGATTCATGCTAGTGCAAATGCGTCATTCCCACCGACTAATCATCGATTTCGACGAGCACTTAAGCCGCGCCCACTTATCGTAGTTCATATAAAATAATCTAATTTGCTGGTACAAATGACATTTTGTCTAAATCTAAACCTATTCATGTTGCGTAGCCTAACTAAACCAGCCTCCAAGGCAATTTGTCCAACTCTCAACCATGCCCATCCCACTTAAAAGAAACCTTTGGCTAATTGTGACCAAGATATATACTGAAATGTTACATTAGTGTATTGCAAACTATAATAGTACAAATAGTAGAAATTGGTGTGATAGGATGACCGGAAATTCTAGTGATTCACCTGTATATCCTACTGAACTTGATAGCAAAATGAAATAATTAAAAAAATTGCATTGATTAGGAAAGATGATGTCAGATTTTGTTATATTTTTTTTCTTCTTTGAACATCACCTTTATAAATGAAAATGGAATGCCCAGATTCAATGATAGGTTAGAATGCATGTTGGAATCTGTACAAGTACAGCCCCTTATACATATAATATATAAATATAAGAACACTTTTAATAGAACAGCATGAGGATGACACGTATATTTTTATTTTTGTTGGTTACAAAGTGACGGTTTACCAACCGCACTTTGTCTAACTCTAAACTTATTATTTTATAATTGGAGAGATATTTTTAAGTAAAATTCGAATTTTGAATGTTCTCTGTCTATCGGGCTTGTTAAAACGTGAGAAAACCATTGGAATGTTTAAATAAAATACAAATGATGCTTTCTATCAAGTCCATCTAAACTAATTATGCTAAAGCGTTACAACTTCCTTGGTTGTTACGTCCTAAAATTGGGCCAAATACAATCTTTCTGGTAAGAATTGTATCAGTTGTGACTATCTAAATGACCAATTTGCTCTATTAGTTTTGGCTAAGATTGAATGAGATCGGGTAAACTTTAAAATTAGTACAATCTTGAAGTCCATGTATGAAAAAGTAGGAGAAAAGGAATTGTGAACATAAATTTGTAGTACAAAATTAAGGAAGTAATATAAAAATGAATGTATCCAAAGGGCTGTTATAACTAATTTTCCCCCTACATTGCGAGCAGTGTGCATGAAAACAAAAAAAATGCAGATTCACCTTATTAATATAATGAATTCATGAAAAATTTAATTGTTCCGTCCCAATATCTCATAAAAAATTTGGTTATCTCGCAATTCTCGAGAATGTCTATAGATTGTTAAAGAAATAGCGAAAATTTTTACTATAATATTACGAAGAACAAATCCTCTAAATTTATCGTGTGAAATACAATCAGATTGCATTCTAAATATTCTTCTTTTTGATCTCTTAGTCATAATCATTATCATGATAAAGCTTAGTAAACATTGGCAAATAATTTATATTTGCGTAAGGTAAATTTAACGATTGCATATTAGGAAAAACATACACAGTTTCCAAGACTTGGAACTCTCTTGGGAAATCTTCACTAAGATTTTTCACAAACATTCTCAATGAACACCTAACACCTCCACCCTAGTTACCCTAGTTTAGGCTATAAGGCCTAAAGTTGCCAGATACATAATGTCTCAACATACTTTTTAGACAATGAGCTATTCCCAATAAATCCCTTTCCACAGTTAAGTTTGTATCTGTTTTTTCATATTACAAAATAAATTTACCTAAATTTTACAGCAAACACTGCTTGGGCCAATGATGTATGCCCCAAGGCGGTATCGTGGCTGGGGCTACTTCGATGCGAATGGGAAACGCCTCTATAGCATTGGTCTCTTGTTCAGAAGTTAGCTAATGTCCAGGATCGGCATTTCCAGCAGATCTTCGACTACAAGTCAGAGGCGAAGGAATGTGCCTCAAGGTTGGCGCTGCGAATAGAGGATTTGGATGAGTTTCCAAACATAAGGAATATTGAGAGAGAATTCTTTCGAAGACTGGACTAGCTGCAAGTGGCAGGGAGTTGGAGTTTACCATTTAAGGATAACCCAAAAGCAAATAGGTTTATTTGTGATTAGAAAACCCTGTCTGGCTCTGTATGGACGAACATCATAAAGCTCAATACAAATTACGCCCCTCTTCGTGCTGTTCCTGGAGTCGGCGGACAGTCTGCGGGAACTGTTGGACCCTCTGTCGCAGATGCGCAGAGAGCCTGAAACACCAGCCCATGTATATGTCCGAATAACATGCTCCTAATAGCCCGACGCCATCACAGAGTAAAGCACGCTATTATGGATTTGCTGCATCACCGGGGCTTTACGAGCTTTGAGGAAGTTTATGCCATCGATATGGACGGTTCAGTCAGGTATGCTGACATCGTGACCTTCCAGGAAAACAGCGACATTGCTTTTGTTTTGGACCCAACGTTCAGATATGAAAGTAATGATCCGAGTCAAGCGGAGAAGGTCCACGAGGAGAAGAGCCAAATTTATGAGAAGCGTATTCCCCACTTCAAAGAAAAATTTAGAGACCAATTTGGAGACAGGGTGCAGGGCCTGTGGTTTGGCTCGAGAGGTGTCATTCCAACGGACACGTCCGCCTTTTGGACAGTGTTGGCACCAGCCTTGATGACTTGCTTCCAATTGTGGAGGACTCCTTGGGCGCGGATCCAGCACTTGCACGGTTGAAAATGTTTCATATATTTAAGTATGTTTATGCTTTATAATATCCTGACTATTTCAGTCTCGCATGAGGTACCTGAAATTATTTTCTTTTTACGGTTGGATATTTTACTTGATAATCAAATGGTTTAAACACATGTCTCTCGATTGATTGGTACGCTGTGTCATCTAGCAACATCGTTGAGTAGCCTTGCTTCACTGAAGTATTTCTCTCTCTGGACTGCAAACCTTCACTTTGCAACCAACAAAAATAAAAATATACGCGTCATCTTCATGCTGTTCTATTAAAAGTGTTCTTATATTTATATATTATATGTAAACGGGGCTGTACTTGTACAGGTTCCAACATGCATTCTAACCTATCATTGAATCTGGGCATTCCATTTTCATTTATAAAGGTGATGTTCAAAGAAGAAAAAAAAATATAACAAAATCTGACATCATCTTTCCTAACCAATGCAATTTTTTTTAATTATTTCATTTTGCTATTAAGTTCAGTAGGATATACAGGTGAATCACTAGAATTTCCGGTACCCTATCACACCAATTTCTACTATTTGTACTATTATAGTTTGCAATACACTAATGTAACATTTCAGTATATATCTTGGTCACAATTAGCCAAAGGTTTGTTTTAAGTGGGATGGGCATGGTTGAGAGTTGGACAAATTGCCTTGGAGGCTGGTTTAGTTAGGCTACGCAACATGAATAGGTTTAGATTTAGACAAAATGTCATTTGTACCAGCAAATTAGATTATTTTATATGAACTACGATAAGTGGGCGCGGATTAAGTGCTCGTCGAAATCGATGAAGTCGGTGGGAATGACGCATTTGCACTAGCATGAATCTTGGTCATAATTGTGCAAAGGTTTAATATAAAAGGTTAGGTTAGGTTAGGTTAGGTTAGAGTCAGTTGGGTTAGGATAGCTTTGGCTGGGTTAGGTTTAGGTTTAGACAAAATGCCATATGTTCCCGCACATTTCATTATTTTTTTTTTATGAATTTTGCGGCCCAACTATATTTTGCGCAACCCGGTTGAATCACCTGCTTGTTCGCTGATTTTTCATGTCTGAACATGTATAAGATTTCATTTGATGAACAGTAAACGATGAGCCACCTTATCATTTTAAGACTTACATAATGTAAATGGACACAATATATTGTATTCTGTAGGATTCAACAAGATGTTCGTATTCTGTTGTTCTATCATTTTTGTGTAACAGTAATAATTTTACTGTGGATTTTCGCATTTCTGCACTATTTTTTTATGAAAATGCATATGCTATTGCGAGTAAATTATATTTAGCGATGATACCGCTCATGAATACTGAGAATGTTTTTAGTTTTATTGTGTTTATTCTTAATTTTACAGCGAATTTTCACATCTCTTCATAAGTTATTATGATATACGTATGCTATAATGCATGTCGTTATTGTTAGATATGAAAATGTTTAGTGTTTTTAATGTTTATGTGTTTGCATTCAATGGTGTATCCCAAATTATGCTATGATTATTGCTTCATTAATTATATTATGGAGGGTTCTTACTGAAATTACATTTATAAGGGAAAAAATGTTTAGTCACGGAAGTCTCCTTGATATTTTTTTCTCAATATTAGTTTAATTATAACAAGTTGCTTGCAGCCATCGTTTCTGATAGTGGATTTTCTAAGGACAACAAATTTTGGATCGAATATATAATAAAATAGACTGTTTTCTTTAGAATTTAGAACCACCCATCAGATCCAGTTACGGAACAGACATCTTGAATTAAGCATATTTGACTGTAAAAATAAGGTGACCAGCTACACAGATTGCCAGGCATGAATATGATACCATACATCTAACAAGGATGAGATATACAGAAATATTTTTTAGTTAAAAAGATTAAAAAACTTATCCATGCGTTTCATTGTTTACAGTTCAGATTGTATGTTAATAAAATCAAAATTTCCAGCATGTAAAGGCAAAATACATGTTGAATCTTGAAAAAACACGATAGATTATGACTAAAAACCTAGGTTAGTGGAAAAAAAATATATGACTGTTTAGACGTGTTGTGACCTGTTAGAAGGGGTGTGAGTTGAGACAGTCTAGATGGGGGCTGAATAGTTACATATGATAATTAGCACAAAATTTAGGACTTGCATTTCATAAGCTAACTAGTAAGTGTTGTCATAATATTGTAAGGTTAGAAAAATTGTGTGCGTGAATTGGTGGCATTGAAAGAAAAATTTTCATTTCTAATCTTCACTGCGACAAGTTACATCATATATGATCCAACAAGGTAAGTTATATGCTGCCGTACTACAACATATGGAGAGCAGCTA
The DNA here is from genome assembly GCA_011037195.1 of Triatoma infestans. NCBI lineage: Eukaryota > Metazoa > Arthropoda > Insecta > Hemiptera > Reduviidae > Triatoma > Triatoma infestans. Next base: position 338,718 of record JAAEAF010000406.1, read on the forward strand.
AAGAGAGTTTTTCTACCAAACAGATTTGTTTTAGAGATTACCGATGAGATGTGCAGAAATATCGATTAGGTCGGAGGAAAATATCTAATTTGTATTAGGTTTTTGATAAACAGATAAGACATGAAATAAAATTTGGAGTGATTTGTATAATTTATTTTTTTTTGTGAATTTTTAAATAAAAAGGTAATAATTTATTTATTCAATGGAATTTTAATTATATGGTGAAGAAACATATATAAAATTTGGTATGTATATTAAATTTTAGCAGAAAGGAAATGTGAACTGTAGCTGGCTGAAGCTTGATCAGGCATGTTGAGACATGCATGGTAACTCATAATAACCATAGATATTAAAAGAGTATTTCTTTCTTTTTTATTATATTCGAAATACTACTGGCTAACATGGGTGGCGTGATGTGAGGGGTGGGGATATGTATGCTGTTTATAGACAAGAATTGTTGTAACTTGCATGGTGAGTCATCATTTTAATTGATAAAACAATGGACAGTGGTTTTGGTTTGTATAAAGATGGATAAATAAGTAAAAAGTATTCTCATAAATCGATGATAATCGAAGTTATGTTTCAAGAACCCGGACTAGCCTTTTTAAAAAGATTTTTTTGACATGAAGTTACAATAATAGTTTAACACAATACACAAGTTACTATAATGCACAGAATATATATAAAAACTTAGATGCGAACGTACAGTGGCGAGCTGAGGACTGACTGCCTGCTGGCCGGTGGGGGTATTTATATCATGTAGGCTGCTGCTGACGTAGCACTGGTAATTTTCCTATAGATGTGTCATAACTCCTCCCTCCTTAAGTTTGGAGCTCCGGCGACAATTGGCACGGAAGTCCAGGGTAGATCTGTCGAGATGTAGGTTGTAGCTGGTCTCCTTCTGCTGAGCCTGAATTTGCCTTCTTTCTGAGGACATAGAAAACATACAGGAGGAGCGACAGTAGTAGAAGTATTGGAAGGATAACAAGATAATAGTGATGCGTCGTGTCACTGGGTACGTCCTCTAGCAGTTCCAGTGGGTCCATTTTTAAATTGATCCTGTGGAGATCCTCGAAGGATATGTTCCTGTTGATGTGTGAGAACACTTGCGCGGTGATTGCGATGCTCCTTGAATCCCTGTATATAGGTGTGGCTTTGATGTTTAGTAAAGTTTCATCTCTGTTTACTTTTATAAGGCTAGTGTTGGTTAGAAATATGGTGCTGTTATGGTTGTTCTGTTTATTACAATTCTGTTGGTCCTGAAAGTTAGGAAGTGGTCTATAAGGGAGATGTATTTGATGAATGGCGCGCTTGACGTGTATACTGTCTTGCATGCTGAGAGGTTGATGTTGGTTATGATTTGGCGAATACAGTCGTCCTGGATGATGGTCTTGTTGTGGCAATACATAGCACCGTTGATGTCTTCACAGGTGGCTGTAAATAACTCATCTTGGGTTTTTAGGATCAAAGTTGGATGGACATGAATGGTCAGAAGGTGGTTGTCTTTTTCTATAGGGTAGGATAAGAGGAAGTATGTTTCAAAGGAAGAGGTTTTTAGGGGAACGCTAATGAAGTAATAGATGTTCCAGGTTTTTATGGAGCAGCGTACTCTGCTTAACTGCCACAGTGCCTCGCTGTCTGATGTTAAGAAAGTCAGGTTGTGGGATCTTTGCAGCGACTCAAGATCTTTGAGAGAGAAGATACTGGAATGTATGGTGTTTACTCTATAGAATTCTAGAGAGTTTTCCATGTCGTCAATCTTGTTGGCGATAAGGATCAGGTTAAAAAGGATAGAACTAAATTGCTGATTTAGCTCAATTTGGCTAACTATAGGATTGGAGAAGAAGGTTGTCATCTTGTCATTATTAGTTCGTATAATTTGTATATCGTGATTAAAGGCTTCAATTACGCGCTTATTTATTGCCATTTGGTTTTTTAGGTTATTTTGGAGGTGGAAACTGTTACGCTCGATTGTGTTTATAATTTTGTCGTACCGTACTTTGTCGTCACTGTCCATGTTTCCGGTTAGCCAGGATATGGCTTTACCTAGGCCGTTAATGAGTCCACGTTTAGGTCGAGATTTGTTAAATGGTTTAATTTGCTACGAAGATAATAATAATATTTAAAGAATGACTTTATTTGTGCGGTCCGGCTGTGATGATAAGTCGTGTTGATGATGTTATAAGTCTTATCTAATTCAATATCTAATAATTGTATGTCGGTGCTGTGTATAAAAGTATAGTATTTATCTATGACGTAAACTGGGTCAAGTGCAACTGGTAGCGTTCCAGGTCCGTGTGTCAAGTCAGTTATCTCTAGGCTGGAGATTAAATTCCTCGTTGTCAGCGATTGCAGTATGAGTATGACCGCTATCTTTCCTGCTGTCGGCATGTGAGTCATTGCTCTTATCTGTAACAGGAAGAGTTGTGTTCGTGTATATTCTGGGTCGCTTTAGTAAGTTAGGGTGTATTTTAAAGGATTTTCTTTGTACTGTGGCTAATTTAGTTTTCCTAGAATAATTTCCCCTTTTGAATTTGGGTTTAGCTTTTCCGTATTGCTTATCCCGAATAAATATTTCTCCCTCCGGTATTTCGATTTTCTCTCTAGTTTTGTTTAGTTTGTTAGTACGGGTCTCCTTTTCTTTGTCTATTTTTTCTTTTATTACGCGGGATATTAATTCCCTGTCATCATGGTATTCTTTGACTCGTTGTTCGAGAATTAGGTCTTCTGCGTATGTATTGGTCGGTATTCCGAAAGTAATTTCATTAGGCGTCATAGTCAGGTTCGAGCTTATAGAGTTGTTATATGCTATTAACGCTAATCTTAGTGTTTTGTATATAGGGCAGTTCCTTTGTCTGTTTACTATGTTCATGATTTCTATGAGGGTTGAGTGGCTCGGTTTATCAATCCGTTAGAGTCTGAGTGGTTTGGGGTGGTGAAGTGGGTTTCTATGTTGTTATATTTTAGGAAGTTCTCTACTAGTCCGTTTTTAAATTCTGTACCATTGTCGAATTGAATCGTTTTAGGGCATGGGAATGTGCTGAGGTAGTTTTCTAGTGCGTTGACAATTTCATCGGATGCTGTTTTGATTAGGTAGCCATATAGTTTTCTTGAAAAACAATCTATCATAGTGAAAATTTGTTTCCCGTCGTAATGGAATATGTCACCTTGGAGTTTCTCAAATGGTTTGGAAGGTGTGGGGGTAATTTCGTAGACTTGTTTAATTGGTTTACGTTCGTACTTAACTTCTTTACAGAGGGAACAGTTGTTAATTACTTTGGTTATCTGTTCTAGCATTTTTGGCCAGTAGTAACGTTTAGTTATGGTTCTATATACTTCATGTATACCACGGTGTGCGGTTTTGCCAACGTGATAGTTTCGAATAATTTCTTCCTGCTCAGAGGGGTCTGTTACGTCTAGTCTTTTGGTATAGTAGCGTTTAATTTTTACTGTTGGAAATTTGTCTTTTATTATGTCAGAAAGGTGGGCAAAGATTTGGTCATATATTTGTTCGTCAATGGAATTGTCAATAAGAGGTGAGCACAGGACGCCGTACGTATGGTTGGGTTGCAAGGGTTCTAGGCAATGTTCTTCTATGTCATTGGAGTATGGATACCTGGTGTGCCAGTTATAGCGAGTTTTGTTAAAGGGTCTGTCGACTGGAATTCTCGTCTCTGGGTTACCTCGAGTTAGAATAATTTGGAATTTTTCCACGTTGACGCAGCGAGTTCTGTCCTCAATTATTTTAATTTGACTGTTGGAGGATTCTTGCGAATGTTGGGTTTGTAGGCTTTCATTGTCGGCTTCGGCGGTAACGGGTTCGTTGTCGTCTTCAGCGGTAATGTGTTCGTTATCGTCTATGTTTAGGGCTCTGGTTAAGTCTTCGAGGATGTCGTCGTTATTCTCGGATGAAGGGGCTGAGAGGAATTCGTCTGGGTTTGGACTTAAGGAAGAGGTCTCTACTGCATGTACGTTCTGTTCTTCCGGTGGATTTCTTGATAGGGCGTCTGCTACAAAGTTGGTTTTCCCCTGTACGTACTTTACGTCGAAGTCAAAATCGGCTAACTGTAATTTCCATCTGATTAATTTGGCGAAATTGTGTAGCCACTGTAACGGTTTATGATCTGTCTGTAATATAAATTTGCGTCCGTAAATGTATGGTCTAAAGTGTTTGCAGGCCTAGACTATGGCCAGTAGTTCTTTTTCTATTGTAGAATAGTTTTCTTCTTGTTTGTTCAGTGTACGAGAGGCAAAGGAGATAGGGAGGTCCTTTCTGTTGATGTTCTGGGATAGGATTGCTCCTACAGCATAATTGGAGGCGTCGGTTGTAAGGATAAAAGGTTTTTCGAAGTCCGGTAGTTGTAGGATAGGGCTGTTCTGTAGAAGGGATTTGAGGGTTTCAAAAGCTTTTTTGTAGTCGTCGTCAATAACTAGGGTTCTGTTTTTCCTGAGTGCGAGAGTCAGTGGTCTAGCTATTTAGCGTAATTTTTAATCATCTTACGATAGTAGCCCGTAAGTCCCAGGAACTGTTTGATTTGTTTTTCTGTTTTAGGGAGAGGGAATTTTGCAATGGCTTCTAGTTTTGCCGGGTTTGGTTGTATTCCTTTGTCCGATATAATGTGTCCTAGGAAGAATAGTTCTCTATTGCAGAATTCAGTTTTGTCCAGCTGTATCTTTAGGTTATGTTGTTTTAGTTTCTCAAAAACAGTCTTAAGGTGTTTTACGTGTTCGTCTAGGTTGTCTGAGAAAATTATAATGTCGTCCATGTACACCAGTACGTTGGGAATCCTAGAAAAAATAGAATTCATGGCCCTTTGAAAAGTGGGGGGCGCGTTCTTAAGCTCGAAGGGCATGCGCAAGAACTCGTAATGTCCGTCTTCCGTAGAGAATGCCGTCTTGGGGATTGATTTGGGGTCCATTTCAATCTGATGGAATCCTGAAGCTAAGTCGATGGCTGAGAAGTAAGTCGCACGTCCTATCTTACCGAATAAGTCTTCAATATTAGGAAGGGGGAATTTGTCTTCTACTGTCTTGTTGTTGAGTTTACGGTAATCTATAACCATTCTTATTTTCTTCCTACCGGATGCGTCTGGTTTCTTCGGTACTACCCAAATTGGGCTATTGTAGGGGGAGTTGGAGTGCTGTATTATCTTGTTTTCTAATAGTTTATCAATCTCAACTCGTACATCTTTTCGGTAAATCTCTGGGTACCTATAGTTTCGGGTGAGGACCGGGTTTTCGTCGGTGGTTCTTATTTTATGTTTTAAAAGATTGGTGGAACTTAGGCGATCATTTTCCCTTTTTATTATTTGGGGATATTCTTGGAGTACTTCAGTTATTTTTTCCTTTTCTTCTTCATTCATGTGATCAGTTCTGATTAGAGTAGGGATTTCCTTTTTTATTTCATTTAAGACAGGCTCCTCGGACATTTCAGGACAATTAGTCATTACTAGGTCGGGGATGTCTGTACAAATTTCCTGCGGTTCGTCAACCTCCATTGGTTCGGAGCAAATGGCCATTACTTCTTTGGATTCGACTTCGCATAGAATTTTATTATTATTAATGCTATAAAGACCTTCCTTTACCGTGACCTTATCGTTTATTTTTATATTTTCTTTAATTAGCCCGTGTTTTAATTCCCTATTTTTAATTGGTAATTCTATAAGGTTAACTCCTTGTTCTAAATTTACGACGTTAGAATTTTCGGGGATCTCCAGAGTAAATTTTAAGGGGATTATGCCCTGGGGGTAAGAAAGGATATTCTTGTTTAGATCTATGCTCATTCCTAGCGCTTGCATGGTTTTGTGTCCTAAGAGTACGTCGTACTTGTCCGAAAAGGGAAATACATGGAATTTTGTGTCTAGGTCTACGTTAAATGTGTCTTGTATGTTGAAGGTGCAGGATTGTTCTCCCTTCTTCTTTCCAGCGGGTGTAGTTATTACGAAGGGGTCGTTAGCTAATGTTATGTCGGTCGGGATAGCGCTGGGATTTATGTAATTTTCCGCGGATCCTGTGTCGATGAGCCATTTCAGTCCGTTTTGGTCCTCAAAATGTGGGAGAGACTTGTCCACTAGGTTTAGGTTGAATTCGGGGGGCTTTCTTGGCTGCCGTGGCCAAAGTCTAAAAAATGATCAAATTTTTCTGTGATTCTTTCTAGCGAGTTTTCTAGGCGGGTGATTCTGTCGTTATATATCTTGTCAGGGTCTGTATAATTTTCGGATGGCTCGTCCTGATGACAGTGGATCAGTTCGTATGGTGAAATGTAATCTTTAAAACGGGGTCTGCCTGCGGTTCGCATGGACATCGTATTTTGGGAAAGTGACCGGGCGGTAGTCTGGGTCGGTTGAAAGGATGGTTAGGATTATTCGGGTTATTAGGATTGTTGGGATTCGTAGGTTGTCCCAAGTTTGGTCGTTGGGGTGGCTGCGGTTGTTGTCTGTAAAAGGAAGTTTGAGGTTTTTGTTCTAAAGGCCTGGGATTGTATTCGATTGGTGGGTACTGGTAGTTAGGGGTCTGATTCATGGGGACAGGGTATTGTGGATTCGGTCGGTATGGGGTATTAGATCTATAAGGCGGCTGGTATTGATTATATCGATTTGGTTTTCTAAAGGGTTGGCTGGATCTTTTAGGACCGTGAGAGGAGCTTAGGGAGGCTATGATGAAGGAACATTTGTTGTAAATAATGTTTCGTACTTCGTCCAGGGTGCTAGGATCGAAGATCATAATGTGATTACTTAGTGTAGGGGCAGGCATTTATAGATGTGGAAAATTATTTCCTTGTCAACCCGAGTTATCAGTTGTTTCAGGGCGTCCGCTGTGAGTCCGTCTAACTTAAGTCTAATATAAACTAAATTGCGTAATTCCTGGATCCTATTGACGAAGTCAATGGGAGACTCTCTAGCATGCATTTTGGTTTGTAAAATCTCATCCTTAAGTATTTCATAAGATCTAGAGTCAGCGAAACTTTCTTTTAGGTACTTCAATAAATTTAGTAGGTGGTCTACGTTATGCGAAAGAAGTATGTTCCTAGCGGGCCCTATTAAACTACTTTTAACTTTTATAAAAAGAATATTATGATTGTAATCTCTTTCGATTATGTTTCCGAGCAGACTGTGGCGAATGCACTCTCGACGATTTCACAAAAGAAAGCTAGCTCCGAAGGGTTTCCGTCGAAGTAGGGAATGTGGTCGCAGTCCTCTTTGGATATTTTATAGTTGATTTGGGCCATTTCGGGGATGGTTTCTTTAGGAATGATTAATTTAGAAGGTTTAAGGACAGATGAGCTACTTACAGGTTTTAAGCGTGCTTGTTGACTCGCCAGCTTGCTGTTCTTCAGTCGTCTGAGGATGGTCCTGGTTCCTGTGGGTTGAGTACTGCGAACAAGCCACTGATGTGGGAGCTTCTAGTCTTCTTTGGATGTGAGACAAATGGTCGCACTGTGAGACAAATGGTCGCACTATGAGACTTAAGCCTTCGCAGTCCCTGTTCGCGGGCGCCAGTTATGTTTCAAGAACCCGGACTAGCCTTTTTAAAAAGATTTATTTGACATGAAGTTACAATAATAGTTTATCACAATACACAAGTTACTATAATGCACAGAATATATATAAGAACTTAGATGCGAACAGTACAGTGGCGAGCTGAGGACTGACTGCCTGCTGGCCGGTGGGGGTATTTATATCCTGTAGGCTGCTGCTGACGTAGCACTGGTAATTTTCCTATAGATGTGTCATAACTTCGATATACTAGATTGATATGTGTAATCATTATGCTTGATTGATACATAAACACACATTAGCTTAGTATAATTTATATCTTCCACAGATTACAACACCTGTCAAAAGATTCTATTGGCTAAAACTTGAGTGTTGCGCATGCGTAATAGATGGCAAAATAGCACTTGCGCAGAAGGTTGAAATCCTATTTGTTATATAAGAAAAGTGTTCTCATAAATGCATGCGTAGTAGATTTAGAAGTTTGAAACTTGCAATTCTAATGGCTGGCTAGTGTTTTGAGCAGGCGTGTTTAGATGGTGAAATCGGTTATTCGCTAGATCGATCACTGCGCATGCGTCGTAGATTTAGAACACTGTAAATTAGCTGTGACGTCACAGAGTGAAAATAATAAGTTATAGATGGGCAGTTTACTTTGGAGTTTGTCAGTTCTCGGGATGCGTGTGTTGTGTTCAAATGTGAGCAGCAGGCAGTTGGATGGGGTAAGTAACTCTTTTTTTCTTTATGACTTGTTAAAGTTGGGGTTATGATGAAAATAATTGATTATTAAGCTGCATGTAAATACTGCATTCCTATTGGCTAAGCGTGTGAGAGCCGAAATTCCATTAGCTAGTGCGCATAATCGAAATACAATATAGAATTCTAGATTCTGATTGGTTGAGAAAATGACGTCACTAGAATGGGTGGGGATAGCTTCTCCATATCTCTTAAGAAGATTAAGTCTTAACATTGTATAAACATACATTTATTTTCTTTACAGGATTAAGTATTAACAATGTTCGAAATGAAAAATAATAAACTATTTGCAAAGTTGGGCAGGTGTTCATGACTCATTGTATATACAAATATTTTTTTCATAATAGGATTAAAATATTGTAACGTGAGTAACATGCTCGAACAGGCAAGATATGTTCATTTGAGTTCAAAGTTTAATAAACAAAAATCACAAATAGGGATTAAGATAAGATTTTTTTTCTTTTTTATAATGAATAATACTGTTAATGCAAAGTTTATGTTCAATGCCAAGTGGTAACATATCCGGGCAGGCAAGATATGTTAGAAATAAATAATATAAAAATTTCCTAGATGAGTCATTGTATAAACTTACATTTTTCATAATAGGATTAAGTATTACAAACATGCTAAGACCTGTGGTAACATGTCCGAACAGGCAAGAAAGGTAATGAGTACAAAGTTTTATTTTTATATAATAGGATTAAGTATTACAAAACATGCTAATAAGACCTGTGGTAACATGTCCGAACAGGCAAGAAAGGTAATGAGTACAAAGTTTAATTTTTACATAATAGGATTAAGTATTATTAAACATGTTAATAAGACCTGTGGTAACATGTCCGAACAGGCAAGAAAGGTAATGAGTACAAAGTTTTATTTTTAAATAATAGGATTAAGTATTACTAAACATGTAATAAGACCTGTGGTAACATGTCCGAACAGGCAAGAAAGGTAATGAGTACAAAGTTTTATTTTTAAATAATAGGATTAAATATTAATAAATCATTTCCTGGATGACTCAGTGTAGTTTCTTTGCATTTTTCTTAATAAGTAACTATAGGTTATGTGATGTTATCTGAACAGAAATTGTCTAGAAGGCAGTGGTAATAAATATGTACATTTTTAATCTAAAAGGCGGTGGCAATGCTATTAGCTGTGACGTCACACGAATGATATATTGAAAAGGCAGTGGTTTTGTTAGTTTTTTATTAATAAATTATATTCATAAAATCGATATTAATTGATATGGATAATCGATATTTGTAATCGATATATTGCGATTGGCAGTGAAACACTATAGAGTGTGTGACGTTATCTGAATGGGGGATTTGTCTAGAAGGCAGTGGTAATAAATAAGGCACTGGCAATACTATTGCTGTGTGACGTCATACGAATAATATATTGAAAAGGCAGTGGTTTTGTTATACAATATAATAAAATCAATATTTGTAATCTATAAGGCGGCGGCAGATATGCGCATGCCCCAACTAGCAATGACGTCATAGGAGTGGGGGTAAACGTTACTATAGTACATTGTATTGCCGAATGTAGTTCAGTTCTGTGTAAGTGCGCGTCGTGTTAATATCAGCAGCAGCAGGGAGCTGAAAGGGGTAAGTCAATCTTTTTATTATTTTGATTTGTGTGGTGAAAGTTACATTTCACTCCACCATATTGTTTTTTTATGTTTTTGTGAATTTCTTTATTATTATTATGTGTGACAGTTGAATGCATCTCCGCCATATTTTTTTTATTTTATTTAATATTTTTGTGAGTGGATTGAGCGGAAATAAAATTATGATAGTGTGGGGGTTAAGTGTACGTTGATAACTACAGCTAGCGAGAGAACTACTATGGCCGAGTGGTTAGGGTGTTGCGACTTCCAACCTAAAGATTGTAGGATCGCAGGTAAGACAAGATTTTTCACATAAAATAAAACAAAAATACCCCTCCAGCCTAGAGTCAGGAGAGGGGTGGTGTGTTACGGTGTTAGGTTCCCCATCTTGTTGTGGGGATGGATTGACCATGGAGGTGGAAAGAAATTGGAGTCATCGGTTTGGATGAAAGTTTCAGGAGGGGGTGATAAAATGGATTCATCGGATTGGATGATAAAGGGTGGGGGTATTGGTTCTAGGTTAAAGGAGTGGGAGGGGGAGGAAAATCCGGCATCGGATTTAAGAGGTGGGGTGGAAAGAAAATGGAGTCTCGATATGGATGATATGTTAAGGGGAGGGGATAAGTGGGCGTGGCTAAGTGCCGTCGAGTTCGATGATTGGTCAGTGGGAGGGGGAGTGGGCTGGCTCAAGTGCTCGTCCAGTTCGGTGATTGGCCGGTGGTGGGGGAAGGTGGGCGTGACCTAAGTGCTCGTCCAGATCGATGATTGGTCGGCGGGGAAGTGGTAGGGGTAAGTGGGCGTGGTCTAAGTGTTCGTCCAGTTCAATGATTAGTCGACGTAGAAGTGGTGGGGAAAGGGGGCGTGGTTAGGAGCTCGTCGAGTTCGATGATTGGCCGATAGAGAGGGGCGGGGGTAAGTGGGCGTGGCTTAAGTGCTCATCCAGTTCGATGATTGGTCAGAGGGAAAGTGGTGGGGGTAAGTGGGTGCGGCTTAGAAGCTCGTCGAGTTTGATGATTTAGGAGCTCGTCGAGTTCGATGATTTAAGAGCTCGTCGAGTTCGATGATGGCCGCCATTTTGAAAAAAAGTGCGCCAGCTCGCCCAAATCCTATCTACTACTGATGACCACATCAATTCCTCACTCAGGCAACAATATTTCCAAACTGTCTCGATTACTTAGGAACGATCTTATGTTTATTTGCATAATTTTCATCATTTACGGGAATTTGACCTTGTTGATACCTTAAGGAGCGCATGTTATCAGTTTTTAATCAGTTTATGACCACTTCTTTGTTTTGTTCATTTATAGGATCTCCCATCCCCACCTCCGTTAGCTCTAAGTTGGCCTTTCTACTCCAAATTGAGCGCCCTGCTTTGATGCAAGTAATCCAGAATTATTTAAAATTTTACCTTCCGGAAATTGAGATGTCAATAGTTTCAATGATTTAGTAGTTTCATCCCAATCTCTTCTACTCATTGAATCAATTACATTTATAAACGCTTCAATGAGTGGGTACTTCACCGACCCAACGGTCTGCCGAATCTCTTTTACACTGATTACACTTTCTTTTCTTTCCTCCTGTAATATGGTATCATGATATATTAGTAGGACTAGATTTTAAATTAAAGATTTTTTCCCACGTTTTGGGCGTCTAATTTTCGTTAGCTGTTCCTTTGAGGGACCTGGTAACGCAGGAAACTCTTCTTCGGTGAGACCCTCAAACCTGTTGCTTTTAGCGATTTCTGAAAAAGAGTCTCCAACTGTTGAGCCATACAGTGCTTTTTCCTTAGCTATTTTATTTTCTCCTATGTACTTTGGACATTCGCATCCGTTGCAAGGTGATTCCCATGGCAGTTAATGCTCTCTATTTTCTCCATATCGCACTGATCTGCATTGTGCAGAACCGCACATTTACTGCACCGCGTCTGCCCTCGGAACAAGGTTGACACAATTCAAGCATGGTCTCCTATGAGGAACATAAGGCTCCACTCTGAACCTCGCCCCATACAAAGTGATATGCCTCGGAAGTTTCTGACTGTTGAAGGTCAAGAAACAATTTTCAAGAGGCCTATTTTCGGATCTTTTATATACTCTTTCTACCTTTGTCACCGTAATTTCACTTCGAAGGTGGTGCAGAATTTCCTTCTCTGAAAAGGCTACTTCCATCCCTCTAATGACCCCCTTCGAATAAATTCGATATTCTAGAACATAAGCCCTCAAATTTCGTTTTTCGAAACCTCCGTGGTTAATTAGGTAGTTAGCCGCTTAAGGTGTTTCTGTTATAATTTTCATTCAGTTTTTTCCTACAGCTCTGATATCAACAATATCGGTTGAATAGCTGTTGTCCTCTGTATATATTCATTTACTGAATGTGACTCGATGGATATTGCCCACATTCCCGTCCGACCTTCTACATGTAGAATATAGGGACCTATGTCCGTAGGTTCATACAAACCAGTCAAGTTCGCACCACCTGTTTCCATATTACTTCCTTATTAATTTTATTATTATTACTGTTATTATCATTAGTAGCATCATGAATATTCGCTCTACTATCCTTGTTTTTCACCACCTTCGGCGCGCGCATACCAGACTCATATTCTTGCGAGTCAGCGATCTCTTGTGGCCTTTCCCAGACTTATCATTATTATTATAACTAATATTAACATTGTTATTATAAATATTAATGTCAATTATATCTTTATTATTATCATCTGAATGAAGAAATTTGGTGAGGATCGGTCAAGAAAAAACATTCAATTATGCCAACGTTTCGACAGAGTTCCCTGTCTTTATCAAGGCTCTAATATATAGAAAGTCATGAAGATGTGGAGAAAGAATTTTTAAACATACATATTTGTTACATCGCAGAAACATAAAAAAGAAAATTAAAAGTTACTAGTGTAACTTAATCTACAGAAAAAAATATTTTTTTTTTTCGGTAGAAGATTTAAGACAAGACACTAGTAACTTTTGATTTTCTTTTTTATGTTTCTGCGATGTAACAAATATGTATGTTTAAAAATTCTTTCTCCACATCTTCACGACTTTCTATATATTAAGCCTTGATACGACTACTCTATAATCCTTGACAAAGACAGGAAACTCTGTCGAAACGTTGGCATAATTGAATGTTTTTTCTTGACCGATCATCACCAAATTTCTTCATAACATAATTCATCAACGGTCAACAAATTCTTTTATATCTTCCGAATACTTATCTTTTCTGTCTGCCGGTGGTTCTCTATCATGAAATAGGCCTCCTCTGTGCACTTCCATCACCAAGCCTGCTGTGTTGTGTTGTTTTGTTTTTGTTATTCTTTTTTATTTTCCCCGATAATCCAAAATTTTCTTTTCTATCCCTACTTAAACTCCCTAATAGCCCAATCTTACAAAATTATTATTTGCAAATTCCCTAAACCGTCCCAAAATCGCAAATTTAGAGAACCCTCTAAATTAAACTTTCTAATCCGTTACGCTAGAACCGTATGTGTTTTTTATCTTGCTTTTATGTTTAAAAACTGTTCTTTTTAATGTAATTATTTTGCTTAGAAATTTTTGTATATTCACTCTTTTATTGCGCGCTACAGCTCACTTTATTTTTAAAATACACATTTTTAAAACAGTATTTTTCCTTTTTTCACCGAAAGAGTACGAACGAGTGAAACAATAAAGACCAACCACCTGATCGCAATATCATTATTTATGTGTAATTATACAAAAAAAACAAAAAAACAACATAAAAATGCACTTAAACCCAAGAATGACAGTGATAAAAGTAAATTAAAAGTAGATTTTTCTAAGCGGACAACGTAATTTACTGCACTATCAATTGATGTTAAAAATAATTTGTCGTGTTACATATTTTGTCGTTAATTGCGACACTTTTGTCGTGCTGAATATGCTGTTAGATGTTATGTATTTTTATGTTGCCCAAATTAAATGAACTTCAAAATGAGTTCAGAATTTCTCTCTCTGGTTGAGATTTTCCTTAATGAAAATTATTGGTAAAATTATTTTCCAGGAGCTGGTGCTAGTTTTGGTTTGATTAGCCCATAAATTAGTCTAAAAGCAGCTATAAAATTGTATTACAGTTTACCAACTAGCGAACCCTTTATAAACGAACATTCTAGGCAAATCTTCTGGAATTAGTCGACCATCTAACTGCCCTCTATAATCGCTGTTGAGATATTATGTTATTTTACAGTGGTAGTTTGTGATCTGAATGGATATTTTCAGCAAATATGTGGAAAATAAGAGGGGAGTTAAATTAAGAAATGAACGTTATTAAATTCGGGCAAAATTGCGTAAAAGATTTTTAAGATTAAGGAAAGTGATCAGCCAAGGGCCCGTCTACGAAAACTAATTACGAAAAGTGAAATAAGTTTGAAGCTGTTGTTGGTCTTAAGTTGGCAATGGGTGCTAGTTTAAACTATTCGACATCGATAATCGATTCATAAACTACCGTCTGGGCCAGAGAAATAATTAAAATGAAACGGAGCAAGGGAAGGGAATGGGACAGACTAGAGGCTAATACAAGGATTGATCTTGATGTTACAGACATTTTTAAATGTTTCCTTGTTTTAGTTTTAATTAGAACATTCTTTAATTTCTTTCAAATAGCTTACCGATATTTATAGATTTGTTTACTTTATTTTATTTTTTATTTATTTTTTGGTATTGGTATTTAGAGTATCGATTGGAAATCGAGAGCACATTAAGATTTCACCAGCGTCCAAAATGGTTCAAACATTTAAATCGTATTGTAGAAGTTTAATCAACATACTGTATATTTCTAGGGGAATAAAAAGACTTCTTCCTCAACCCAAAACAGGCTTTATTTTCTTAGATTGCACAACACATGCTTGTATATTTTTTATGAAAAGTTAATTAAATTGTATTCTATCATATTGTTATTGCCTCCATATTTATCCGCTTTACCCACACTACAATACAATCTTAATTGCTCGCGCAACCTCTTCTGATTGTATATAATACGTTCTACATATAAAACCACGTTGTTATTCGATTACTATGATCTAACCAATAATGTTTAAATTAGAAATTCACGACTTTCTCCTACGGCAATTTAGAGTAAGCTCTAATAGACAAGATTTCCCTCAAACTTGGAATTTTCTACTAAATGTAGTAGCAGACTTCATATTATATGTCTGGCCAGGAGAGCCTATACTAAAAATGACACTCTTGTAGGAAGCGTGAACTTTCAACAGTCCCAGAATTCCCCACAAAACCTACTTATTCAGAAAATGTTTCAAGCAAAAATGATAGGTCTATATATGTGTTGTTAGTATACCACGTTCAAAAAAACCTAATGGTATCTTTATCGAGCAAATCGGAGGAAACTGAAACAAAAAACCGTTCAGTAAAGACATATTTTCGGTCACCCGGTTTTCTTCAATTTCGAAATTATGGTAACACATTTAATTTTTATTAATGTTTTATTGAAATGAAATGATCGTATAATATTAGGAAATGTCACTTTACAGGAAAGCTCTAATTCATATCAATCTCAAAATGGCCCCAAAAATGGATTTTCACGAGATAATGTTAAGTTCTTTATATGTATAGTTGATATACCCAAGTTTAAAGAAAATCGTTGGAGCTGTTCCTTGAGAAATATGCAGAAAATTAAAAAAAATAATTCGGTACTTCCGGTTGTTGACCAATTTTGTCAGAATTATTACTAAAATAACTAGTTTGTTGTTTCTGCGATATTACATAGAAATACAGACGGAAGGGGAGGCACACACTGATCACTTTCTAAAAAAACACTTTTTCGGACTCAGGAAACCTCTGTACGAGTATTTCTGGTGAAAATGCTCTATCGAAAATTTGACACGATAGCAATCTTTTCTCCTACCAACAGTAAAAGAAAGTATTAATAATAAAAATAATAATAAAAGACTATAGTATTAATGCAACTTTACAAGTTGGATTTACAATACAATAGTTGGATGGATAATTGGTCTCGCGTGCCAGTAGAGTGCAGCATTGCAGCATAGGTTATCTGAAAACTCTAGAAGGTGGAGGGGCTAGTTACTTTCCCTCTTAGTTTTCTAAAATAGAGGTAATTTTCCAACTCTCAACTATATTTTCCAACCGTGAATAATTAAAATTTCATTTCTCCCTGTTACTGAAATGAACAACTTTAGAAGACCAACATCTATTATCCAATTTATTGAATCGTTGTACGGAGTAATTTTAAAGGTGTATTTAGAAATACGGCAGTTTTTCATTTATGGCTAAATTAAAATGATTTACGGGAAGAAATGTTTTAACATAATATTCTAAACTCACTGCAACTATTGACCATTTGGAAATACCATCAGACGGAAAAATCCGATGAACATACTCTGAATTATTAAAATAAGAGACAACTTTGTTTCTCCTTTTTGAAAGATTATTTGCGGAGATGAATGTAAATTTTCGATTAATGGATTATTGAATAGTGAGAATTTCCGAATATAGACGGATGAAAATCCAAATATTACACATCGGACTCCGGAGTCAGGCAATAATTTTGATAAATGTGTGATGCGGCCTAACAGAAGATCAACTCGTAAGTCTGTATTTTTACAATGAAACATTGATCTCAGACAGGTAACTTAATTTCTTGAGTGAAGCCCTACCCAGATCTGCTTGAAAATGTCCCTCTAGCATGCCGGCAACTTTCAGAAAGATGGATGTCCAACTTAATGCGAGGATAGTAAGGCGTTATTGGAGTAAAAATGGATTGGCACGCACAATCCTAATCTGTGGCCCGCCCTCTTCCCAGCCCTAAAGCTTCTGGATTTCTGCCTCCGGAGACACCTAAAATAAAGAAAGAATTTATGAAGCCTGCGAAGAAATCCGTCCTGATTCCTTAATGAGTGCATTCTATGAAAACTGGACAAAAAAGGCATGGTTTTGCTTATTTTATGATGGTACTCAATTTGAACAACTAATGTGAATATGATACCAGAAGGCAAAGAATTTTTCTACAATCAAAACTGAATATCTTAGTTTTTCTCGTTCAACAAACATTTTTCATACGAAAAAAATTCCACTTTAAGAATTCGTTAAAACAAATATGTGGGCCGATTTGAAATAAGAAAGTTGGTTTGAAATCTCTTATTTCTGCAGCTTATAAAAAAATAGTTGATCACATATTTGAAATCTTTGAAAAAATTTAGTGGGAGTATCTTTTGGAATTTGTTTACTATGTGGCGGTGTTTTCCAAGACAGGGGGGGGGCTGCATGTTAAGATTGACACCTATATAAATTAAATTATCTAATGAAATTTGGTATGATTAGCTGACACAAATTAGTCTTTTCTGGAAATAGAAAAGACTTCTTTTGGAGGGTGCGGAATACTGTGGGAGGGACTGAGAATGCAATTTTACTTTATAAATATCACTTTCATGTCTAACATTTTTTCTGTAAAAAATGGATGTCTGATGAAGCCTAAAACGTAGCTTTAGCTCTCTAATTGTACTACAAGTATTTTTGAGACTTGATGAAAGCGCTGCTTGGTAATTTATAATGTATAGTTTAAGAGGATTTTTGTTTATAGGACCTGCTGAAATGTGTTCTGGAAAACGGTCTGTCTATTATCTAAGTGGGTGGTATATAGACCCCCTTTGTTATATTTACACTAAACACTAAATGTCATCAAGTTAATAAAAAGTGAAAACATGAAAAGAGAAATAAAGGATTATTTTTTTAAGCGAATAAAAGATTGAAAAAATGTATAATTGGCAAGAAGAAAGTGAGAGTTAGTTAGTTGTGTGTAATTTATGGAGCAAGTAAAGAGAAAAAAGGAAAAATTATTTTATAAAAGAAGAAGGACCATCTTTTTAACTTTTTAAGAACATTTGAAGTAGGTAACTAAGCAGTGAAGAAAAGGTGCGAGTATTGTAGCAGGCAGAGAGGCTTCTGAGTTATTAAATGTCCGCCAAGAACTACTGGACAAGACATGGCCCCCAACCCACAAATAGTTCTTCCTACACTCTCGCTCTATCTCTTTAAGCTTCTCTTTGCTGGGCTGTGTGCTTCGCCTCTACCTACTTAATCACTTATTCATTAATAATTTACCTACTGAAACTGGACAGCTTAAAGAGAGAGAGAGAGAGAATTTATCACCTTCTCTATGGACTACAGAGAAGAAATTATAAAAGTTGTTCCTTATTTTGTTCAAAAAGAGGGGGGGTGCTAAGGTGTAGTTAGTGCTAGTCTGGTTGTAATTGTCTGTAATGAGACTTTTTAATTATTATCCTCTTTTCTTGCCGTTATTTTGTTTTTTCTTTTAACATGAAGAAAAAAAAAATTATTAAAGTATAATGGAGTAAAGCAAATTCAAACGGTCACTGTTAAACATACCATCATGTGAAAATCTTTTCTTTGGAGGGAGGCATGTTTGATGAAAGCGCTCTTTAAGCTTCTGTTTTTAAATGGTGGTTAGCTATTAATATTTTCTATTGTTCATTTTTGAGAGTAAATGATTTTAGCCTATAATTAGATTCACTTGTATTAGACTTTTAAAAATAGTGCGAATTCTTGTAAATGTCTCCAACGATTTGTCACTTTTATCTGTAACATTTTTCCCAGAAAGGATAATATTTGTAGGGATTATGGAGAGAGCTGCTCGGTTAAGTTCTCCTCTAAACTGCTGTTTCAGAACAATGTATTGTTTTGGTTCTTCGACCAAAATGACACATTAAAGGACTTATCTCAGGTATCTGGTTGGATCCCATACTGGACATTGTGGTTTCACTTTTTTGGACTCAGGGGACCTCAAAACGTGTACTTCCGGTGAATATTCAATTTCGAAAATCTGGCACGATCGCAATACTTCCTCTTATTATTATTAGTAACAGAAAGTAATAATAATTATAATATAGTAGATACATTAAAAGCATTGCCGAAATTCCAAATTTGTAGACACTCAGTCAGTTAACCGGAAGTAGAAATTTTAGAGAATAAGTTTCCGGGATATTCGGACTGAACACATATTTTTCGAAAAAGGAATTTTTGGTTGTTTTTGGGGAATCTGTGGCGATGGATTTCAAATGTCATTAGAGTTTGAAGAAGACCTACTGCTGTCTTCTGGACTATAATCGAATCACATTCAAACTTAGAATAATCACCTACTAGTTATGCTAAATAGCATAGCCATCCCCACTAGATCACTAGATTTGTAATAGGGCAACTAAACTTAAATAAGAATACCAACAAACTGTTTCACATAAAATACCAAAGTAAACCGTAAGTACAAGTCTAATTTTGTGAAACCCTAGCATTTCCAAAAATCGAGAATCGAAATGTACCGCGCATAAATCGATTGGCGCAATTGAGGTCTTATCATGTATATTTTCTTTAAACTCAAATTTTACCACTTGTTCTAACATAGATATGGAAGTGATGGGGGGACAGGTACCTTCTTACCTATCTTGAATGCCAGGAGAAATGATTATATTATAGAGTAGAGCGCGCCAATAACATTGAACCAACTGCATATAACATTTGAAATTTAACGCAAAACATTCCGCACAACTATACTAAAAATCATTATTTTTTTGGAAAAAATGTTTGAAACAAAAGTGATGTTTGTGCAGTTGGCACACAAAGTGATGTTTGTGCAGTTAGCACACAAAGTGATGTTTGTGCAGTTGGCACACAAAATGATGTTTGTGCAGTTAGCACACAAAGTGATGTTTGTGCAGTTAGCACACAAAGTGATGTTTGTGCAGTTAGCACACAAAGTGATGTTTGTGCAGTTGGCACACAAAGTGATGTTTGTGCAGTTAGCACACAAAGTGATGTTTGTGCAGTTAGCACACAAAGTGATGTTTGTGCAGTTGGCACACAAAGTGATGTTTGTGCAGTTAGCACACAAAGTGATGTTTGTGCAGTTAGCACACAAAGTGATGTTTGTGCAGTTAGCACACAAAGTGATGTTTGTGCAGTTGGCACACAAAGTGATGTTTGTGCAGTTAGCACACAAAGTGATGTTTGTGCAGTTGGCACACAAAATGATGTTTGTGCAGTTAGCACACAAAGTGATGTTTGTGCAGTTAGCACACAAAGTGATGTTTGTGCAGTTAGCACACAAAGTGATGTTTGTGCAGTTGGCACACAAAGTGATGTTTGTGCAGTTAGCACACAAAGTGATGTTTGTGCAGTTAGCACACAAAGTGATGTTTGTGCAGTTAGCACACAAAGTGATGTTTGTGCAGTTGGCACACAAAGTGATGTTTGTGCAGTTAGCACACAAAGTGATGTTTGTGCAGTTAGCACACAAAGTGATGTTTGTGCAGTTGGCACACAAAGTGATGTTTGTGCAGTTAGCACACAAAGTGATGTTTGTGCAGTTAGCGCACAAAGTGATGTTTGTGCAGGTAGCACACAAAGTGATGTTTGGCAGTTAGCACACAAAGTTGAATGGAAAACGTTATAGGCGTTTTCGCGCACATTTCCAGAAACACAATAACCTTGTCTGTAAAGGCTGCGGTTGGCCTATTTTCTTCATATTTTTAATTCTATCAATGCTTCAAATGTATATGATAACTATGCAGGTGTAGGGACGATACATTGTACTGAAGTGATACTTTAGAGCAAAGCATAACGCTACATTTTCCTTAGGGGACCCCCAAAAAATAAATTTTCTCGAGAAAATGTTTCAACTAACATTTACAGGTGTCTTTGATGTAGGTAGGTAGCACATAAGGTAGCATGTGAAGGTAGCATATGAAGATTAAAGAAAATCGTGAAAAACTGACAAAACCATTCAGTAAAGTGACACATCCGGTTGATGGATTTTTCCCGAATCCTTGGTGTCAGATGCGGTGGTAGTGCCCACACGGAATACCACATTTGAGCTTGCTGCGATTTTTCCGTTTTTAGATATTTTCTCTCACACACACACCCATGCCTTCGCTAAAAACATTTGTTCGTACTCAGAGGTTCTATAAACATGTACGAACATGTCGTATTTCTGGTAGAAACTCAGTTTTGAAAATCTGACACAAACGCAATACTTTCTCTTACCAGAACTAAAAGCTTGACATACAAGGCCATTTCTCAGATTTTAAGTGTTTTCTACAAACATCCTGATAAAAACATGTTCACTATAAAGAGCTTCAAAACATCAAAAAAGATGTTAATTTTTTGAAGCAGTCAAAAGTATGGAGGACAACTCATATAGATTCCACAGGATGTGGAGACTAGGTACTTCCCAAAATCATGCCGAAGAAAAAACACATTAAAATCCATTCGGATATGGAGGAGATAGAGGTGTGCTGAAAGAAGAAATGTTGCGGTCATATCAAAATTTCGGGGTTTTCACAGTTTGAAATGTTTTTAGCAAAGGGCCTGTACATTTGTGGGTGTGTATTTAATCAGAATATCTCCAAAATGAAAAATTGCAGCAGCTCAAATGTGATCTAAAACGATTTCCTTTAAACTTGATATGCTAAGTTCACAGTTAAGAACGTATTACTTTTATTGAAAACATTTAAAAAAAATATTTTGGATAGTTGTGCGGAATTTGTGGCGTTAATTTCAAATTTTATATGCTGTAGGTGGTTGTGTTTTTAGAGCGCTTTACTGGGCCATTATATAATCATCACTTGTGTATGTAAGTTGTTATTTCCCCCACCACCTCCTATGTTTAGGACAAATACGTAAAATTTGAGTTTAAAGAAAATTTGCACTTACTATAATTGTGCTAATGGCAGTAAAAGAAAGACATTTGAGTGTTTCGTACCAGATTGTGTTTGTTACTAACCTAACTGAACATATTGCAATATTGCAATATTAAATAAAAATTCGATTAAATTAAATTGTATTCATTGTAGTAAGAGAAAATTGTATTAGTGTTTCATCACAAACTTTTATATTCTTTTTTTTCCAGGAGAGTTTTGTATCTAATAAACCATATCGATAATTGCACATCAATATTTTCTAGTCTATACTCTTAACCTTTGCCCAACTTAACCTTTACATCAGCAAATATAGATGTATATCTTTTTTATTTTCTTTTGCCACAATAAAAACTTTAATTGTGAGGTTTAATAATGATTTCGGTTACCAATTCATTAAATAAAATTAATATTATAATAATGTTATGTAATTTATTTTTTTATTTACGTAAATACAAAATTATATAATAATTAAAAATAATGATAAGTTTACCTCGTTGCTTTTTATTTTTAAAAAGCCCTATAAATGAGGTCATATCCAGATGATTTTTCAGATTAAGCAAACAGAATTTTTTTTTGTTTTTATACAGTTACCACTAATTTCCTTTCTCTCTCACTCTCTCTCGGTTAAAGATAAAAAGTTAAGTATGTTTGCACGCAACTCATTAATTCTCCAACACAACACATTTTCCTCATCCAGGCACGTACTAGTTCCTTTCCCTTTATAGGTGCACTCTATAAGAGAACAATACCACACATACGTACTCACAAACACAATTCCTCCCAGAAAAACGTATATACATTCTTTAGGCTATTATTTGATTTTGAAGAGTGAATTACTGTTGATAATTTACGGTACATTCATTTATTGAAAGAAATTCTCAAACAGCTGTTTTAAATTGAACACAGGTTTGCCAACTTATGATATTGAAAACAACTATCTTAGAATCCAAATGATCTTATTATTTACTCCACTTGTTCGGATAAAACACTTGTTCTGTTTATGTTTATAAACAGTTGCTTAGCGTATTTATTCATTAGTTCAGTTCATGTCGTTTATTATTTAAATAAATATTTTATTAATGAAAAAGAAGAGTTTTACCAGCTATTGTTTATCCATGAAATTAATTCCCCAGTGAAATCTGGTAGAAATCATTTTCTATTTAGTTTGCACAATAAAAAAAGAACATTAATGTTTTTGAGCTTTTGATTTACTCATTTCTGGTGCTACTTTTTTTCTCTTGCTGCTGCTGTCTAGTGATTAATATTGGAACTGCCAAATACCCACTCTTACCACTCTTATACCCCTCTTACTACCCCTGTATATTTCCCATGAAATTTCCCATGATTGATGAAGTTTACTCTTCACTGATTATCACCAACACAGGACCATTGATGATTTACAGTCTCTAAATACTAGCCTTTGACGAAAAGTCATCTGCATTAAATAATTTTTTGTAAATATTTTTTTTCACTTTTTTATGTAAAAGGTTGATTATCACTTGTTTGGATTAGAAATCTGGGTAAAAACATTTTCACACGATTACAAAACTTCCTCTAACAGCGTTAAAGAAAGTAATAGAGAAGATTACAATAAAAATAAATTAGAAAATATTTATTTATTTACAAATAAATATATATATAATATTTATGTACACCTTTGTACAGAAATTATTTAGATGATTTTTTTTGTAAATGTAATGTTAATATTTTTTTGTGTGATACATTGGGGATTTTCGCTTGGATTTTTTGAGGAAACAATCGTCCGATATTTTTTGGAGTAGGATTACTTGTAAGTGTGGGGGACAAGCCCCTTCCAATGCCGGCAAATGATCATATTCTCCATACTTAGGTTGCTAATTTATTCTAAAGAGTTAGAATTCTCTATATTGCCTGTTTACCTAATTTATTATCACATGATGGTGTAGCTCATCGGAAATGTGTTTAATCCTAAATTTACTTCAGAAAAAACAAAGCCAGTTGTAATACACAAATAGAATTAATTCCAAGTGGTTTCTAACTGACTGATATAGATAGTTTGCAGCAAGTTAATATTCAGTTTTTAACGAGTGATTAGCTAAATCAATACTATTGTCAGATGGAGATATTCGTGTATTAACATTGGCATCTGATGTTGTGATATACTGGTATCCACTTGTATATGGAGGCATACTGTTCTGAAACGATCCTGTATTTGGATGCATCTGATAACGATGTAACAATTGCAATACTTCCGATTTGGCTAACAATCTCTTCTCTGGCGGTATTGCCTTGATCTCTTTTACAAGTGACAACAAAAATAAACGATCTTCATCTTGTTCGTTTATATGTTGAGCGGTTCGTAAAGCTAATGTTTTCTGTAAACTTTCAAACATATCATCAATAACGTCATGTTTAGCCTTCTTCTTTGGTGGTTGTGAAATTTCTATTCCGGTTTTCGGAACAGTTCTTTCCATTGGTGTGATCATCTCTTCAATGTGCATTTCTTCTTCTTCCTCTTCTGCTTCGTTTTCTTCCTCGTTAGGTTCATCTTCGTCAGCGTCCAGAGTACCTGCGGGAGCTGGCTGAGTGCCGCTGAAACATTTATAAAAGTAAAAACAAAATTACATTTGTATAAAAGTTTATATGTATAAAAAGTGATGGCCTTCATCTTATCTATTGATAAAAAACTAATCTTTCAGTCTGGAGATTGAAGGTTCTCCCAAGAGGATGGCCATTGCATGCTTAGATTTAACTAAAGACTATCCACTATTTGTTTGCTCTAGAGGGGAACTGGACTATCTTCAGGGATCTTGACGTCCCTGCAGATATCCCAGAGTAGTTACATGAACACCCACTCACATACACACCTCAGATTACATATTAGAGCCTACACAGACTTAATGTGTGACGAATTTGGGTAGCATACCCAAAGGAAAGCTGTAGTTCACCATACACGTACACATATATATACTCTCACACATCTCTAAAAAATTGATTTTCTAATTCATGGAACTTCTTCAAAACATGAATTTCTGGTCAAAATTCAAATTCACTAATTAAATTGAAGTCAGCGTTAACAGCACAAAGCGATAAAATTTGAAACTTACCGCCACTAATTGCACAGAAATCCCTAATATCAATTGTTCGGAAAAACCTTTGAAATAAAAGTTAAAGAATGTTATCTGTGCATTCAGCATTCAGTATTTGAAGAAAATCGTTGCAGCGTGTTACAGAAAATCGTTGCAGCCGTGTTACAGAAAATCGCTGCAGCCGTGTTACAGAAAATCGTTGCAGCCGTGTTACAGAAAATCGCTTCAGCCGTGTTACAGAAAATCGTTGCAGCCGTGTTACAGAAAATCGCTGCAGCCGTGTTACAGAAAATCGCTGCAGCCGTGTTACAGAAAATCGCTGCAGCCGTGTTACAGAAAATCGCTGCAGCCGTGTTACAGAAAATCGCTGCAGCCGTGTTACAGAAAATCGTTACAGCCGTGTTACAGAAAATCGCTGCAGCCGTGTTACAGAAAATTCCAAAAAAAAAAACTCAAATACCTATTCTATAAAGTCGCAATTCCAATTATTTTTTTTTTTAAATCTTGGAATTCTAGCAATGTTGCTAGAACTGAAATGATACTGAAATTGTACATTAGAGGAAAACATAATGCTATCGTTCCTTACTTATTTTGGTGGGGTACCTAAACGGAAAACCAACTTTGAGCTTCCTCCGATTTTTCATTTTCGAGATATTTTGTTAACACCCATACAGACACACACACACACGCGCACACACAGATCTCTGCATAAAAAATTTTTTTCGCCCTCAGGGAACCTCAAAACATGTATTTCCAGTGAAACTCAATTTCGAAAACTTGACTCGATCACAGTACTTCCTCTTGCCAAGCAGTGAGAGACAGTAAAAAGAAATCTGTTGTGAAACACTCACATGACTTTTCTAGCTGCAGTTAATGGAATTATAACATTCATAAATTTTCTTCAATTTTCTAATTTTTACATACAGTTGGTCCTAACAAAACATTTGGGCGGTGGTGGTAGTAGTAGGTACATTGTATTTCAGAAGATAGCGCCTGCAAGCAAACCTGCAAACATTCGAAATTTTTAATATCACAGACTCCTTAGAATTGCCTACAAAATAATTTTTGCGAACAATTATTTGAAATAAAAATTATAGGTTTATATACGCAATTATCATTGCAAGCTTAAAGAAAATCATTGGGGACAATTCCGAAAAAATTCAGAACTGCGATAATGGTGTGAGAACCCCCACCCCAGCAATCAATAGTTCCGCAAATATGTTTCAAGTTAAAAAAACTATGCCAATATGAGAAATTTAAGGAAAATCGCAAAAAACTTTAAAAAAAGAAAAGCAATCTCTTCATAAATTCGCATTTCCGGTTAATGTGATTAACCTTGCCCTTAATATTTTTCACATACATGGTCATAAACACACACATGCCCTACATAAACACAGTCCATTCACTAAAAACCTTTTTTTTTATTCTCAGGAGACCTCAAGAATAATGGCAATGATTGACTTGAACAGTTAGTTAGCGGTTAAATGTGTCCCATATTATGGGTGTGTGTGTGTGTGTTCCCTCAGGGCGAATGGACATTACGTCCCCAATGGGTATCTTAATCTCGAGCATTATCTATACTGACGCGCCACATTCAATACAATACAACTGGACCTGGGAGACTAATTTCCCAATCACGCATGAAAATATTAAAAGCACAACATACTTAGATTCAATTTTTACTTTTCCTTACTAACAATAGTAAGAGGAAGTATTGTGATCGTGCCAGATTTTCGAAATTGAGTTTTCACTTGAAATAGACGTATTGAGGTCCCCTGAGTCCAAAAAAGTGGTTTTTATAAAATGGTCAGTGTGATTTTTTTTTTTTAATTATTATTATTTATTTCTGCATGTTCTACACATATATTACGTGCGTTTATAAATACCTAATTCATTAATTTACAATTAATTCAATAGTTACAAATAAAATCAGAAAAATATGAAATTAAATATCCACAATTTATTACTCTCTTATTACAATTAATAATTCTTAATATATACAACTAATTGAGTCTATCAAATTCAATGCTATTTACAAATTTACCAAAAGAATTGCAATCAATTCAACATTAACTACCACTTTCTTGGGCGGTGGCCATTATACAGTTAATGTTAACAGTTTTCGTAGGGACGGAGCACGTTCTCTTTCTAACATTTCACAAATCAAATAGCACGTGATGCCAAGTCTGCCAAGAGTAGTATTACATCTGCAAACTGGATCTGGCAAAATGCTGAAGCTGTGAAGGTATTCTTTGGTTCTTCCGTGACTTGATAGCACCTGTATCAATTTATAATTAATTATAAATTTAGACTTTCTTCTGCCTTTCACGGTCGGGTAAAACTCCTTTGTTTGATATCCTTTATCGCTCTTGGCCAGAATTGCTCCCACGAAACTAAAATTTTCTCTTCTAGCGAGAAACTCACAAACGTTTTTGGTGCAAAACTCATTTGAGTGCTGGATTCCTTTGATACTTCCTTGGCCAGCATATCCGCTCTTTCATTGTCCGATTCTCCAGTATGTGCCTTAACCTTATTGAAAAGGACTTGCCACTTTACTGAATAGTTTTTTCAGTTTTTTGTGATTTTCTGAAAAACGGCTCCAACGACTCTCTTCAAACTTGGTATATCAACTAGTCATATAGAGGCTAAAACTTTTATTTAAATATTTCTCGGGAAAATTTATTTATGGGGACTTCGGGGAGAAGGTATGTTTTTCTTTCCTGTGCTGTTCCAGTTCAACAATTCTGTCAACTCAATAATATTAATTAGAATTATATAAGTTTCCTAAAAACCCAGATTGAAGAAAATCGGTTAAGCAGAAGTGCGACTTTACTGAATAGGTTTTTCAGTTGTTTGTGATTTTCTCCATAAAAATGCCGACGGTTTTACACTAATAAGAACTGTATGTGTGAAGAAACTTTGCCATTTCGCAGTAAGGGAAAGTCGTGTGAGTGTTTTGATTGAATAGCTAGCTAGCGTCGATTCACTCTTTATAGGACTCTTTCAATACTTTGTGGCCTGCGCAGCACATAAAATTAAAGGCAATAGATATAATGAATAGCTACAACTCCAGGTCTAACCAGAGTTTCTCAACTGAATATTATGAATTCATTGGAGACATTTTTGTGGATGATTAACATCAACTTTATTTAGTTCCATTAGTATAAACGGCCAAATACAAAATGACGGATCCTGGATTTCTGCCTAATTCTCTTTTGCTATCTTTTTGAACAATGGAATGAAAATTTGAATTTTTTCTGTATAGGTCACATAAATTATATAAAACAGTAAATATTATGTTAAAAATAACTCGGTTTTGCATTTTTTTTCAAACATTTTTGTTGCACAATTTGATAATTTATAGAATTACCTACGAAGGGAAAATTAGTAAAAAAAAATTCTAAATTAGTTTTTAAAGAAATAATTAACTATAAATAATTAGCCATTCACATTCTAGAAGTTAAGACCCCAAATGTAAGCGTGGTCAACATGATAATTGTAAATTTCTGATTGGTCTAACATACACGACCCATTTCACACCTTCTTTGATTGGTTAACTGAAGTGCAACTTTACTCCTTGATTTCTTCAAACTTGCAATGCTAAATGCGCTAATATCAACTGTCACTTTTTACTTTCTCTTACTTCTAGTAAAAGGAAGTATTGTAATCGTGTCAAATTTTCGTTTTCGAGTTTTCACCGGAAATATCGTTTGTGGTCCCCTAAATCTGTAAAAGTGATTTTAGAAATTGGGCTGAGGTTTAACGAAATTGGTTAAGGTTTTGGTGAAAACGGTCAACCGGAAGTACCACTTTTTTCAGTTTTTGAATTTTTCTCGAAAATTGCTCCAACGATTTTCATTAAACTTAGTATATCAACTACACATACAGTGCTCCAACTTTTTTGCCTGACATTTCTCTGGGAAAAAAGGTGGGTTTTGGAGGAGGATGCAGACAAAGCTAGATTTTATATGGCACAAATTATGGATAACAAAATAAGTCAAGGAAATTTTTCTTTTTTTTTGTTAGCTAGGAGATAACGCACTCTCTGCATCAGCTGTTTGGAGTGAGACCAATGTTTCCCACTATTTTGTGCCAATGCGCGCTCTCCTGAAATTATAGAGTACGATGTGTTGTTGAGTTGGATAGACGACAAGGATAGGAGTCTCTCTCCCTCCGATCTGGATGTAACTTGTGCCAAGTGTTTCATATTTACAAGAAATAAAATAAAATCTGATCTTTCAACACTCCATACGACTTTCTCTTACTGCAGTCTGCCTACATAGTGATCATTGACTAAATTTCTTCTAACTTCTAATTTTTTTAGATGTTTAATTGTCTTCAATATTTTATCAATGGGGGATTTAAACTTAATAAAACGACTTTTTTAAGGGAAGCGTAACCTCCCACATCTCCCCAAATCCGCTTATATGAATTTTCACAGAAAAAGTTTTCAAAGATAGGTCAATACATGTACAGTTAGTGTACAAAATTTAGTGAAATCCGTCGATCTTATGAAGAAAATCGTAGAAAAACTGAAAAATTATTCAGGAGAACCCACTTCCGGTAAACTGATTTTCTTCAAATTCGGGCAACACATTTAACGTGTTAACTCTCAATTAACCGTACACTATTTCGAATGCGACTTTACTGGACAGCCTAACGGTCATTGGAAGTTTAACGGGACCCCCCTCCCCACGCATTCCCATTAAAGTTAATTTCCTTCGTAAAATGATCCAAATAAAAAAAGATAGTTGAAATTTTTCGTGCTAAAAACTGCACATTGGAAGCAATAGTGGTAGTATTCAAGTTTGAGCTTCTTCCGGGTTTTTCTTTTTTGAGATACTCTGCTCGCATACAACCAACATATTAGACCATTCGATGATTATTTTCTTCTTCTCGTTTTTAGAGTACTTGATAACCTAAACTTCTGGTAAAAACTAAACTTTCAATTCTTGACACGATCGCATTACTTCCTTTTAAAGCAGTAATAGAAAAACGGAATGCCAAAACTGGACTCTCTGCAAGTTTTTCATTTTACGTTACTTACTGCTGTAACAAGTATTGCAATCAGATAAAAATGTACGAAATGAATTTTCACTGGAAAAACTTGATTAGAGGTTTCCTGGGCAGAATGGTGTGGATTAGGTTGGTTTCTCTTTGTATGCGCGCGTGTGTGTGTGTGTATGTGGTCAGTATAACTCAAAACTTAATGGGGGATTTAAACTTAATAAAACGACTTTTTTAAGGGAAGCGTAACCTCTCACATCTCCCCAAATCCGCTTATACGAATTTTCACAGAAAAAGTTTTCAAAGATAGGTCAATACATATACAGTTAGTTGGTTTCTCTTTGTATGCGCGCGCGCGCGTGTGTGTGTGTGTGTGGTCAGCATAACTCAAAACGGATCATCGCACTATTCAAAATTGATTGTTACAGAGGATCCGACAATAAAGTATTGGTCAAATTCAGATAAAAATCAGCAAACTCGAACTATCACTTTACAGAAACGAATTTGTTATTTTCCCCCTTGCAATTTTCTCAAATGGCTCTACCTTTAAACTTGGTAAAGCAACTGTGGGAAATATATAATTTACAGAGTAGTTCTGGATAGGAGGGTGGGCGAGCTGCGAAGTTTTGAGTGTAACTATACGCGGCCATCTCCATTTCCGTCCGATTTCACTTTTTTGCTGAATATATATTTAGGATCAGAGATATTTTCCGTGATCGCCTGCTCCTTCTTGTGGTCATCGACCGTTTTCGGGCGTTTGCCCATCATCAGGATGTGTTTGTCGAACATACCGAAACACAGACTGTCACTCTGTTGTCAACAGTGCGCACTCTGGATTTGCTCTGTGCAAGTCTGTGTTGTCGCACGGTTTGACAAACGCATCCTGATGATGGGCGAACGTCCGAAACCGGTCGATGACCACAAAAAAAAGCAGGCTATCACGAAAAATATCTCTGATGCTTTCCAGCTCGGCGGAACCAACCACAACAACTATATATTTAGGCCCGAAGATACTTTGGAAATTTTTTAGGAATTGTTGTACGATTTAAAACAAAACAGAGACGCAGCCTCTGAGAACCGGAATTCAATATACCCAACATAATTTACCTTCTGTTCGTCACTACTGGTAAGAGAAAATTTAGACGTTCAAAATATATATAAGGTTTCCGGCCAAGTCGTTCTCCAGGTTTCAGCGACTGTCGCCTTGCCAGTTCTCTGGTAAACGAACTTCTCAGACTCTTCCAGCGTTTTTGAAGTTCTCTTGCTGTAAGAAAAAGAAATTAATTCTCAGTTAAATCAATGTAAAAAAAAAAAAAGGGAGAGGTACAATTTGTTTAATAAAATAAATAAAAACTTACTTATATTTTCTCTTTCCAATTCTGAATAATTATCAAATCCTTCCACGAATTCTCGGCCAACCTCCATCCATCGTTCGCTTTTAATAATTTTATTGGAATAATCTGGACAGAGAGTATTCCAAATGGCTGGTCTTTGTTCAATCAGTGAAATTAATTTCTCCGCGTCGCATAATAATGATTGTATTTCTTTCATACTAAACATTTTTAAATAAAAAACAAAAATTAAAAAAGGAACAATAAAGAAAAGTAAAAAAAGCAACAAAAAAACAATTGAAATCGTCTTTTTTTTTAAAACAGCATAGTAACCTACTCCGGCAGTACCACTAAAAACTACGCAATTGAACATGTGGAACGACCAATAAGCGAGGAAAAGTGGGGAGACAGCGAGTGGACGCGCTACCAGTGGCGCGACTGGTGGCTTACAGTGGATTCACCATAGTGTGGTATCGTGATCTAGTTCAATGGCCAGCTGTTCCACAAGCCGGCTACGTAGCCAATGTCACATTACACCAACCAAACGACCACTTTTATATTAGATAAAAATTAATAGTAGTAGTAATAATGTTTATTAACAAAATATATTATGCAAAAGAAAATACTGTAACCAATTCTACAAACATATATGACAATGGTTAAAAAACTGTCTGTCATTTGAGCTCTAGTTTGATAAATAAACTCTATAAGATATTAATATTATACAATACACATAGCTGCAGATAATATATTTCTAATTCTATATTGATAAAATTATAAATGAAGTACATTGATACTCCGAAAAACAAAATCAAAAAAAGGGTAAAAAATGAAAACATAAATAAAAATAAAGGAATACAATCTAATAATAACTTTATAAAGAATAATAAGGAAATAAAGTATTCTATTGATAAGTAGAAGTATATAAAATATTGACCCAAAAAAACGCCGTCTAGTCGAAATTGAACTCCCTCACTAGAAAACGCCTGTAATTGTAAGCCGCTTTCACATACGCGAATAACGACTTCCAGTCTGAGCCGTTTAACAGACCTATTGCTAGATTAAATTCTAATTGCGGGCTGCCAAAACATGCGATCCTGAATTCGAACAAAACGGGGCATATGGCACGAAAATGGTAAGTGTCCTCATACTCACTCCTATTACATAAACTACAATTATAGTTCACATATTGCATCCAGGGCCTATCATTAAGATTAAGGAGCTCCCCAGAATTTTAAAAATATATTGCATCATCACCATATAATATGATGCATACACATAAGTAGCTCCTCTTTTTGACATTGTACAATACTTTTGAGGAGCTTCTGGGTCTGATAATAAGCATTTGAACAGTCGATATGCAGGTGCAAGGAGTGCACACTTGCCAACCTTAGTCTATTTACAAGAAATAAAATAAAATCTGATCTTTCAACACTCCATACGACTTTCTCTTACTGCAGTCCGCCTACATAGTGATCATTGACTAAATTTCTTCTAACTTCTAATTTTTATTAGATGCTTAATTGTCTTCAATATTTTATCAATGGGGGATTTAAACTTAATAAAACGACTTTTTTAAGGGAAGCGTAACCTCCCACATCTCCCAAAATCCGCTTATACGAATTTTCACAGAAAAAGTTTTCAAAGATAGGTCAATATATGTACAGTTATTTAGTGAAATCCGTCGATCTTATGAAGAAATCGTAGAAAAACTGAAAAAATTATTCAGGAGAACCCACTTCCGGTAAACTGATTTCTTCAAACTGCGGAAAAATGTTGCATACAAGATTTGTAACTCTTTGTATGCGTAGTAGTATACCAAGTTGAATGAAATTTGATGGAATAGTTTTCGAGAAAATCGCAAAATTACTGAGAAACAGAAATCCATCATGTGGTATTCCGGTTGAGCAATTTTGACAAGTAACTTCCTGTCGGATCCCATGGTCATTCACAAAAGGAATGTCAAGCTTCAACTTCCTGCGATTTTTCTTTTTTGAGCTCTGCTGTACACATACTTACATACATACATACCCACACACTCACACACACACACACATACACTTTTGCTAAAAATCATTTTTTTGGACTCTTGGAGCCTCAAAACGGATATTTCCAGGTGATATCGAAAATTTGACACCAATCGGCAATGAGAGAGAGTAAAGTTAAAATCAGTTATTTTAAAGAAAAACTGAAAAGTGGAAAAAAATGTTCAATTAATTCGCTCTTCCGATCAACTGATTTTCTTCAAATTCGGGCAACACATTTAACGTTGCCCTACCAAGAATTTACTTATAACGTCCAGCGCCAAGCACTTCGGCAATCTGTTGTCCGCCATATTTAGTACCTTGACAATATAGGAAAAGTGCTGCCCCAAGGTTACGGCGAATAGTGGGCCCTTGCCAGTCTCCAACAAAAGTATATAATTTGGTGTGTTCCTCGGAAGTGCGAATAGTTTTTTAGTAGATAAAAATTATATTATAATTTATTCAAACATTTTTTGTAGTTTCTTAAATATAAAAAGGAAAACAAATAGTACATACATTTAAATGGAAATTATGTAAGCAAAGCTAATGCCTGGCACAGCTATAATCTCAACCCGAACCACTTTGCGTGCGTGCGTGTGTGTGTGTGTTTTGTAAGAAAGTGCCTGTGTTTTAACTCTAAACATTGCGTGAATATTAATGTTTAGTATACTCTGGCTGTATACCTACAGTTGGTATAACATTGTTTAGATTGGTGCACATGAAGAATTAGCGGAGGGCAAAAACAAGAACCACTCTAGCAGTATTATTAAGTGGCAAAAACTTAATTTTTTTTTTGCTAAAAGCGGAGAAAAAAATCTAGTATGGAATACTTTTACAACTTTTTCTTGCTGCAATTGGTGTAGTTATATTTGATACATTTTTTTCAAACTTGGAATTTTTACTAGGTTAGTAATTTCAGTATTATACAGGAAAATTATAGAACAATTAAATTAGAGTAAGCACTTCCGTTCAGCCGATTTTCTTCAAAACTCCAAAATTTTGGCTACATAAATTTTTATTAACATTACATAGATGACAGAATGGTATAAAGGTGAAATGACATTTTAAAGGAGAGCCCAACATTGACTCCTCGCCTGCCGCCACCCCTAACCACCCCCACACCCCTAAAATGAATTTTCCTGGGAAAATGTTTTCCAAATAAAAGTGATAGATCTAAATGTATCAGTGCCCATTAGAAAGTTTAAAGAAAAATCGCACAAAAACTGAATAATCCATTCAGTGAAATATACGGCTGACTCCCAGTTGTAAGTTATGCTGACCATACTCATACATACAAACATATAGACAAATTTCTAAAATTGGACACGATCGCAATACTAGAAGTAGCAGAAAGCAAAAATCTGATGTGAAACACTCACAGCACTTTTCCGTTTTGCAATTCTCATAATAAAATTAAAAATTATAATGGATATTGGAATTGTGGCTTTTTTCCTTAAATAATTCCCAGACGCCGCCTAAAATACATTTCTCCGGAAAAAATGGCTAAAATAAATGCTGTGGACCATTGTATGTGTAGCTGATATACCAAGTTTAAAGGAAATCGTTTGTGATGTCTCAAAGAAAATAGGGAAAAACGGAAATATCTGCTCAGCAAGAGTGCTACTTCCGGTTGACCGCTTGCTCTGTGTCAAAACCAAGAAAGCATATGCAAATTTAAATTTGAACTAACAGACCTCCAATCCACCGCTATAATCAATTTTCGCAGCAAGCATTCCAGGTTTAGGAAAAGAAAATCATTATAACCGTATGGAGAAAATTCCAAAAACTCAAAAATATAGTGTGTAAAAACGCACTTCTGGTTAATGGAAGAAAATCAGTTTTTCCGGGAAAATGTTTCAAAGTTGTTGTAAAAGTTATAGGTATTTATGTGTGTGGATGGCGTACGAAGTTTGAAGACAGACATTGGAGCCATTTTTGAGGAAATCGCGAAAAACTGAAAAAACTATTGTCAGATGTGGCGGTGGTACCTAAAGGGAATATCAATTTCAAGACCTTCTGCAATGTTTCGTTTTTAGAGATATTTTGGTCAGAAATACCATACGCTAAAAATATGTTTTCTTAAAAATTTATCAGGATCACAATACACCCTCTTACAGTAGTAGCAGAAAGTAAAAATCTATCGATATTTTGATAGAAACTAAGTCAACAGATTAATAGTAAGCCGAGTATGTACTAAGCAGTGTTTACTACTGACAGCAGACACTATAAATAATTGTGGAAATAACCTAAAATTATACTTTCTTTTGTGGGAAAGAGAGGCAGGCTGAGAAAAACCATTTACTGAAATGCATGAAGAATGGAGACAATTTAAAGAAGAATGGGTTCCTCCAAGTTCTCACAAACATTCTAGAGAAGTTTGTGTAAGTCATCAAGCTTACATAGGAGGCAAACTTGTTATTTACAGAGTAACTTTTGTCCTGAAAGAAGAACTTCACCCTAGTGAATGAATGCCCATACTGGAACGGGTAGGCCAAAAAAAAAGACAGAATGAAACCTCTTGCAGAGAGTCCAGGTCGAGCACGAGCTACAAATCGTCCGTATGTTACAACTGGCACCTATACACACAGACAAAAGGGATATAAATTCTACGATTGTTAAAACCCACGTTTCTCATAAACATTACTATTTTATCGTACTGTTTTAAACCCATCAGCACTACCATTTCACCCCACAGGAAAAAAACAGTCTTGCCAACTTCTGAAAGTGATATTACTTCTTGTTGATGGAGTTGGAAAATTGCTGTTCGAAAACTTTCGTTTCAGTTAAATGTGGATAACCTTTCTTTTATTTAATCAATGAAAATATTTACTATTTTTACTTATAACAGAAAGTACTACAATCATGTCAAAATATCGAAACTAAATCTTCACCGGAAACACATATTCCGAGATCCCTTAACAGTGAGCTCAGACTTGATATTTGTAACCGATACGAAAGTTTCCTGGTCAAAATCCGTTATCCGGATTACTTTTGCTAGAAGATTTGTTTCTTCATTTTTAGCGATTCCTCGAACTTTTCCCTTTAAACTTTGCATACTAAGCGCACACCTAAAAGTGTATATATCACTTTTATTTGAAGCATTTTTCCAGGGAAACTGTCAATTTAGATGAAAAGTATTGAAGGTGCCGCAGAGTAAAGTTCCTTTCCAAAGTGCCACTTCGTTACAATTCATAGAATGCCACTTCATTTTTTAGCCAATTGCTTGAGGCGTGGTGCTTTGTGGGCTCTATGAAGTCACATACTGGTGACAGTAAAAACCTAAGAACTAAACTTAATGTTCCCCCACTATGAATATTTATGATAAGAGTAAATAAATTCAAATTTGTCAATTATAATTAGGTATAATTAGTACCTACCTTAAGACAAAATGTAAGTGATTCGACATCCGTCTCCATGTGGTTTGGACTGGGCATCTTGTCTCTTTTCCTAGTACTAAATTAGTTTCTTCTGATGGACTCTCTATGCACTGGAAGATCTTTTCTATACCATGGGAACATCACAACCATTTCCCGAGAGAGAGAGAAGAGGGAAACCTATCAATTTTCTAATCCAACTGCTTCCCTGTGAGCTGTTTGTCTTTTGATCTGTTTGCGACCGTGATTTGGAAGTGTTAATCATAGTTCCTTAACATTTTACTTTCTCGTCAGAGGAAGTATTGCGATCGTATCAAATTTTCGGAATTGAGTATTCACCTGAGGAATTTTCGGAATGTTTTGAGAGGACCTGAGTAAGAAAAAAATGTTTTTAGCGAATGATCTGGGCGTGTGTGTTTGTGTGTGTGTGTGTTGGAACAAAATGTCTGCTAAAACGAAAATATCGCAAGAAGCTCAAACTTGACATTCCGCTACTACACACCGCATCTCACACCAACGCAATATACACCAACGCTACCGGCACAATCCACCAACCGAAAGTGCGAATTTACTAATTTTTTTTTTTCAGTTTTCGCGATTTTCTTTAAACTTCGTATTCTACCCGCACAAATAAATGCCTATCCCTCTTATTTGTAACATTTTCCCGGGAAAATTGAAATTTTCGGGAGAATCTGGGGCAACAGTAGCGTTATGCTTTACTCTAAAGTACCTCTTCTGTACAATATATGGTTATATTAATACACATTATAAGCATTAATAGAATTTGAAATTTGTAGAAAATCGGTTTACCGGAAGTGTGATTTTACAGAACAGGTATTTTTGAGTTTTTTGAATTTTTTACGAACACGGCTATAACGATTTTCTTTTAGCTGGAATGCTCACTGCACAGATAAATACGTATCACTTTTATTTGGAACATTTTTGCCCAAAATAATGGTTTTGCGGAATATATGGCGTTACATATCAAATATATGGGGTTGGTTCTGTTATGGGGCGCTCTTCACTTCCCTACCCCCTTAGGCCAGGTGTTGGTACTTGTCTCCCCACCACCACCAGCTCTATATTTATGTCGAGAATTAAGCAAAATTTAAAGAAAATTTGCCATTTTATATAAAACTGTATTCAGTAAAAGAAAGTCATATGAGTGTTTCGCTCCAGAGATTTTTTTTTTTCTGGAACTCAGAGAACATTTATTTCTGGTAAATACTCAATTTTGAAAGTTTGACACGATCTCTATTACCCACTTACAGACAGTGAGAGGGAAGTAATAATAAAAATAGCACAATAGATCGTAGGGTCGCAGTGCATTCCTCCTCCCCTCCCCCCATAATAAACCTGTACGAGTATGTATATATTCAAAACTTTATTCGTATATTTCTTCCTAGAAGTAGGACGGCATTCGAGATATTTTTAGAAGTAGAGGGAAGTAGTTTAGTTATTGATAATTTGGTGTCTCGATTACTGAAATAATTATTGGAAAATGTATGACTGAAATTGCGATAAAAATAACCGATCATTAAATGAAATTCGCTAACGACGGGCTGCTTGATTGGACATTAAATGCACACTGTTGATCTATCTGCTGATTGAATTTTATTTTTCCGCATTAATAGTAATAAATCATAGTTAATTGCTACTTAATGAAATACTTTATAAAAGGACTTCTTTAATTTACTTAATGTAATGTAATTATATAATTACAATATTCATTTGTTTACAGAATTATAATTTCAGTGGGCAATTTAAATTGAATAAACATATCTGTTGTTAATCAAATTACAAAAGTATCAGTTTACTGTCTGATTAGAGTAATTCATACTTGCAGCTAACAAGTGTCCATTATCATTATTAAATTAATGAAATATTGCACTCACAGAATTAATCCTAAAAGCTAGTCAGTAATCAAGGTATATTCTAATTTATGTATATTATGTAAATATAAGCAAGAACGTATGTTGTAAACATTTAGCAGAATTCAAAATATACAAATTCAAGCACATGTGAAACCTATCCAAAAGTGATGCTCACGTCCATCAATAGCGCTGCTAAATTTCTACCAGCGCTAGGACTGAGATATAACCTCAAAAAAAAATAATAATAATAATAATTCTGGTGGGAACAAAATTTTTCACCGATGAATTATTTGTATTAAGTAAATTCCATTATTACTATTTTAATTATTTGGTGCAGTGAAATAAATTGTCAGTTTTATGAAATATTCAAAGGTGATCTGAGGTAATTTGTTGGTTGCATAAATAAGTAATGATTAACATTGGTTAGTTATAATAATTAACAAGTCAAATGATTGAGGTTTGCTGTCGGCCTACACATCTCCATCTACATAATCATGGTCTGTGACCGTTTGTTACCTGTAAGTTATGGTTTACATTACCCCGTCCCCTGACGACTTAATACTTCTAGCACAATTGCTATTATGGCCCTCCTTACTGTTTACAATTTTTTAAATGGATTGGTTTAACTGGTATCTATAGCTTACTCATTATCTATTTAAAGGTCATTCAGTGTCAATATGGTCATACTCGCTTATTTCCGACAAGCTTCGAGTGCCTTTTAATAATGAGACCCAACTAGGGCTGTTTGCGCTGCTCACCGGGCAGCGTTGATTGTAATTGTGTCAATATTATTCATATTGACCATTCATATTCATATTCATATTCAACATTGATTGTAAATGCGTTGATATTCATTTCTTCGGCGGTACAAGGTTACATATTATGGTACCTTGCAATATGATTATTAAAATATAGACCATAACAGTGTTGAAAACTTTTTCTAACTATACCCAAAACTCTTCATTTCTCACCTGCAAATATTACGATCTAAAAGAATTTGAATTGGCAGTTGAAAAATGGAAAATATAAGAAAAATTAAAAAGTGATAAACTGGTACTTTCGATTGAAGGATTTGGTTGGAACAAAGCTCGGTAATAACTAAAATGAATAAAAAATCAAGTTTCAACTTAGCGTGCGCGCAGGAGGGGGGATATACAGCGAGGGGGATATTTACTTTTTCCAAACTCTTTCTCTTTTGTTATGAGTAGGAGCAGGGTTGGCTCAAGGCATAACCCCGTCTAATAAACTTGGAAAAGTAATTGTCAAAAAGATCATAAACAACAACAACTTGCTTAAGTTCCAGAAATCGAAACTACATAGTTTATTGTAGTCTATTTCAGGCTATTTTTCTAATATATCTTTCACATTCTAATAACTGTATATTTATTAAATAGGAAAATGGAAGAACTCTTACATTCTTTGACATAGTTTTCCGAAATATTCTTCGCTTTGCTAGCTTGGAGAAAAGATATTTCGATTCAAAACAAAATTTTTGTTCATCATTAATTAAACAAATATGACAAAAAATGTCGTTTCAGATATTTCAGTGGACTATCTCCTTATTATAGTTTACTAATGACATGAAGGCCTGGATAGAATTTAATAATTTCTTTTGGATAATTACATTTTTATCATATCAAATTGAAATATATTTTATATCAGAATTTCTCTTTTGTTGTCATAGTAAACAAACTTTTTACAAAACCTTTTATCGTATCAATGCTTAGTATAAACGTAATTTCAACCGAATCAGTTGGCTGAATTTGTCTCCTAATTTCTGTGTATGTGTGTATATAAAAATATTTTGTTCATATATAAGAACAAAATAACTCGACAACCAAAAAACTCAAACTTAATATTTCGTACTCATAAGAAACGATAAAAGGCATCCGGTCCAAATCTGCCAACCGGAAATACAACTTTACTAATAGAATTTTTCTTTATTTACCAATATCTTCATAGATTTCTTCTAAACATAATTATCCAATTATGCAGAAAAAGTAAAATAACTTTTATTTGAATTATTTTCCTGGGAAAATTGGTTAAGATAGGTAAGTTTGGGAATTAATTTTATGGTCTTCTACTTGTTATTTCAGTGTATCCTACGATTCCGTAATTTATAAATGATGAGGACAAGGAAATAAAGTGACAGCACCAGTGGTGGCCCGTAAAATTTTCTATTGGTGGTGGTGCTGCATGAGTAAAACGGAACATGTCTAAATTCATCTCAATTCAATTAAAAATAAATTCACATGGCCATTTCTATTATGCAAAAAACATGATGTCTCAAATAAGTAATAAGTATAAAAAAAAAAAATTGAATATAAAATCTATTCTCCGAGTTTTAGCTTCACAGAATTTTTGAATAACTTTTTCATTAAAATTGTTTATTTGAGAAATCATGTACTAACTGCTATTTGCTGAATTATAATGTTAGGAATGGAACGACCTTTGTTTTTTAATTCAATGTTTTCAGGTAATGTCAATTGAGAAAATTTCATGTTTGTTAAGTATTCAATACTTACACCCATCTTGATAAACCTATAAAATAATATTTATTTTATTGTATATTTTTATTCTATATAAAATAATATTATTGAATAAAAAAAAAAACCGTTAAACCCTTAACGAACACAAGAAAATTATTTTTTTTTGTAATTTACCTATAATATTGACACAATTACAATCAACGCTGCCCGGCTAGAAGCGCAAATAGCACTAGTTGGGTCTCATTATTAAAAGGCACACGAAGCTTGTCGGAAATAAGCGAGTATGACCATATTGACACTCCGAATTGGGCAGCGGTCAACATCAAGCAGTGCTTCTTTTTTAAAAACGGATTTATTAATGGTATTTAAATAATAATTATGCAAAGATTCTTAAGTTATTATTATTTTTCATCATAGATTAAAAAATTAATTTTGAAAAAGAAGCACTGCTTGATGTTGACGCTGCCCAATTCGGAGTTATTTTCTGTGGCTGCTGCAGTGTCGCAGTGCTTATGCACGAGCCGCCACTGGACAGCACACTCAAAAGTAGACACTACATTTCAATATTCTTGTTGAACTGTTTGACTAAATATTTAAATTTAGCGTTCGATTGCGTTTGGCATGAAGGCTTATTGTGGAAGCTCAAAGGCATCCTACCTAACACTTACTATCTTATTCTAAAATCATATTTAACAGACCGCTTCTTCCAAGTTATTCAAGGACCATCTACTTCACCAGTTTACCCTATTCTTGCCGGAGTGCCACAAGGCCGCATTCTCGCACCCATCCTTTACACAATTTATACTGCTAATATCCCAACACATCCCAACACAACAATCTTTACTTACGCCGATGATACAGCAATACTTTCATCCCATAATGATCCTGCTCTTTCCAAACGTTTCCTCCAACATCTTCTTCAGTTATTAGAATCCTGACTAACTAAATGGAAAATAAAAATCAATGCAAATAAATCTAAATTTATAGTATGCACCCTGAACAAAAGAAATCATACCTCCAGCCTGCTTGTACAATAACCTAATTCAAGCTGCAGACCATGTTCGTTACCTTGGACTTTACTTAGACAAACGACTGACTTGGAACCGCCATACTAGGCTCAAACGGACGTGCTTTAACCAACTACTTGCAAGTGTGATGTATGTAAGAAAGTACAACTATTTTATTTATTTTCAAAATTATGAGAAAATACAAGCTCGTTCGCAAAAAGGGAAACTCCAGGTAGAAAAGTACAGTTACTGGGACAGTTCATCAACCTTGATGGCATTATACTACCCCCTTCTCCTCACAGGGAAGGAATTGAAGGAACAAAGAGAAGACCTTCTTTTCAAGACAGACTTGTTGTAGACACCAAGGTGAACGCATCAGGACTGTGCCAGTTATAAGTTAAAACATAAGAGTTTAGCATTTAATCTAGATAAATAATTGATTTATACATAATCGCTATGATATTATAAAGCTATTAAATTCACTTAGAGAATATATTTATTTCAAAAACAGTGGTGATTTCTTGATTATTCTAATACTTCTATCTTCAAACATACATCAATCCCTTTTACTAAACCTCTCATGCGTACTACAAACATACATCAACATCCACACCAAAAACATTCATGCCAGCTGTTTGGGATTTTTTTCAACCAGAATCCACAAAATTAACAAGTACGTACAATTTTCAATTTACTGATTAAACGAATTAGCCATCAGATAATTTTATTGCTTTTTCAATTATTTTCTCAGCGGAAATATCTTAAATATTACCCATAATTAAATTTTCTATTGAATTTCATTTTTAAATTTTTGTAATTGTACCACTGTACCCCAATCCCTTGTGAATTTTGAATTTATGAGTGCTCTTAATAGATCGCAAATTGTAAAAATATTAAGGGACCATAAACTCTCTCAAAAGGGCAACTTAAATCAGGGCAATAGCAGACGCCTTGAAAAATATAGTAATAGTATTTCTCTTGTTTCCAAAATGTACAGGATTAATGGATAAGATATGGGCATCGACGCTGCTGTAGAATATTTACTTGCCCAGCAACAATTAGTCAATCCTACCACCCCCAGCAATCAATATGCTAGCCCCTTAAGAAATTTGCAATTAATTAATAGTTTACCCACCTTCGATGGCGTAAATTCAGTCAAAGTGTCCGATTTCTTAGACCAAATTAGCCATTGTGCTAGCCTTTCTGTTTGGGACGACGCTGCAAAATTAGAAATACTAGCACTTAGGCTCTCAGGTTCTGCAAAAATATTCTATGATACGCAGAAAGCCGAATTACAACGCCAGGGTCAATCATAACGTATCCTCTAATCTCAGAACGTCTTCTAACTAGATTTAGAAAATAAAAAACCCCTCTAGTCCTCTTGCAACAGATGACTAATATTCAGTCTCTTCCGACAGAGTCTCCTGAAACCTTCGCGGATAGAATTAGACATATCCAATCCGCCATTAGTTTAAAAGCTCAAGCTAATCCACTCGAGGCCTTACATTCTATTTCAGACAAACTGGCCACTGATGCGTTCCTAAAGTCACTTCCTCAACCACTTCGTAATGAGGTGCGAACTAAGCTACCTCAAAAATTAGACGAAGCACTTTCTTAGCCAATGCCCTAAAACAAGTACAGGCTTCGGAAACAAACCCCAAAGTTTTCGCTGTCACTTCGAAAACTTCTAATCCTCGCACACCCCTATCTCCATGTCGTTTCTGTGGACAAATGCATTTCCACAGAGAATGCACGCATCGAAATAAAAATCAGAAGCCACCATTAAAACCAACTACCACTCGAAGAGTTTTTAATGTATTAAAGAATAGGGCTTGCCGCCATTGTTCCAGTCCACATTTTGACGTGGACTGCACCAACAAATTTAGACCAGAACCTCGTACTAACTTTGGCAAAATGCCTAACAATTTTAATGTACCAAAAAATTTCAATCGCAGGGTATATAATAATAATCGTTATAACAACAATAATAATAATAATAATAATAATAATCAATATTATAGTAATAATCATAGCCCTCGAGTTAATTCAAATAATTCACGATTTAACTCTTATTCAGATAGACCCCAGTATAGTGATAATAATAATAACGGTAGCAATAACCTCCAAAATAGGCCCACTTGCCAATTTTGTTCAAAATTTGGACATACGGCTCGTAATTGTTTCCAGATACAGCCAAAAAACGGTTAAGCCCACAGCCGCTCTCACGAACGGCTGATGTTATGACCATGGCTCTCATACCTGCTTTCACCAATTCTGACAATTGTTAGTAAATTTAAGAATTGGCAAAAAATTTATTCATGCCCTTCTAGACACTGGAGCTAGTCACAGCCTAGTGGATTCCAATTTTTGTCGAAATA
Source organism: Triatoma infestans (assembly GCA_011037195.1). Classification (NCBI taxonomy): domain Eukaryota; kingdom Metazoa; phylum Arthropoda; class Insecta; order Hemiptera; family Reduviidae; genus Triatoma; species Triatoma infestans. The sequence goes on from JAAEAF010000406.1 coordinate 382,832, forward strand.
AAACCTTCAGCATTCCAACATTATTTTAAAATCTCTGACTAACCAAGTAATACCTAATTATGGCATCACGGACAATGCATAATCATTTGCATGCGGGCAATGTCGAAAATTCCAATTTTTCTGGCGAATTCATAGTTTCGCAATTAAAAGGCAATTTCCAATTAATACTTGGTAGAGATGTCCGTACATTAAATAGGGCAATTATTAATTTGCGCACACGTACACTAACGCTCAATAAATTCAACATTCCATTTTCAAATAGTGCTCAAACGCACCAAATCAATTCGATTCAACAGCTACCCTTACCCAAAACCCTGCAGCTACGCCACAAAATTGTAGTGCCACCTCGCACACACATAATACAAACTCATACACTATATACAAAAATTCCTCTCGACACACAAATTCTGCTTACACAACACAATTCCTTACCTACGGGTCTCTACATGCCCAATTCTGTCGTACATATTGCTAACAACACCTGCACCATCAACCTTATAAACACTACCTCACATGAAATTGCTATTCAAAAACACTTTCCGATCGCGCATATCGAATACGATTTTGAAACAGACTTACAGACTCACACCATAAACGCAGTACAATCTACCACTCAAACTAACACAAACGAAATCGCTCTATTTCAACAAGAACTTCTCAACAAATTAACGCATCTCTCTTCTCAACAACAACAACAAGTTCTACATGCCCTCACTCCTTTTTATGACGCTTTCACACACGACAACAATTTCCAAACAAAATTTTCTGGAGTCACTCATCACATTGACACTAAAAATCATGCCCCTGTGTCCAGCCGCCCCTATAAGATAGCACACTCCGAGGCTCCCATCCTCAAGGCCCTCATACAAGACAATCTTGATAGAGGTATAATAGAGGAAAGTAAATCCAACTGGGCTCACCCCGTCATACTCATTAAGAAAAAACACGCTGACCACACAAAAGTTGATGTTACAGACATTACACAGCTCCGAAAACAATACAGGTATGTGGTTGATCTTCGCAAACTAAATGCCATCACCACTTCCGAAATTTACCCGCTCCCGGATATACAGCATATCCTATCCACACTGAATGCCACCCGTTTCTATACCACCTTAGACATCAGCGGTGCCTTTCACGGCATCCTCCTTGAGAAGCATCTAAAGAAAAGACTTCCTTCGTCACTAATTTCGGAACCTATCAATTCAAGATTCTTCCCTTCGGTTTAAAGAACGCTTCAAGCGCTTATCAGCGTTTAATGGACAAAATTATGTCCGGATATACTGGTGACATCTGCCACACCTTCATAGACCATGAGAAAACTTTCGACGAACACCTTCATACATTATTGAAAGTAATGAAGCGTCTCCAGACCGGTAACTTGTGTATAGACTTGGGTAAATGTCAATTTTTTAAAGACAGCTGTAAATATCTGGGCTATGTAATTAATACTAACGGAATAAGGCCAGACGAAAAAAAATTAAAATCGGTTAAGAACTACCCTGTACCTCGTAAATTAAAAGACTTCAGAGCATTTTTGGGTTTCATAGGTTTCTATAGGAAATTAATCCCCAAATTTTCTGAGCTTGCAAAGCCACTCACAAACCTTACAAAGAAAGGTGTAAATTTTCAGTGGACACAAGGGCGTCAAGACGCTTTTCAAGCTCTCAAATCCACCTGTCCTAGCCTATCCAAATTACGAGCATGAATTCATCCTTACTACGGATGCAATAATTTAGGCATTTCCGCAATTTTAAGCCAAAATATTAATGGCTCATAGCGTTTGCTTCACGTGTACTTAATGAAGCGGAATCCAAATACTGTACTACCGAACTGAATTGTTAGCCATCGTCTTTGGGTGTAAAACCTATAGATATATCTTGTATGGCTACAGATTTAAGGTAGTTACAGACCATGCAGCCCTCCAATAGCTCAAAAACATCAAAGATAGCCACAATAAGCTCTTCCGTTGGATCATGAAACAGGCAGAATTTGATTTTTATATAGAGCATCGTTCCGGGAAGAATATTGCACATGCGGACGCACTTAGTCGATACATAGGCTGCATTCAAGCCGAAACCGACGAATACTATCCAACGATAGACCTCCTGGAAGTCCTAGAACTTCGAAGTAATGACGCTGAATGTCAGAAGTTACATCAAACACCCCACTATTCCTTAGACCAACAGGGTTTAATAGTGCATACTGTTGACAATTGCATGCTAGTGCCTAACTCTTTGCGCGACACCATCATGAGATTATTTCATGACAATCCTCTCTCTGGACACTATGGTATTCATAAGACATATGACAAAATAAAAATGTTCTTTACTTGGCCAAATATTTCTACTGATGTGCAAAACTATGTACAAACATGTCATAGTTGCGCTACGAGTAAGTCGCACATTCCTCACAAACCTCCCTTGGGTGATTTTCAAGAGCCAACGAAAGTATTTCAGGCTTTATCTATAGATGTAGTAGGCCCCATGGAAGTTTCCACTAATCCAGACACAGGTGAGGAATACAAATACAACCTTACCATTATCTGCCAGTATTCTCGCTTTCTCGAGATGTTTCCATGACAAATCAAAAGCCTGAGAATATTGCGCGGATACTTGTAAATGAAATGTTTTTGGTGAGGATGTGATTGTATGTTTGTAGTAGCATGAGCGGTTTAGTAAAAGGGCTTGTATGTATGTTTGAGATAAAATTATTAGTAATAATTAAGAAATCACCACTGCTTTTGAAATAAATATATTCACTATGTGAATTTAAATACCTTTATAATATCACAGCGATTATGTATAAATCAATTATTTATCTAGATTAAATGCTAAACTCTTATGTTTTAACTTATAACTGGCACAGTCTGATGTGTTCTCCTTGGTGTCTACAACAAGTCTGTCCTGAAGGAATGCTCTCTTTAGCGGGGGATTTTCTTTTACAAAAGAGTTGGCCTAACGGGGTTTTGTGCCTTTGTTTTCCTAATAGCAATGTAGTATACCTGGCTCTGTACCCATCACTAAATACACTATTGGAAGAACGAAATGGAAAAATAATAGTTTTAGAAAAGAAAATTAGATAGTTCAAATAGTGTATTTAGTGATGGGTACAGATAGTATACTACAATCTAGGTCATTGCTATTAGGAAAACAAAGGCACAAAAGCCCGTTAGGCCAACTCTTTGGTAAAAGAAAATCCCCCGCTAAAGAGAGCATTCCTTCAGGACAGACTTGTAGACACCAAGGAGAACACATCGAACTGTGCCAGTTATAAGTTAAAACATAAGAGTTTAGCATTTTATTTAGATAAATAATTGATTTATACATAATCGCTGTGATATTATAAAGCTATTTAAATTCACTTAGAGAATATATTTATTTCAAAAACAGTGCTGATTTCTTGATTATTACTAATACTTCTATCTCAAACATACATACAAGCCCTTTTACTAAACCGCTCGTGCTACTACAAACATACAATCACATCCATACCAAAAATATTTCACAAGACTACTTGACAAACGCTCCAAACTGACGCTACAAAATAAAAGACGACTTTATATCGCATTGCTCGCACCAATTTGGAATTACGGACTAGAACTTTATGGAACCCCAAAACGAAACAATATTAACAGAATCCAAACCCTCCAATCCAAGATCCTACGTCGCATCGTCGTCGCGCCTTATTACGTCTCCAATAAAACTATACATACTGACCTCAACATTCCATTCGTCCATACCCTAGCGAAATCCAAGTATCTCAATTTCCACAGTAAACTTTCCCTCCATCCTAATCCTCTTGTTCATATTCTCTCTTCAACTACACTCTCAGAAAATCCTAAGAGACGATTGAAGCGTCGTTGGCCCGCGACCACCTAGGCAACTAATGGTGGTTATCGATGGATAACCTACCCTTCTCGCCAGTCACGTCTTATTTTTTATACACTTTTATGATTTTCACTTGTTACATGCGCAGCATGTAATTGTAAAATTCTCAATAAAAGAAAAAAAAAATGTCTAAACTATTATTCTAATTATTTTTATTACAATTCAGTTTATTATTTCAATATGTAAAAAAAAATGCTTGATCTTTTCTTTTTTTTAAGTTAATTGAGTAAGGAAAATCAGTTAAATTAACAATAATTGCTACTGCTCACTGTTGATACTGTTGGCTTGAGAATCTTGAGTGGAGAAGCCATTCAGCGATGACTCTCCTGGCATTGTTAGGGTGTTTGGTTGCGAAGGTTATCCCTAGGCCACTTCCTTTTCAGTCTCCTTGTTGTTTTCTGTGGCAAGCTTAAGTTGCAGATGAGAGAATTGTTATTTTGTGATAGTGTTTTGGGAACTTTTTGTATTTGGTTGTAATTGTGTCTATCACGAATGGTATATTGAGGTCAGTGTGTAGTGTAAGGTTTGAGACGTAGTAGCGTGCATCAGTAATGTGTCGTAAAAGTTGAGATTGGAAGGCTTGTATTCTGTATGGGTTGGAAGGTTTGGTAGAACCCCAAACTTCGCAACCGTACAGCCATATAGGTCGAATTATAGTTTTGTACATTAGTATCATGTTGTAGAGGTTGTCATTTAGTTTTCCGTCTAGCAATCATCGTAACTTTCGAAATCTCTGATTTAAAGCCTGTCTTTTAAGTTTGGTGTGGGGGTTCTTGATCTTAAATAATAAATTTATTACAAAGTGTTATATGTAATCACACTGAAAAGCGGACTGCTGTTTTATGTATCTACATATAAAACTTAATTAAAATTCTGATAATGTAAGTTAGTATTTAGTAGGGCTGTCTTTGCTTCTCTCAACAGCCATCAATCAGCCCTGTTGGTTATCTGTACCAACTTTTTTGTAAATGTAGCCGGAATCCTTTCCCTCGATTAAGATGATTTTTCTCAATTCTGAAACTGTATTTACTTGGTGTTTTTTTATTTGTTTGATGAAGGTAATACCACAGATGAATTATATTTAAATCAGGGAGGTTGTGCAGGTGTCTGAAGAACATTTGGAGCATTGTAAAGAAGCCATTATTTCGCTAATAGAAGGGAAAGTTTAAGGTCGTTGTCAGCATAAAATTTAAAAATGGTAAATTATAAATACCAGATTTCCCACCCGAGTGGCCGCCATCAAACTCCTTACGTCCCAGTCCATACAATATCAGCTCCAAATTCACTTCTCTCCGTACATTTACCTTTTCCATCCGAACAAAACAGATTAAATTTACGTTTGTCCGTAAAATGGCTTTAGTCCAGAAATTGTTTCCTTTTTTAGGAATTCTTTGGCGAATAGCAATTTTTTTGTTCATGTCTTTAAACAAATCATCGGCTTGTATCTAGTTGTAAGGCCATTATGTCCAGATTCCCTAAACACCCTTCTTATTGTTTCACAACACAGTACCTAACCTCTTTGCTGTTGACAATTCTGTAGCCTATTTTGGTGCACTTTTCGTAGGGTCCTTTTTTATTTCATCTTACACATTTAATTCTTGCCTTGCCGACTATCCTGCCTCCATTTTTATATCTTTTTTATTATCTTGTTAACTGTCGACGGTGGCAGATTAATAATATCAGAAATTTTTCTTACGCTATTTTCGATCTTATAATTATTAATGACAATTTCACGAACTTGAATATTAATTTGTTGCTTATTAAATTAGCCTTTAACCTCCGTTGCTGACGGTTAAGTGAATGATGAATTAGAAAAGAAATAAAAAATAAATAATTTAATGAAAATTATTAGTATCGCATTGGCGAGTATGACTACATGTCATAATATTTTTTAATAATTGATTATTTTAAAGAAAAAGAATTTTTTTTATAGTTTGAATTTGACAATAATAAACTGGTCGTGATAATAAACAAATAAATAGTAATGAGAATTGCAACGAGAGAAAATCGTGTCAGCGTTTCTCTCCAGATTTTCGTTTTATAGAAATTGAAAGCACCAACCTTACTCTTTTGTTAGCGAGATAATTTTGCATAAGTCGGATGCCAAAAAATTTAATTATTATTAATATTCTTTTCTATAAAAAAGAAACCAATATTTATATCATTTTGTTGCCATACTGATTTTTTCTTCTTTCTTTTTTCAAAAAAAATAATTTATTTTTTTCTGTTGTAGTGATTGTTCAATAAGTACCAGAGTAGAAAGAATGCAATCACAAGCAGACGTTAGCCGGCCACTCTGACAGAGAGAGGAGACTGTGGACAGCCATTTGATGGTCACTTCACAGTCAAGTGATCTTTAGCAGAAAATTGGCGAATCCTTGCCAACTCTGATGTCAAATTGAAAAAGAAGAAGAAGTAGTTGTTGAAATTCGTATGGTTTTTCAAAACAAATTAAAGAAGAAAAATTAAGAAATGACGACAATGGAGTTAATGTTGAGGGTTCGTAACTTTATTGAAACAACAAAATAAAAAAGTCAGGCGAGTAGAGTTATGTTTTTATTTATAAAAAAAAAATTGTTTCCTGGTTGTTTTGGAAGATAAAGAAGGCCGTGGAAGAATAACCATGAGGTGACCAACCATTAATCCAATCTGCCCAGCATCCACATTAATCCCTTCTATTCTATCATTTCAACTAAATAACATGGGAAAAAAAAAAAACATTTACCCCAAACTCAAAATTTATTATAAGGATATATTTTTGTTAAAAAAAAAAATCCCCAAAAATTTTTACAGTGTTGTCCAGAAAAGAAATGAACCAAAACAAACAAAAAAATTCCCTATTAAAATTACCTTGAAAGTTTTTCGCCTCCAACCCGGTCGTAAAAAAAGAAATGTTTATTAACAAGGAATTATATTCAAATAAGGAATTGAACGCATTTTAAAAAAAAATTTAAAAGAAGTTTTTTAAATAATTATAAAAAAAAACATAAAGACATTATTAACTGATATATATACAAACTACATCTATATTTTTTAATTTTTTGTGATGATGAACGCTTAGGAAAAACATTAATTAATTAAAAAAAAAAAAAACTCGAATTGTGTTAAGTGTTTAGATAGGTTAGAGTAAAATCCATGACAATTCATGAATCTGCAAGAGGAAAAGTTAACATTCTTTTAGTTGTTCAAAATTAAATAAAAATAAAAAAATGCTATAAATTATATGTAGAAAATTTTGGGAGAAAATTATTATTACAAAGCACGCAAAATTTTCAAAAAAAAAATCAAAAAATTTATAAGGGGGACAAAAAATATCATTTTTTAACTTTGTCTGTTAATTAAAAGGGGGAGAGACAGAAGAAAAGAAATAATTAAATATTGCTTGCCAAAAATAGTGTATGTGTATTGTCAAATAGACATCACTCATACATTTCACTTGCAAATTTACCAAAAAACACCACATAATTTCCTCCCCAAAAAATAAAAAAATAAAAAAAAATTAAGCTATAAAATAATAAAATATTAAATAATTATCTATTTTTAAAAAACACAAATACAAAATTTACACGAAAATGTAGACACTAATACAAATATTTTATCAAATGTTATAATATTAATGAAAATTATAAAAACACTGCCAGCTGTTATTTTGCACATATTATTGTCGTGGAATTTATATTTAACAATAAAGAAATACATAATCAAAGAAAACAAATAATTTTATAAAATTTATATTTATAAAAATAATGTGAATTAAAAAAAAAATTAAAAAGGAGTGTTATTTTGCTTTGATTATTAAATGTATGAGATATTAGTGCTTGAGATTAAAATGATTAGTGCTTAAGCAAAGAATGAATGTTACACAGTTTGGCCAATTGTTGTGAAGAACTCTCATTTCAAAAAGTTCTTTTTTATTCAACTGCAAGACAGGAAATAATAAGAAACCTACTGGCTAGATTTTTACTATATTTTACGATGAGTCTGTGAACTAAGCAATTTAACTTTCTAGGATGTTTAAAATAATTTTGATTTCTCAATTTAGTAAATAGTGAAGCTGTTTTCCGTCTTGAAGAATCCTTAGAAAAAATGTTATTCAAATTCAATAGATCTGGTTTGTTCGATAATTTGAATAATGTTAGTCTTCCAGAGGAACATGTTGTTTGATGTTAAGGAGAAAGGAGCTGCTTTCTTAGATCATCAAGAACTGGCTTTAAGCAGCTTGCTCTCTTGCTTTACCAAGAGTGAAGTAATGAATCTCCAAGCACTGATCATTGATTACCGAGGCACTTGACATTCCTAAGTTACCATTTGTAATGGTAGCATGGTGTTGTTTGACAAATGTATATCGTGTAAATGAGAACACACCAACTTTTTCTTTCTCTAATCCAGTCGCTATAGTCTGTCGGCCAGATGCCCTCGGGGAGCAAGTCATTTTCGATCGTCATCTTCGTTAAAGGAGGTTCGAATATCGGTTAGTGCAGAACAGTTGACCAAATGAAATATACCTGTATTGCTTAAAGGACATCCAGTTATGACCCTCAATGGTACCGTGCCGTTCCTCTCCCTGATTGTGCTTGTCAGTTTGTCTTGTCTGTGTTTCTCGGTGAAAGCGAGAATTTGCAATCAACCAGTTTATATTTTACACTATATCTCACAATTTATATTTTAAACTGTATACTGAGTAAGAAAAAGAAGAGTGTACCGAATAGAGTGACCGAGCGCAGAGTCAATGCGTATTGGTAGCGTGATGATTGTAGAAGGTGTAACATTGGTTGTTGTGAGTCGTCAGAAGAGTGATGTGACTGACTAGTTAAAAAACTCTTGCTTTTTCTAACAGTTTTGAGCAAGTATGGCTAGCTCGGTGGTGTTTACACTTTAAAATTTGTCTGGAAACTCATATATTCTTCAAGTTGATTTGGTAATCGATTCTAGTCCCCTCAGATGGTCGGCTCTTTATTTCAATTCGCGCTACAGACACCTTCTAGGTGAGAGGCTGGCTCTGTCAAAATGGAAGCTCATTCGTCAATATACTGTAGAGGACGTGATACAGGGTGCAATGCGTAGTTGACGTGAGTCTGGAGGCTCAGGGTGGCGTCTTGATGCGATTGCTAATAGAGCTAGTCCAGCTTTAGTGTGACGGATTTGCTGGCGACTGGTTCCATTAAAATTACTTTCCACAGTATGTGTAGCAAACATTTCTATGCTGCTCTGATGCTGGTACTGAATTCAGTTCATCCATGTTTTTCTTTATCTTACCTTTATCAAAGAAGTACCCAGAGCAATTTCCTCCTGCAGAATCTTCAGGAAACAGGATACCCTGTTTTAGTGGAAATTTCCGGCTTTTATTTAAAAAATGTTTTATAAAATTAATACAGTCGTAATAATCAAAGCAAAATCAAACGCTCGGAATTAAAAATTAAATGCAATTATTCAAAAAGTAAATTCACGGCTGGCCCCATCACAATTTTATTAATCTTAAAGATAAAAAAGAGGAAGAAGAAAAAGAATGTATTTTTTACTTCCTCTTCCTGTTAGTAACAGGAAGTATTATACTTTATATTTGGCAAAATAAAAAAGAATGAAATGAGTCCATTGTTTAAGATTTTTTTTTAAAAGAAAGTAACGTAGAATAATTCGAAAATCGGAATGTGCAAGCAAAATTAGTTTTATATAAAAGAATAAAAAATAATAATTTTTTAAAGAAATATTCTTTGGGGAATAAAGAAAAAAAGATTTTGTAATTAATAATTTTTAAAGAAAAGGACATATTTAATTAATTAATGAATAAATTCAATTGTATAGTTGATGTTAGAAATATCAGCTGTTATTATTATGGCCACACAGTATTGTGGTACAGTGTACGCTCCTGGAATTTTGGAGCCAACTTTGGTACGTCATATCTGACGATCATTTTTTAATTATATTTTTTTAAACTATCATTTATTTATTTAATAAGTTTTCCTTATTTTAAATAATTAATTACTGCATATTTGAAATATTACTGTATTTATAATTGCATTGTTTCAGGAGTGCTATGTTGATTGATGCAATTAAATTTATATAAATAATTATTTTCAACATTTCAACTGCTGATCACAGTTTCTTATTATCAATATTTTGTTCTTCTTACTTCCTCTTACCTCTAGTAAGAATGATGTATTACGACTGTGTCAAATTTTCGAAATTGAATTTTAACCGGAAATACATGTTTTGAGGTCGCCTGAGTGCGAAAAAAATGTTTTTAGCTAATGATCTTTATGCAATGATGTGTGTGTGTGTGTGTGTGTGTGTGTATGTATGTCAACTTTTAGCTAATGAACTGTATCCAAGTATGTGTATATTTGTTATGTGTGAAGATAATATCTGAAAAACGAAAAATCGCAGGAAAGTCAAACTTAGTATTCCGCTCATTATCAGCATCACATCCGGCACCAAGGTTTTGGACAAAATCCACCCAACTGAAGTGCAACTTTACTACTGCGATTTTTCTTGAAAAAGACCCCTGAAACATTTTACCGAGAAAATTGATTCTGTGGGAGGGGGTTTGGGGAACAGTAACGATTTAGGCTTCCCTCTAAAGTACAACTTCATTATAATACATGATTTTGCCATATATATAAATAATATTAATATAGATTAGAAGCATTGCTAAAATTCCACAGTTGAAGATAATCGGTTAACCGGAAGTGCCACATTACAGAATATGTTTTTGAATGTTTTGGAATTTTCTCGAAAACGGCTGGATTTTCTTTAAATTTGGAATACTAACTGCACAGATACTAACTGCATCTATCACTTTATTTGCATCGTTATTCCGTGAACAAATTATGTTTCAAATCTTAATGAGATTGGTTCAGTGTTCAATCGGTATAAAGTAATGACACTTTTTCTACCCGCTTGGATAGATAGTTGTCCCCTTATACCTCTACATTACATGGTTAGCACAAATCAGTAATATTTCAAGTTTTAACAGAATTGATCATTTTATATAATGTGTCAATAGTGGTAAGAGAAAGGCGTATTACTGTTTCACACCAGATTTTTTCTTTTTGTAATTTAAGGCGTCTCAACACCTACGGTCATTGGCTCCCGGAGCCTTCTCAGTGCACTGCCGGCCTCCGGACAGTGTTCTCTCGTTACAGACAACACTCTCCATCACCGGACAGTGAGTTTTAGAGGCTCCTAGGAAGAAAAAATCTAAGGGTAGCACAGTTGGACTCAAGCCCCGGTCCTCCGCGTGGGAGTCCAGTACCTAACCACTTAGCTATTCCCTTCCCTGCCAGATTTTTAAACAAGGCTTTATTTTATAGATAAAAATCCCCTAACCTGGAACCAGCTTATTACTAGATGTCCTGGTTACGAGCCCTTCAGATATATATATCTGACCATTTATATATATAGCATTATCTTTTGCCTTCTGCCATCACGACCTGATATTCAGCGAACTTCAAAGATATCAATCTGGCCGATGTATCGGTTAAGACCATTCTAGCAAATTTCCTGTGTCATTCCTTTAAAATTCTATCTGTATGCCCAACACCCTTGCTTTTGATTTTCATTTTTTCCATCACCTCCTTTAACCATTTTAATCGATTTGTTTAATCATTTTTTTATTCAATGTACAATTCTTTTTTTTTATACTATAGCTTTGTTTTTACATGCCCACTTCTTTATACAGACGTATCTATCGTTAAAAAGAAGAATTATATGTAATTAAATGTTTGTTTTTTTAATCTTGTTCCAAGTCAGCATTACGAGTATACTTACGGCATCAATCAGAGATCTACAAGCGAAATAAAAATTATTACTCGAAATGGTTTTAAAGAGAAGTGAAAAATTTGCGGAATAACTAATGAAATAATAAACTATATCCTCTATCAGAAGAATTTTATAATTTTGTCAGCTGTATTCTTCCCTTAATTATTTTCCCAAAAAACCTATATTTGATAATACGAAACTGTACTGCAGCACACCGGATTACAATGCAATTAAAGTAATCATTAAATTACTAATTACCAAAAAAGAAAAAATATTTTTTCATAAAATAATTTTATGAAATATCGGCGAACTTCCAAAAATTACCTTCCTCAATTAAAAAAAGAAAAGAAAAAAGAAATTACCTTCTCCAAAACTAATTAATTAATAATATTCATTTTTTATTATTTATTTTATATTATGTATCTAAATTATTAAAATTATATTAAAAAACTGTTATGTTTATTAAGGAAAAAGCAAAGTACAATATACAAGATATTATTTTATATAATTACATACGAAAGGAAACGTAAATTATTCCTTATTGCAAAATTCTTTGTGTAGCTTTATTTAACAATTAGCCTTTCAGTGTCAAAAAATAAACAAATTATAAAAGCAGTAAAAACAAAGTTTAGTTAATTACAAAAATGATTAAATTAAAAGAAAATTAAATATTATGTGTGCTTCTAAGCTTGATTAATAATTTTAAGTAATAAATACTAAATTATAATTAAAAATAAATATATAGCTATATATTTTGTACTAGCATTGTAAATACCGACCTGATACATAATATGAAATTTAACAATATATTTATATAATATAAATATTAAGATATACATATTACATAATATAAAAAAATATTTAAAACATAAATTAAAAAAAAAAAAAATAATGAACATAGTACATTCTGATGAATAAGGGGTACGATTATTGTTAGCTGTGAAATATAACCACATAAAAAATAACATTACCTTTTAGCAAGGTTAGGTTACTTATTTGCATGATAGAATGTACTATGGATGTGACAATATTATGTGTTTATTTAAACTAGAAATTAGTGCACTATGGAGAAAAATAAATAAATACTCTATATATACATAGTATATAAAATAAGTAATTGATATATAACGAAATACCGAATAACAGAGAAATATTTTAGATGATATAATATTTATTTGATAAATATATATATATATGATTTTTTTATATCTGGTTAATTCTTTAATATTTGTTTGAGCTGATTTTAAAATTTGATTTTTTCATGTTTGTCTTGATATCTAGGAAAAGTTCTGTGGAAAATCAATCGTAGCAGAGCCGGTCTAAGAGTAAATGTGGGCACCGTTTGGGAAATTTTTAATAAGCCGCCAAAGTTGTGGGGAAAAAAAGAATTAAGAAGATATTCAGCTTCTGACGGATACGATCCTTTAGACCAAGTTTTTACTCGGTACTGCACTCTAAGTCACCTACTGACTTACATAATATGATTACAAAAGCATTCTTCTCTTAGAGGCCACAAGCTTTTCCAGGGAGAGCTTTTTTTTACTTCTGCTTTAAAATATCTCAACTTTGAATCTAATCTTTAATCTAATCTACTCTAGTCTTGAATATTTGTAACAATATTTCAGGCAAGAGCCTTAAGATTAGGTTACCTCACTTAGCTTATCCCCTTCTCACCAAAAAGAATTCAACGTTCTCGATGAATTCCCTTTAATTAGAAAGTGCGATATTTGTCTTAAGTCTTTTAGTAACTCTGCTGAATCTTTGGAAAAGGTTAACATGCAATTCAGGATTAAACCCAGTGAAGCCCTTAGGCAGTCAAAATTTCAGGGCCCCTCTTCTAATTTTCTAATTCGTTTTCGATTCTACACACCTACAATTTCAATAAACTAGTTTTATTACAAAAACTAAACTTTAACAAATATTAATGCTATTAAACAAAAATTACATAATTGATTATGTCCGCAATGCGGATAATATCTGGTATTTTATCCGTCATAGCACGCATATTTGTTATATTCCTGACGGATTTCGGTTTCATCCATCGTCAGAGCAAATTCAACAAGATAGTGTAGAGAGTTCACTTCAAACATGGGAAGAAAACTTTAATCCAGCTAAAGCCCCCATTTTCGGATATTCTGTTTGTGCATATGAACACACATCTAAGGCAGACAACTAAGGAGTTGTCTATGGTCGGGAGACGTAAGCTTATCATGCTGTCACCAAATCTGTAAAGATATTTTATTTATCTTTTCTCTCCAGTGATAGAACTTCTAAACGTTAGCCCCATTAAAGGCCGCCGATGAACTGTGCGGTTGCGGCAAGTAGGCATTTGAGATGATTGACAGTTCGGATATGTTCCGCAATTGACCGCAATTTTTAATTTAAACTTGCCAATTTAGACCTAGAAGCAAATGCAATTCTTATTGTATAGTTCTACCAAACTCGCTGGAATAGGTCGGCCTGATTTCCCCAGTCTTTATGCCATGTCTCTAAACAGTAAATTTTGGATTCGATTACTTTCGTTTGTATTTTAAGCAATATCCAACTACTCCGAAATTTTAATTTGGACAAGAAAAAATAATCATGAAGAAATAGCATTGCTTAGACTCACATGTCAAGTTCCTTTAAGGCTAAGGTCATCATGGCATCGATGGTATCGAACTCACACGTCGGTCGATTTAATCGGCGAATCGTTAATTCGGTCGAAGGCTTCCTATTAAATTATCCACAATAACCTCAACATCCCTCTGTATAACATTATGTATCAGAGACCGTCATTTTACATGCACGAACATTTATCCTCGTAGACGTCTCAAAAGCCAATGAGGCTAACTATGGTTATTGGCTGAAAACAATGATTATAAATAAATACAGGGGAAAAAATAGTACCCTTAAGAGAAAAGATTGTGATCAGGAAAGTTGGGGGGGGGGCAATCGATATCGATGTGCTAGTATTATGACCATAGCCTTAGGAAATCAAATCTAAGGATGAATCAAACAAATTTGGCTATTGCAGGAATGATTCAAAAATAACTTTTTATATTTTCTTGACTTTTCGTTTTAAATAAAATTTTGTCGGTAATTAAAAATAATTTCTCTATTTTTTAAATCTATGAATTAACCAGATATTATACTACTATATAATATTTAAAAAATTAATATTAGTAAAAATAATAAAAAAAATCACTAAAAATATTTTTAAGCTTATAATTTGTAAATGGATTAAATTGTGTAAAGTAGAGTGGTTTAGTGAGCGTGCGTGCTTGATGGATGTGCGTATATGCGTGTGTGCGTGTTGAGTATGTGAATTATCATCAAAATATTAATAATAACAAATGTTAATTCTTTTGATGATCTCATATAACATCAAAAAAATAAAATAAATCAATTAATTGCTCAATTTAAATATGGGAGCTGGAATATTGTTTTTAGAACTGTGTGTCTTTAAATATGTCGGAATATGTGACAAAAAAAGAGACATACTTGTTGGTTGATTGTATTACTGTACCCGTGGATATTGTTGATAATTCAGATTTTTCAAAAATTAAGTTCTTCTATCTGAAAGATATAACCAAAATAAAGAGAAAAAAGGATTAAATAAATACTTTTTTTTCTAAAGTAATTAAAAAAATGCAATGCATTTTTTAATTTTGAAGCAGTTAGCGCCATTCCTTCAAATAATTGGATCAAACTGAAATTAATATTTAAAACATGGATAACTCTGGATATTTATTCTTGTTTTTAGTATATATTGCTAGGATTTGCTTGGATCTAAGTATTAAAACAGTTTAAAATAATTTACATTATCTTATTGGCGCGTCCCTTGTTTTCGTAAGGTTCCTAGAATCCGAGAAAAATAAATACATAAACTACAAGCAAGTTTTTCTCAGTTTTCTTTATTTTAAATAAAAATTTAGAAAAACTCGGCCTATTTTATTATTACAACGATTTATTGCAAAAAAAAAATCAATAAAATACTATTTGCCAAGGTTTGTTGAATTGCAAATGAAATCATTAGATTGGCTAGGTTATTCCGTTAGGTGTTCTAAATCTATTACTAATCTTTTTTTTTTTTTTGCAAGCTTCGCAGCATATAGTCAGGCGCTGGATTACTAATCTTTATTTCGATAAAACAAAATATTGATATATACGGTTTTTTCTTACTGCAGTTCTCACAGATTCTATTTGACAAATGGAGAGGTGTACCTGGTTGAACCTCGACAGGAAAGTTCGCGAAATCAAACTTGACGATCTCGGCAGCAAAATAATAGAATTATCCTGTTTTGGTATCAGGGCGTGTTGCCATTGAAGGTAACGATAAGATGGCAGACCAGTTTGGCAAGGAATGTCGCAATAGTCAACACTAGGTGGGTGTTGACATCCTCAGGGTGTCATATTGGGGTAGTCGCCTTAGTTGAAGTTATTTGGTTTTAGTAACTCCATCACAATATACAGCCAAGAATTTTTCCAGGATCATGAAATTTCTTAGAGAAATAAGGATGCAAAGGGAGCTTTAGATTAACAAACACGCTGGCAGTAGTAGGGGCTAAGAAGAAGATGACAATAAACTATATCCCTCAAAGAAAACAAAAATAAAAGTACAAATTTCATAAAAGTAGAAATTTTCAGTAAATGTTTATTCACATAACTGTAGTGATTGCACTAGAGGGGAACTAACCTACACTCCCAATAATCACTTTTTTACAGAAAAATTTTTCAAAGAAAAATTATATGTAAACATTACTAGCTTTGGGGAAAATAGTTGGAGCTGCATTAGAGATAATCGTGGCGAACAGTAAAAAATCCTTTTTGTTGTTTCTCTCTCTTTCACTAATTACTTGCAACTGAACAATAAATACAATCAGCAAATGTGACGAATGAATTACATTTGAAGAAAATACCCAGGGATGGTTTATCTGGAAGGTTTGATTTGCAAGTTGTTGAATAAAAGGATTATGATGATGGGACAAGGAATTATGGATCTTTGATAACGGAATGTTAATGGAATATGTTTAGGCCAAATAGTAAAAAATAAAATTAAATGTTACGTAAGTTATAAATTATATATAAAATTACGAAGTAGTTTTATACAATGTCTATTTTTTTTTTTAATTTTTCAAAAGTTAGGAAGTTTGTAACTTATTTTTCCTTTTTAAAAGTAAAATTGTTTAAAATAAACAAAACAAGTTATTGCGGTATTAGTATCTGTTACTCTGGTCAGTAGTCGTCCATTACCTCGCCTAGCAGCAAAAATATACTTGTGTAGTTCAGTGTTTTCGAAATGTATTTCACATTGGCATTACTTTCTGGAGCTGCAGCGGCCAACAAATGAGGAAATCATCAGAACTACATCAGAAGGAAAAAAAATGGTAAAAGTAACTGCATTTACTTGAAACAAGCGTTTAATGTGCAAACATTAAATTTACAAAAAATTTTGTGACGGCAGGTAGAAGGTAGGAGTTCCTACTCCCCCGCCTAAATATTTCACTATTAAGTGAACACCTAAAAAAACCGGAATCTTTAGTTAAGTGTAGGATACTGCCTTAATTAAAATAAAGGAGAGGTAAGGTACTTTCAATGAATTCTGTCACATGAAAGTGTGTATTTACGAACGTATGAAAATCGAATAAATGGAAACACGATCTATTATAACAAATAATTCAATTTACAAAACTCTTTGATTTTAATAAGATGTTAATACGGCAATGGCCAGAGGAGTTTTAAAGAAAAAGACTTGTTGTTGCTCTACGTTTCGGGTACCCGAAGTTAGTGTTAGAATTGGTGCCCTTCTTCAGGAGCTCTTTAGGTTAAGAGAGGAGTGAACGTTGAGATTGAAATGACTTTTTCAATACACTTTAATTTTATTTTTACTGTTTGGCCTCAACAAAATGGATAAGGTCTGATTATATAAGGTTTTATTGAAGACATATTAAGGAGCATTGTTGAGTGATTTTTCGTAGAATTTTGGACTGTAAGGATTAGGGATTAGGAAAAGTTAAGGAAAAGTTTAACTGCTTATTGGAACTTCATATGGGGGCAGTAAAATTAGGTACAATGTAAGCTTATTTTGTAAACAAGTTCAGAAAGTTTGTCTAAAAGTCTTCAAAGGTTACGAAATCGTCTTCTCAGTCTGGTGTCGTGAGGATTCCACGTTAGTTAGGGGGGAAAGAATCCATTCGCACTAAAAAATTTACACTTTTAGTTATAAATGACTTGCCTTCAAACTTGTTAGGGCTTTATTGATTTCACAAACGGATATTCAGCTAAAACTTGGTAAATATGAAATCTACTTTTATTTGATCTTAATTATGATGTAATTTTAGGGAACAGAAATTCAATAAACAGAATGGCTTTAATCTCACTCTGCATGTAATTTTATAAAAAAAAAGAAATGAAATAAAATAATCTTAAGTTGTGATAGTAAAAAATAATTATTTTATTGATTTAATTATAACAAAAACGGAATGGCATGAATGAACTTTGTGAATCAAACTAGAAATGTTGATTTAAAAAAATAATAATAATAAAGAGCCTAGATTTTATTGTATATTTTTGTTAAATAAAAATAATATATATATATATATTATATATACATAAAATAAAAAACTGATTTGTTTAATATATATATAAAAATAATTTATTATATTATATAATAGTTATAAAAATAAGTGGGATTGAGTTGGCTCTAAGCTGGCCACGGAGCTCTGTAACATTGTTATGTTTTATATAGCTGTAGTGATTTGTAAAGAGTACTGTTCGAAGGCTGGACCTTCTGATAACAGGCTAGTAGTCAAATATAATATAAATTATTTTTATTTAGTTTTGCTTTATTATATTAAGTATATAATAAATATTTATATATATACATGAAATGATAATATATTATTATTATTATATATATATATTTTAAAAAAGAAACTTGAAGTGATGCTCCCAGGGAAATAGAGGAATTCTTTTCTAAAAACAAATTTTTAATATAATTAACTAAATTTTGTTAAAAAACAAATTATTAAGATTGAGTGAAAAAAGTGTGAAATATGGAAATGTTTTTCTTTATTACATTATTATTATTATTATTATTATTTAATTTTATTAGTTTAATTGTTAAAGTTTGAATTTTTGTTGGAAGTTTTTTCTTTATTGACAGATTAATTATATTGTACATAAAATAAAGAACATTCTATGGTAATTGTTTGAATATTATTGTCCTTTCCTCTTGTTGTCTTACTCCTTGTAAAAGCAAGTATTGTCATCGAGTCGAAATTGCGTTTTCACCGGAAATACATGTTTTGAGATCCTCTGAGGAAGAAAAAAAATGTTTTTGAAGAAAGGTCCGTGAGTGTTAACAAAATACCCAAAAACCGAAAATAACCCCCAAAAATAAAACGAAAAATTACAGAAAGCACAAACTGTAGTTATAACACAAACTGTAGTTATAACACAAACTGTAGTTATAACACAAACTGTAGTTATAACTGTTACAAAGGTTTCTCGTAAATTTCTCAAAAACTGCTCTCTAACGATTTTCTTTAAACTTTGTGTACCAACTATACACATAAATACTTTATTATAAACATTTTACCGGGAAAAGTAATTTTTTGGGGGTTCTAGGGGAACAGTAGCTTATGCTTTCCTCTAAAGTACCTCTTTAGTATAATATAGGGTTTTACCACCTACATAATATTGTCCTTTATTGACACATTAGAAGCATTGATAGCATTGGTTCCAAATCTGAAGAAGCTCGGTTAACAGGAAATGCGATTATACAGTACGAGTTTTTTGGAATTTTATCGAAAACTTGGGATGGAAGCTCGATTTTAGAAGCGCTGCCATATTATTGTGTTCAGGTAATTCTTGTGCCCACCTGAACCAGAACGTCTATTGCGATTCCTGGTGGGCGCATAGTTTGGCTAAACTGGACCCAAATAATTCTAAACATCAGCTAACTCTGCTAGTCTTTTTAGGTCATGAATATTATAAATACACGTGTTGGTCTTGTTTGTTAGACCAAGTTATACAATAATTACTGTTCTCTCATTTTTTTACCCGACCGCATGTTGGTCTATTCAGGTGGTAGGAACATGAGCAAACGCCATCCAATCTCAATGCCTAAATGTGGTTTATCTAGTTGGAGACTGCACCTCGCAAAAGACGGAGATTCAACATACTACTCGCGAAATTGGATCGATCATTGTCTCGGGTCAATAGACATATGAATCTATTGAGCATGATGGACCACTACTATCATACACAAGAAATGTCATGAATGAGAGGAATCTGATCCATGTTTTACGTTATTCTGATGTCTGCCTTACGCTGAAGTTCCCAGTTTTGAAGAAGGAGAATTTTGACGCTTTTCGTCTTTTGTGGGATTCACTTTCCATGCAGATAAGCCATGTAAAAGGTACCGAGACTGGATAACGCGCAGCAGATCCTTCGGTAAATCGCTTGCTACTCTCTATTCTCCATCTCGTTTCCGAGGTAATCCAGTGGCTAGTATTCCTTGCCTTTGGTGAGTACCACGATTTCTTTTGGAACACAAAAGGGTGTTGATCCAGTCAACTTCGAAGCTATAGACAGCGATTATTAGAATTAAACCGTATTTACTAAACCCTCGGAGGCTGTCAGTCTTGGCCTTTCTTGGGCGGCTATCCGTTGTAAAGCCCATACTATGCATGTGCTTATTAAATCTACAGTGGCCAGTAGAGGAGCGTCATACTGATGGTTTTGGAGTAGCTCTGCAATAAGCCTGGGCGTATTAATAAAGCTATGAATAAACTTTTTCGCCTGCCTCTGACCTCGGGTTTTTCACTCAACATTCTTGTGAACTATTGTGAGCTATGGATCTGATGGCTGCACTCATGGAGCATCTTGTGATATCATTGAAGGGTTCAGGCCTAATTAAGTTTTTTCTTCCGAGCAATGCAATCTGAATGCCCGGTACCCAAACTAGAAAAACCTTCTTTTGGGTACTAATTTCAATGAGGTTAACCGAACAATCCCATACCACTCCCCAATTAACCCGGTATGAGCTAGTCCTGGAGGAGAAAGGTTATAAGGTATCTTCTCATGTAAGTGAGTTTTCAATAGTGACACCGATGGCGGGTATAGTGTTTAAAAGGAAATTTGCTGTAGATATGGCAAATAAAAAACTATATTGAAATATTTTGCAATCCTCGCATTGCTTTATCAGACCAGGACATTCAAAGACTTTGTTGAGTTTGCGCGGTAGAGCGAAGGACTAGACAGATATGTAGAGATCCACCTCTCCGTGGCAGAGACGGTAACTTGCCCACTGTGCAGGCAAGGCCAAGTGACCACGGGCATGTGTGAATAATAATAATATATCAGACCATGACCATTCAGCATTTGCCTAATAACAACAGCCTTCATCCAACAATATACTAAACGTTCGAAAATTTGCAAAGAGACATTTTCCACCTGCCACACCCAAGATGTTGCAGTTACAATGAAGAAGTTAAAAAAGAACATGCGAAGAAAACTTTTCGTAGAAAAAAATCTGGTGTGAAACACTCACACAACTTTCTCTTACTCCAGTACTCAAAATTATAATTGACAAATTTTATAGTAGTGTACCAAATTTAATGAAATTCGTCGAAAAGTGAAAACACTGTCCAGTAAAACTGTCCGGTTTACTAATTTCCTTGAAACTCGGAATTTGGGTCATATATTAATTTCTAGTTATTTCAATTTGGATGACAGAATTGTATAATCAACTGTGATAGCATTTTAAAGAAAAACATAACCCCCCTCCCCCAAAAGTCCCCTTAAATGAATTTATCAGGGGAAAAGTTTCAAATAAAAGTTGTAGCTCTTTATATGTATAGTTAACAACGCTGGTTTAAAGAAAATCGTTGGAGCCATTTTCGAGAAAATACCAGAAAACTGAAAATTATATTTCAGTAAAAACGCACTTCCGGTTATCTATTTTTTTTCAAACTCGGAATTTCAACAACATATTTAATTCTAATTAACATTATTTAGATGACAGAATTGTCTAATATACTGAAACAGCAGTTAAGATGAAAACCTAACCCCACCCCTCCCCCAGAAGTGCCCTTAAATGAATTTTCCTGGAGAAATGTTTCAAATAAAAGTTGTAGCTCTTTGTATGTGTAGTTGATATACAAGTTTAAAGAAAATCTTCGGAGCCATTTTTGAGAAAATTGCAAAAACGTAAAAAAAACAACTAGTAAAGTGGTACTTCCGGTTGAGGAATATTGACACATAACGCACCGTCAGATCCCATGGTGATACCTAAACGTAATATCAAGTTTGAAACTTTCTACGATTTTTCGTTTTTGAGCTATGCTGTTACACACACACACACACACACACACACACACACACACAGACCATTTGCTAAAAACCACTTTTTTGGACTAAGGGGACCTCAAAACGGATATTTCCGGTGAAGACGTCGATATCGAAAATTTGACACGATTACAATACTTCCTCTTACTAGGAGTAAGAGAAAGTAAAAAGGCGGCATATAAATTAAGTTTCTTTGACTTATTAAGAAAAGGGATTTCCTAAAGCAGGAAAGACATGAATATTGAGTGGAAGACAGTTTGATGTAGCGATTCCTCCTCTCCTTTTTTAAATGTTGGATTAATCAGAAATTTTTCTCTCTTTATACTTGCAGCTTTTTTGTTTTCTTTGTAACCACAAGAAAAAGAAAAACTTAATTAAAGTAGACGGAAGAGTTAGTCAACATTTCTTGAAATTCAGAAATTTTCAATTTTTCAGAAGTGCTCAAGTATTATGCATGTTTCACAATACAGCATTACATCCTTATGGATGAGCACAGTGTGTTGGCGGCAGTCTTAGATGCTCATTAGGGGCCCGGACAGGGCTATTAGTGAGATGTTGCTGTGTCTTTCACGGACCTCTTTGGATCCCTTAATGGGCATTGCTGTTTTAGGAAGAAACTCATGCGTAATGGGGCTCATGCCAGACTCCTTTTGTAGAGTTTGTGAGAGAGAAGATAAAACACCCGTCCTTCTGAAGATAGATTGCTTGGGTTGTGAAGAAATTAGGTTCAGGACCTTTGATCGGAACAGAATGTCTGTGGAAGAACTTGGGCAATTTTCCTTTAAGGTTATGGTCCTATGTGTTCGTGCTACGGTGAATCTCAGATGGGTTAGTCCCTCGTCTGGATGATTGCACATTTATAATCCTAAGATAAGGTCAGAGGCCATTACCAGATTACAGTCATACAAATATGCAATTTTAAGCAGCTCTTTATGCCAATATATCCCTATGGTGAATTATCTAACGAGCCAAACATTTTGTCTAACTCTGGTCAGGTTAATTTAAAAGCTTTACAACATAACGAAAGCACCGTCTCAAAGTGACACCAAGCACAGAACCAAAACCGGTAAATGGAAGGCCAAAAAACTTTTCGGCGCTGAAAACGGGGATATTTCTCCACTTCCTCGCATGGCACACATATTCAAACCACTCGCTAAAAACATTTTTTCCGTAGTCAGAGTACCTTCAACAACATGTATTTCCAGTGAAAAATTCAATTTTGAAAACTTGACATGATCGCAAATACTTTCTCTTACCAAGAAGTAAGAGAAAGTAAAAAAAAAACTTGTGACTTCCTTTGAAGCGAAACAAAATAGTAAATGTACAGATAATTTTATCTGTATATAACTTTTGATTTAATTAAATTTAGACTAAAGTCAAAGAAAACTACAAAAAAGAAGCGGAATAAAAACAAAAACAAAAAATGTGTAACACAAGTAGTTTGTAATGAAATGTAGTAAAACATGGGTAAAGAGAAAGGACGAGCCGAAATACGGCCACCAAGCTCTCTTAGCTCTTTGTGAGTAGGCTTGATAGAGGGCGCTTCTCGCGGGAAGGTATTACATTGCTTTTCTGTTCAATGATGGACCCCCGTGTTGAGAGAGCGTGAGAGGATCTAGAGGAGAGGCAGGATCCGTCGCGCACAAACGTCGCTTGGTGGGGAGAGAGTAGGGCACACACCAGCTGATACGTAGAGGGGCACTCGGCCTTGAATGAATTGATCGTAGAGTTGGCAACCAAACCCCCCACCATGCTGTTTCCCTCTCTTTGTACAATATTCACCATACATACGCGTGCTGCCGCCGCGCGCACGCTTCTGCTTTCACGCGCACTTCAGTCGTACCCAGGCATATATTACAAATATACATGTTACAATTCACATTGCTAGAAACGTAAAAAATTATCGTAGCTTTTGATTCATTTTAAATGTTTAAAAAAAACAAAAATCTGGTGTATGAACAACAAATACAATTGACAAACTTCTTCAAATTTGGAATTTTTACTAGAAATACAATTGCCTTTAACATAAATACAGTGTTAGGGGGGTTACGTGTAGCTTCTCAGCATTTAGACTAGCATTTGAATGTGGTTACATTATAACCTAGTAGATAGCGCTTCCTTCAAATCGTTAATAACCTTCCATTAAACTCCAACCAAGACTCATTTCACATGGATCCTCACTAAAATCGATTTTTCTGCAAAAATATTGCAATATTAGTTGTTTTAAATACAAACCGTTTTGAGCTGTCTTCAAAGAAAAGTATAAAAACAACTTAAATTTAAAAACTTCCTGTATAGTCACACTTCCGGTTAATCGATTTTCTTTAAAATATGGAATTCCACAGTGCTTTTAATGAATCCTAATGTTAGACAGGTTGTCTAACATATATTGTCTAAACTCGCATTTTCCGTAGAAAGATTGTGACCGAAACGTTCATATCGATTTCATTAGTAATATTAAACGTAATTTTAAGTTAGAAGTTACTGAGATTTTCGTTTCTGAGATATTTTGTTTGTATACAAACACATGCACGTACAGACCATGCGCTCTCTTCCTATTGATACAAACACATGCACGTACAGACCATGCGCTCTCTTCCTATTGAGAGGCCCTCAATAAATAAATGTATTTCCCGTAAAAACCCAACTTCGAAAATTTTGCACGATCGCAATGTAAATACATATTCATTCTCGATAGCACATAAAAAAAAACAAAAATCTGGTATATGAACAACAAATACAATTGAAAAACTTCTTCAAAGTTGGAATTTTTACTAGAAATACAATTGCCTTTAACATAAATACAGTGTTAGGGGGGTAACGTGTAGCTTCTCAGCATTTAGACAAGCAAATTAATATCAAAAGCCAAATTAGCATCAAAATTTATTGTTTATGATGAATATTCATAAACCATCAACTTAATTACAATCGTAGAAAATTGATGAAATAAATCAACTGTTTTGATTAGCAGTGCTGATTTACAATCATCAAGACTCGACATTTTCTGACAGGATTATACTGATTATTTAGCCGCTGAAATTGTGTTGTTTTCAATCAATACCTTATTAGGAAGAATCAGAATGTACAATTAATATTAGAGGGAAGGGAATGGCTAAGTGGCTACTAGCATCCTGGACTCACACGCGGACGTCCCGGGTTCGAGTACAGCTGCCTTTAGATTTTTATGCTTTCTAGGGGCTTCTACAGCTCACGGTCCGGAGGCCAGCAGAGCACTGAGAAGGCTCCGGGCACCAATGACCATAGATGTTGACGCGCCTTAAATTAAAAAAAAAATTAAAATTATCATCCGAATGCGGTCGGACTTATTATTATTACGCACACTCTTAGCCACCGTACCAAGCGCATAGCGCCAAAACCGGTGCCTATGGTCACTTAGCCTTATCTACTAAGTAGATAAGTTCCCATCCCTGCCACGGGGAGGCGGACCTCTACTTATACGTCTAGTCCTTCTTATCACTGCGACTTCTTGAGCGAACTCGACAAAGTCTTCGAAGTTCCTTGCATTCGTTACCAGCTCTTTACATTCTCCCGGCCAGTTCCCCCCCCCTACTTATCAGCTTGAATTCCATATGGATTCTAGCCTCGTCGAGGAGAGGACACCGGAAGAGAACATGATGCACCGTGTCCCGCTGACCGCATTCACAATTTGGGGAATCTTTCAATCCCAAGTCAAAGAGCTTAGAATTGAACTCCCCGTGACCCGTGAAATATTGTGTAACGGTCTGGGATAGCCGCAGCCATCGCATCGACAGTCTGTGATGCAGATTTGGAAAGAACTCATAAGTAGTTCTTCCTGTCTCTGCCTCGTCCCAGCGTCTTTGCCACTTCCCTATCTCATACTCTCGGATCGTTTTCTTTGCGAGAGCAGGAGGCATCTGACTAGACAACTCCCGACCATCAAGGACGATCATGTCCCTTTTTTGGTGTTTGTATCTTAGGGCCCTCATCTCTGCTTGGAGATCGAGCGGCAACACTCCAGCAACCACCGGTAAGGAGGCCGTGGACGCCGTCGCATAGGCCCTAGTCACCGAGCATAAAATAGCTCTCTGCATTCTTAATAGAATGCCGCTGTACGACCGCATGTCCAGCTTTTCAGCCCAACAGGCAGATGCGTACGTTGCGACATTCTCAATCACGCCCCTGTAGATGGTCAGAGCCACACCAGTCTTCAGTCCCCACTCTCCACGGGCTACTCTTTTGATCCCCTGGTATAAGTTTAGGCATCTAGAGGCGACCCGCTGAATATGGGGCTTAAAAGAAAGCTTCCAATCCAGGAGCACGCCCAGATACTCGAACTGGGTTACGTGGGCTATTCTTTGTTCGTCCACCCGGATCCAAGGTGGACGACTGGGATGAAGCTTGCCTTTCATGAGCATCACTTTCGACTTCTCAAACGAAATCTGCAGCTTTTCCCCTTGACACCATCTTTTTATTAGAGACACAGCTGTGCAAGCACGCTCCTCTATCTCCCTCCGAGAATCTCCATGGACAACTATTGCTAGGTCATCAGCGTATGCAACCGAGTCACAGTAATCCAATTTATCAGTCTGTTTTAACAGCTCTTCCATCACTAGGTTCCACAGGAACGGACCCACCACCGAGCCCTGCGGACAACCTTTAGTTATTGGTCGTGAGACCTCGCCGGCTTGAGTCACTAACATCGCTACCCTCTGGGTAAGGTAGCTTTGTATTAGTTTTAGAAGACATGGTGGACAATCTCGTCTTCTTAGTGACTCCAAAACAGTCGGCCACCAGACATTATCGAAGGCCCCAGCTATGTCCAGGAATACTGTGAGAACGTACTTGTGCCCACTGCCACGCACCAATTCAAGGATTTTCATGATGGCATCTGTCGTCGATCTTCCCGATACAAAACCATACTGGTTGGGACTGAAACTGATAAAGCTTTTTAATCTCATTATAATCAGTTTCTCCAGCAGTTTCCCAAAAACGGGCAGGAGTTGTATCAATCGATACGACTTTGCATCATTTACGGGCTTGTTTGATCCTTTATATAAAACTTTTACAAGCCCTGTTTTCCAGTGAGTGGGAAAGTATCCCAATCTCAGGCATCCATTGAACAGGTCAAGCAGATATTGGCTTAATACGTCCTCATTCTTCCGGACAATTTCCCCATTTATCATATCTATGCCGGGCGCCTTTTTATTTTTAATCTCTCCAATAACATACTTAACATCGTATATATCAAATTCTGTGATGGAGTCTGTGAGAGCTGGTGACTCGTACGCTGCTTCGCGACGACCTTTTTGCAATTGCGTGTCGTCCGAAGGACAATCCTCAGGAAGAAGCACTTTCAACAAATGCTCTGTTGATTGCTGCCAGGACCCAGCACCCGGCACTCCGTCTATATTTAGACTAGCGAGTACCAGGTCGGTCCTTACTTTCCTTGTTTGCACCTTGTATATAATGCCCCACGGATCATTGTTGCCTTCTGACTCCACGAACTCTCGCCAGCTAGAAGTCTTGGCCTGATGCACCATCTTTTTATATCTTTTTCGAGCACCACGATACTCATCTATGTGTCTTTGACGGGATTCCTCATTCTGTTCCCGTTGGTACCTTCTCCGCCTCCTAGCAACGTCTTTTTTGGCCACAGTCAACTCCCGTGTCCACCAAGGAACACGGCGTGTGCGACTAGTGGGTATTTTCTTAAGCACTTCCCCATTTGTGCCAGCTATTGCCTCCGTCAGCTCTGTGACCGCTATATCGACACCATCAATGGTATCCCCTTGGACATTTAGCGTGTCAATTCTGCGCTGGAGGAGTGTCTTATATCTTTCCCAGTCAACACGTTTGACTGAGAATCTTTCTAGACCCTCAAAGGTGGCGCACGGCCTGGTGCCCCAGGCAACTTCAAAAAGTATCGCCCTGTGATCACCAGTTACCCAGTCTACCACCTTCCAACCATGAACCCTTTCAACAGACGAGGCTGTACACAAGGTTACATCAAGGTTATGCTCCGCGCAGCGCGCTCCCTCTGTTAATCCCTTTCCTATGACGCTAATTTGCGAATAACATGTTTAATAAAACGGACGAATTGCCTGGGTAATTTTATGTTTAATCTTTTATTGTTTGAACTTCTCTTTCGAGCCATAAAATTTGTATAAACAACTTAAAGTTTCTCTTTATTAAACAAAAAAAGTAAATAACTTCGAAAAGTATAATTGAAGATGGATAGGCAACAGTTAAGTTACTGTTATCTTTTTCATCTGTATTCTTTGTTGGCGTAATAAGGCAAGAGAAAGTTTATGGTTCGTCTTACAACACGACTGGATCGAATATACCTATTTACAATATAATGGGTAGTATGTATAAAAAGAACGAGCATATTCTTGAGCATGAGCATGAAATTTTTTTAGCATATATTCATGAGTCGTATTAAAAAATCCTTCGCCTACTATATATGCCTTGACTATACATATATACATCGAATATTTGGAAAGGTTAAATTATAATTATTTTCATAAATCACAAAATAAATGGACATTTAAAAAGATATAATTTAAAAAAGATGGATGATATAAAAGATATACATAATTTATAATTAAATCTTCAGTCTATAAATAATGTTAACACCTATTTATGAGCACTTATTCTTATATTTTTATATAAGGTGCTCTATGTGATTAAGGGTACGCGCGCTTGTCCGAACCGACCGGCAACGGATCGCACCAATGCGGTCGACAATTAATTCTTTAGGGTCAGAGATATTTTCCGTGATAGCCTGCTTCTTTTTGTGGTCATCGACCGGGCGTTTGCCCATCATCAAGTTGCGTTTGTCAAACAGTTTGATAACATAGATTTGCACAGAGCACATTTAGTTCATACACTGACTGGTCTTTAAATGTTTTTTGTTGGGGCCTAACTGGTTATGAGGGGAAGGGAAGAGGCATTGTACCTGAGTGGGAAAAAACACATGTTTGTGTCTTTAAAGGGGATATTTTTCTTTAAAAAATGGAAACATCCAACACGTGGGGGCCTACATCTTAAACTACGTTGTTTGAGGGAGATTTACTTTATAATTAATTACTTATCTATACTTTCTTACTATTATATTTATTTATTTATAACAGCGCGAAACAACACTGCGTTGGCCGTGGGCTGCTGTGAAATAGTTACTGACAAAAAATCATAAAATACGAGTTGAATGATCGTAAGATAGCATAGATAAATAAATAATATTAAAATAAACAAATAATCAATCAATCAATCAACAATCAGTCTATATAAGCAGGTTATTTGATAACACTAACATATTTCGCATTTCACCTTTCATAATTCACATACGCCATGCACACACGCTACACATTCCGTGCATCGCCGGCACCAATCTTCAACATCCTGGTGGTAGCCTACCCAATAGAACCGCTGCCTCAACTTTTCCAATGTCTTCTTTACTCCGAAATGGCTGCCAGTAATGCCTCCGTGCACTTCCGCTAGCACTTCTTCCCTCTTCGATGCAGGTAGAATTACCTGATTCCTTTTGTCTTTGCCATCTGCGCTTTCCAGGATCCGCAGCAATACGCTATCTTTAACGGTAAGCGAATCCCATTGTGCGCAGTAGCATTTCACATCCCGACTGCTAGGTGCAATGTCTTTCCAGTCCGGTCTTGACCCATCTTCTTTAAACTTCAGCACTGGTCCGATGTCCTCATCTTTAAGTTGTTCTTCCCTAATCACTTCAAGGCTCCATTCTTCTAGTGGTAAGACAGCGGTTCTTTTGCATTGTCCCCGCTCCTTCAGTTCTATCTTGCTACAGTTCTTGCAATCCGTATTGCAAGGCCGCCTTGAAAGAGCGTCAGCATTGTCATGGAGTCTTCCCTTCCGGTGGATGATCTTGAATTGGTATTCCTGCAATCTCTCTATCCAGCGAGCTACTTGTCCTTCCGGGTTCTTGAAATTTAAGAGCCAAGTCAATGAAGCATGGTCTGTCCGCAATAAGTAGGGCTGTCCATACAAGTATTTATAGAAATGTTCCAGTGTCTTCACGATTGCCAGAAGCTCTTTCCTAGTGACACAGTAATTCTTTTCAGCCTTAGAGAGAGTTTTAGAGAAGTAAGCAATGACTCGTTCTTCGCCATCCTGTACCTGGGAAAGTACACCCCCTATTCCAACTGCGCTGGCATCTGTGCCTATATGTATTTGCGTTGGAGGGCACCAGTTCCCGAACCAGACACTCCACAAACCGCTCCATAATGTCTTCAATTTTCCCCTTCACTTTACCAGCACTTGGAGCGACAGATGGCTTCACATAAGTCTGCCTTACCCGACTGGTTCCTTTTGGATGCTCTTTTTTACAGCCTCAAATTCTAAAGCTCTTGCCAGCGCCTCCCCGATCGTCCTTGATCTGGCCAACTTGATAACCTGTTTTAATTCAGGGTCCTTCAGGCCGTCGACGAAGGCATCCGCAGCAAATCCCTCCAAAAGATTATCATCCAGGCCGGGGAACGCCATTCTAACCAAGCGGGAGATATCGACACTAAATTGTTGGAGTGTTTCTCCCGGGTGTTGGCGCCGTGTTTTGAACAGCGTCCTGTACAGCTCCTGCATATGCTTGTCGCCGAACCTCCTCTCCATGTGTTCGCTCAAATGGTCAAAATCTCCTCGGTGATCTTCCGAAATACTCTGGAGGATGTCCAGCTCTTCACCCCGCAATGAGATAATCACTGATGTTGCTTTCTCTTTTTCGCTCCATCCATTTGTGGAAGCGGCAGCATTAAATTGTAGCAAATAGTTTGCCCACGATGATGCTCCGTCATAGGTTGGCGGCTTGATTTGCGCAAGAGCTCTGAACGCCACTCGGGTGCCTTCATTTTTCTGTATGTCTGCCGTTGGAGTGGCTCCAACTTCAACCTTGAGCAAGCCAGTCTCCGTGCTCTCCAATCGGCGCCTTACGTACTGCTCTACCTCGCCTATCTTCCTCTCCATTTCAGATTTTAACCCCTCTTGGACCATTTTCGTTTCTTCTTGGACCTGGTCTATTTCTCCTTGAACCTGGTCTATTTCTTCTTGGACCTTATTTATCTCCCTTTTTATTTCTGCTCTCTTTTCATCCTGGCCCCTCTTTATTTCGTTCATTTCATCCTGGCCCCTCTCTATTTTGACTTTATTTCATCCTGGCCCCTCTTTATTTCGTTTTTCATTTCATCTTTCATTTCTTTCATTTCGCTCTTCAAAAATGTCATTAGTTCCTCCATTTTCCGCGTTTGACTTCCGGTAATTATGGGCATACAACAAAACTGATAGTAAACCGATACCTGTTTAGAGATTTTATCCTACTTCTGACACCAAATGTAATGTTTTTCCCTCTAAACTAGCTACTGCAACTAGTTTTAAGTGGGTTCGTATAGATAAAATACTCTAAACTTCAATAATGAAAACAATTTATTGTTATACTCAATAAATTACAAAAAAACAACACTTAATAATAATTACTTCACAGTTTAAACCACAAAAGTTCACTTTGTTCACTTTTTATACACTTTCCACAAACGTATACTTCGTTTGTAACTAGAAAACTCTCTCAACTCTCTGTGATCCCACTATTTATACCGGTGGAGAATCTTCTAGAATCTTCTCAATCCTTCCAGAAAAAACTAGAGCGCGTTGCCAGCGCTCCCTAGCGGCCACTAAGAGAACTTGAGGTTCCTACTTCCTCTCCTAGATGGCATCACTGGCTGCGTTACACGCTTCTATTGTGGGCGTTTCTTTTGTTCAGCTTGTTGTTCTACTTCCTCGCCCAGCAAACCTAATAACCTAATAATTTTTGGATCCATCTTCGATGAAATAAACTAATCCATTAACTGCTATAATCGTGATTTTGCCGGTTAATGCGCGCTACGGCATTTAATCCCGGGCTAGCGGTGCGTTCCGTTGCCGGTCAGTTCGGACAAGTGCGCGCGTACTTCCGAACTGACCGGCAAAATTTAAAGTCCTTTTTTAAATTTTTCTGATTTTTTTGAAATTTTAATCCATAATAATATTCTTGTTATTTATTGAAGGATTGCTTCGTTTCTTCTATGTCAGAAAACCCTTTATTAGTGGAGCCTGTAGTATCAGTGGACAAAATTTGTATATATTTTTG
This sequence comes from Triatoma infestans, assembly GCA_011037195.1. NCBI lineage: Eukaryota > Metazoa > Arthropoda > Insecta > Hemiptera > Reduviidae > Triatoma > Triatoma infestans. Next base: position 414,941 of record JAAEAF010000406.1, read on the forward strand.
TATAATTACAACCATTGGTATTTCCTAGTGCAATTGTATTTTTACAAGAAAAGATAGAATTAATATGCAAGTGAAAAGAAAAAACTTTTTTAAAATCTATTCAACTGTCCGTAGGTACAACCAGTTGACGACCCGTTACAGACAGACACTATTATTCAGACACAGACATATTATTGTCATATATTATAAATTATTTTTTTTTTACATTTTATAATCTATATATATAAAAATTCAGCATCCGTTTGTTTGTGGCCGCAAAATTCGAAAATTAGTCGATGGATTGACTTGAAATTTCATTTCTATACAAGAGTGTTTGTATATAGCAGTGTATAGTATATAGTTCCCCCGGAAACGGGAAATTCTGAGCGTTTCGCGAGATTGGCAGAAATAGACTCAAACGCGTTGTGATGGTGGCGCGCTCTCTGAACATCTTTCTCAACTACTTATTGTACCTCTCACCGCCACCAGTCTCGAAGTACCTCACACCAGTCTCGCGTAGTTTGCCGCGCTGGCCGAGTGAGTGATGGTGTTGTTTAATATAATAATAATACTTTTTATTATTCCCTTTATTTTTTGTTAATTGCATATATGGGAGCACACATAATAGCGTGTTTTCAATTATGTCAAACAGATGAGTTTGCAAGAACTTTGATGTATGCAGACATTCCGACTTATTACACTTGGAATGCAACACGAAAAAGGAAGAGAGGCAAAGCAGTAGTTGTACAACCTGGAATATTTTCATCTAATGCTTTAGGAAGAATATAAACTATACATCCGAACCACGCAGAATGCTTTTATTTACGTTTGCTTCTGATTACCGTTCGTGGTCCAACATCATCTATACACTTGCGACCAGTGGATGGTATAGTATATAATACGTATCGGAGTGCGTACGAGGCACTTAATTTGCTGGAAAAAGACAATCATTGGGATAAGTCAATTGAAGATTCATCGGCTACTTCTAATCAATTTCAAATACGTATGCTGTTCGCAATTATTTTATCTACATATTTCCCGTCACAACCACTACAATTGTGGGGAAAATTACAAAGACTACATGGCCGAAGATATTCTGCACAGCATGCGTCAAGAAATATGTAATCATGGCTTGGATTTCACAAAAGAAATATACAGCGAAGCGCTAAGCTTCGATTCATTGAAGATCTTTGTCTTGCAAGGTGTGGCAAGTAGTTGGCACAATTAGGAGTGACAGCACCGAATAGGTCGATTAATGCAACATTCGAGAGAGAGCTGCTCTCTCTGCAATCATACACCGAAAATGACTTACAGCTGTTCGTCCAAGAAAATACACTGAAACTCCATCAATATCAAAAGATAGCATTTGATACCATCATACAAGCTGTGGCCAACCAATCCGGTGGATTGTACTTTTTGGATGCTCCAGGTGGAATAAGAAAAACGTTCTTAATTTCCTTAATCCTGACTAAAATCCATACAAACGGCCATATTGCATTAGCAGTTGCCTCTTCAGGTATTGCTGCTACGTTGATGGAAGGAGGAAGAACAGCGCATTCAGCTCTTAAACTGTCACTAAACATGCACTGCTCAGAAAACCCAATATGTAACATTTCTAAACATCAGGAATGGGAAAGGTTCATGCAAAAACTTTGTATGGAATGATTGCACAATGGATCACAAGAAGTCATTGGAAGCATTAGACCATACATTAAAAGGCTTGCGAAATAATCAGGTTCCATTTCGTGGTGCATTTGGCTATCCGGTGACACTTCGCTGATCGCTTTCAGTTATATCTCGCTCACCACCAGCTGATGAATTGCTTGAAATATTCAACTCTTTGGAGCACAGTAAAAACAATTCATTTAACAATGAATATGAGAGTTTAACTTCAAAACGATCCAACAGCTGCCATATTTTCAAGACAATTACTCGAAATCGTTAACGGCAATGCACCTACAATTCCAGAAACAGGAAAAATCACCTTCCATCTAATTTCTGCAACATTGTACATTCAAAAGAAGAATTAGTAGACAAGGAATTCCAAAGCATCGAAACAAATTATCAAAATCACGCATGGTTAAGCGGAAGAGCACTAAAAATGTCGACATACTCGATATGAACGACATCATTCTAAACATAATCGCAGGTGAAACAGACATACAAATCCACTGACTCCGTGATGGCCCGAATGAAGATGTTATTTTCCAACGGAATTTCTTATTTCACTCGATGCTCCCAGATTTCCGCCACACATTCTAAATCTGAAAATTGGGGTGCCAATTATATTACTCCGAAACATCAATCAGCCAACGTTATGCAATGGTAGGCGATTAGTAGTTAAAAAATTGATGAATAATCTAATTGAAGCAACAATTTTCATTGGAGACATTTTCCGTGGTAGCCTGCTTCATTTTGTGGTCATCGACCGGATTTTTTATATATCGTTCAGTTTTAAACGAATGAATATATATTTTTATATATATAAATATATTAAATATATAAATATATATTTTTTATATATTTATATAAAAAATCGTTCAGTTTTAAACGAATGAATGAATTTAAAATGTTAGTTTAATCGTTGTTTAATTTTATTTAGATTTATTTTGTGTATCTTATTTTTTATTTTTAATTTTTGTATATTCTTAATATTTTGGTTAGTTAATTGTGAAATAAGTCTCCCTCCAACAACAGAGTTTAAAGATTAGTGCCCCGCGTCCACTGTAAGAAAAGAATTTGCCCTTTAACAACCCAAACACGTGTTTTCCCACCCATCTGGCCACATCCCTTTACCTAGTTTAAGAGTTTAGTATTTAAAAATACACCTCAGTTAGTGTGAAACTAAGTCTCTGTACGAGTCTGTGTTGGCACACTGTCTGAAGAACGCATCCTGAAGATGGACGAACGCCCGAAACCGGTCGATGACCACAAAATGAAGCAGGCTACCACGGAAAATGTCTCTGATGCTTTCCAGCTCTGCGGAACCAACCACCACAACAAATTTTCATTGGACCTAATAAAGGTGAAGACATACTGCTTCCACAAATACCACTCATTCCGACAGACATGGCGTTCAAGTTCAAACGACTTCAATTTCCAATACGCCTTGCGTTCGCTATGACTATCAATAAAGCGCAAGGACCATCTTTGCAAGTGTGCGGTTTGAATTTAGACAATGAATGCTTCTCTCATGGGCAATATCACATGCTCCAGAGTCGGTAAACCATCTGATCTTTATGTTTATGCAGAAAAGGACAAAAAAAAAATGTAGGCTACCTTTACAATAAAAAAAGACTCTTAGTTAAAAACATTTTTTCTCTCTTTCCATGCAGTTTACAACAACGCAAATTGGGGTACTAAATTGAATGATTTGTTTTCTTGCTGAATCTATTAACTGTAATACTTCTATTTACTTCCCTAATAATTAAAATCAGACAGAGCCACAGCGAAGCGTGGCCGGGTTTAGCTAGTACAATTATAAAATCGCATTTGAAAAAATCGTGCTTTTATGTTATGATATTATGCTTCTACGCTTTTATCATGTCATCAGATCATTAATTGATCTGTAGAGGGATTCCACAATAAACCGAAAGTTTTTATGCCACGTACCTTATTAAAGCTTAAAGGAAATTGAGATTCCCTGTCTTCCTTTGGAACGTTTAAAAGTAATTCTGGAGCATTGGAACTCCATTTTCTTAAATGAAAACCACATGTTTTAATATGTTGGTTAACTGGTTTTGAAAAAAGCCTCCTCAACTGTACTGGCCCCAGAAATGCAATCGTCTATATATATGTCACTAGTAAGGATTTTAGCTGCATCGGGAAATTTATGGCCTTCAACTTCGGCTAGATGTTTCAAGCAATGCATTGCAAGGAATGAAGCTGAGACTTTCAATTCATAGTTTGAAGAAGGTTATTAGAATCATCCCTCCAAAGAATACTTAGAACTGAAGTGCCATCGTGATGTATCTTAACTTGGCGATAGATTTTTGCGATGTCTGCCGAAAAACATATGCGACGTTTACGAAATCTTATGATGATAGAACACAATTCTTGAATGGTAGGATCGACATATGTATAGAATATCATTGAGAGGCACCCCTCTGGTGGTTTTAAATGATGCATCAAAAACTACTCTAGTTTTCGTTTGGAACTCTGTTTAAAAAAAGGATGATGACGAAGAAAATATTCAGGTTTAGAGGTCATTTCTTTTTCATCATCTGGTGACACAGACCTAAATCAATATATTCATGCATAAATTTTATATACTCATGTTTTAATTCTGGTGAATGATTTAAACGAGTTGCTAGTTTTTGCATCTTGTAAAGTGTTACCAAGTTGTGATTTCTTTAAAAGGTAATCTAACAATATACCTTCCATCGTTGTTCCTAGTTGTGCTCTTCACAGAATTCTTCATCAACAGTATGAACTGGTCTTTCTAATCCTTCAATTTCCCTGAATAGTTTAACCTTTCATCCAGTGAATCATTTTTAATTAATAAACTCTCCTGTACTTGTAAAACACCCTGTATGTCTCTAATGGGTATAGTACCAGACAACAACCAGCCAAAATAAGTATTAACAAGCGTTGGCGGTACACATACTAAAATTGAAACCAGCGTTGGATAACCTGAAATCTTTATAAAGTCTTCTGGAATTAAAATATCAAAGTATATTACTGCAACAATCAACAAATCTAGTTTGTCTGGAATATTAAACGTACCATCTGCAAGGAGATATTGCTAGGTAACTTCCGATTGGTAATATTTATGAAAGTCCTAGGTGTTTTATCTGTTATACGGGGTAGTATTAAACAGCTTATATTACGTTTGAAAGAACCATTGATTGATTCGATACTGACAGCAGTACATGATTAATATTTGACTGAACTTCATTAATTCCATGAATACTGTTACTATGTTTATGCAATTGCAGGCGTTGAACTAGAGTTTCACTAATAAAATTAGTCTGAGTACCTCTCTGCCCAAGAGTGCTCTACAAGCACGGCCTCTGTAATCTCTAACCTTAAAGAGAAATGTTGCTAACAAATAATAAGAATTAGTTGTGGTGGTTGGTTCCGCAGAGCTGGAAAGCATCAGAGACATTTTCCGTGGTAGCTGCTTCATTTTGTGGTCATCGACCGGTTTCGGGCGTTCGCCCATCTTCAGGATGCGTTTTTCAGACAGTGTGCCAACACAGACTCGTACAGAGACTTAGTTTCACACTAACTCTCTTTATTAGTTAGTGTGAAACTAAAGTCTCTGTACGAGTGTGTTGGCACACTGTCTGAAAAACGCATCCTGAAGAGGGGCGAAACGCCCGAAACGGTCGATGACCACAAAAAATGAAGCAGGCTACCACGGAAAATGTCTCTGATAATAAGAATTAGCACCTTTGAAAGAACAATTAGGTTGAGTTGGTTCTGTAGTACATTAGATTTCACTGAATAGTATCAGAGATACTTATATTTGCAGAATTATCATTAGGTATGACAGGAGAATTATTACTAAGGCTGTGTTAAATTACCGTTAGGTCCACCTTTATGAAGTAGAGTATGATGACGACCTTGGCATTAGGGACATCCCATCGATCTGTTTTTGAGCAGCAATCAAACCAAAAAATTTGGTACACTTGAATAATAAAAAATATTCCTTACAAAGAATACAACTACTAACATTTTTAGTAGAGGCATAAGAATTACTAATTACTTTACCTTCTGGTTTCCGTGAAATATAATTATCATTTGTTTCTATATTTTCAAGTGCTTGGCATCTATCCTCCAAGAGAACCAGTTACGTATTTAGTGTAGATAGATTAGGTCTTGGGGTGTAATGTAGGTCGCATCCACGTGGTGCACCCTGGATAACGCTAAATGGTTTACATGGGCGGATGGGGCTCATAGCCAAAGTGAAGGCAATCTGTCTAGGGGATGGTGAACCCGGAATCAAACATCCTGGTTCTCCAGGTTGAGGGTTGATGAGTCGGGCCAGCTCCTCGACCATCACAAAAAACTAACAAATGCTAAAAGACCAAGCAAGAAAAGAACGGACGGAATGCAGGTTTTAGACGCGGCAAACGGAGAAGGAAATCGTTCTTTGGATGCTGGAATGTTCAGGGTATATCTAACAAAATTGATATAGTTATGAAAGAGTTAAGCACACATAAAGTGGACATTGCTGTCCTGTCAGAGACAAAAAAAAAGGGGAGGGGTGAAGAATTATTAGATGAATACATTCACTTGTGGAGTAGCGTCCCCAAAAACGAAAGGGCACGATCAGGTGTTTCAATTGTTGTACATAAAAAATGGAAGAACAAAATAGTTAATTGGTACAGTATTAGTGATAGAATAATGAGTGTTGAAATGGTAATCAACGGACGGGATTTTATAATAATTCGCGTATACGCGCCAACAGATGATGCATCAAATGTAGGTAAAGACATATTTTGGAATCAATTGCGTTGTGAATTGGAGAAAGTGCCCAAAAGAAAGAAAATAATAATATTGTGGGACTTCAATGCGAGAGTTGGAAGAGAAGATGACGGCAAGATAGTCGGAGCGTATGGTGAAGACGTTAGAAATAATAATGGAGAATGACTGATTGAACTTTGCGAGGAAATGGGACTGAAGATACAAAATACATGGTTCTAGCACAAAAACATACATGAGTACACATGGACACAAAATACGAGGAATCTCCGTTCAATTATCGACTTCATTATCAGCAGACAACTGTCTACCATCAGGTTTCATGACGTAAGGGTGAATAGAGGAGTAGTGTGCGGTCAGATCATCATCTCGTGAGAGGCAAAGTCGAGTGGCCATGGAAAAATCCCAAGAAAACTAATACAAAAGTTGATCCGATGGCCAAAAAAGTTGATGACGAGTATTTCAACACTAACCTCCTCGATCAAGAGAGCATTCGATTATTTATCAGCAGCATAGAGAAAGAAGTGAATGAAGATTATGAAGAAACAACAGTGGAAATTTATGAATACATAAAGAATACTGTCAAAAAAGTAGCCTATGAGGTATTGGGTGTGGTAGGGAAACCCGTACTAAAAGAAAAGAAAAATGGTTAAACGAGGAACTTTTGGGAAAAATAGAAGAAAAAAAGAAAGCATACCATAAATGGCTCAGTAAAAAAGATAATGAGAGTAGAGGAAGTTATATAAAAGTAAAAAAGGAAGTTATCAAGGGAATTAGAGAAGCTAAAAATGAGACATGGGAAAGAGTGTGTTCAAATATAAATAGTAAATTAGGCTTCAGCAGATCACGAGAAACGTAGGAAGAAAAGAAAGCAGTCATAAAGTAAGGTTAGAGGTTATAAAAATAAATGATTGGAAAATATATTTCGAAAATTTACTAACAGAGAGGAGAGAAAACTTTAAAGGTTCTATAAAAGTGGAAGAAATAGTTAAGGAATGCCAAGTAACGGCTAATCAAGTGGAACGGCATTTGAAAGCAGGGAATAATAATAAAAGCAACAGGCCCAGGAGGAGTAAGTCAAGAGCTACTAAAATATGCGGAAGGAAGACATATCTCTGTTGCTAACACTGATGAACCTTATACTGGCCGGGCTGCAGATACGTGAAGAAATGAAGGTAATCTCCCATCTACAAGAAAGGGAACAGAAGCAATTGCGCTATAAACGGATACGCATGTGTCACCAACCCACTTGCTAAACTATTAGGAAGGATTATTAAGACCAACCTGGAAGAAGTTTTTATGACGTCCGAAGAACAGTGTAGGTTCCAAAGTGGTCGATCCTGCATAGATCACATTTTCACAGTTAGGCAAATCACAGAAATGAATGCCGGCAAATCTAAACAAGTGGAGATGGTTTTCGTAGATTTGGAAAAAGCATACGACAGTATCCCGAGAAGCCACCTTTGGCAAGCACTAAGGGAAGCGGAATACAATTATCTTGATTGCAGTTATTATAAGATTTTACGAAGGAAACAAATGTTCTGTTAAAATAGGTTTGCAAACTTTCGAAGCCTTCAGCACTACCAAAAGTTTATTGCAAGGATGCTGCATGTCTCCCACTCTATTTAAGATATACCTAGATGCGGCTTTAAAAGAATGGAGAAGGAAATGCCATCAAATGGGTTTAAAAGTGAGAAATAACTTTTATGTAAGCAGCCTGCTATTTGCGGATGACCAGGTTGTGGCCCTGACCAGGTTGTGACCAGGCGCAGGATGTGGAGGATGCGGATTATATGCTGAGAAAACTAAGCGAAGAATACCAGGCCTGGGGCCTCGATATCAATCTCAGCAAATCTGAACATCTCCCTGAAGCCCAGGACAAGATAGAGCTCGGCCCTGATCAGCTAAAGATAACACGCAGCTTCAAGTATCCATAGTCGAAAATGGGAGGTGGTTCGAGCTTAGACGTGGACGGAAGAATAAAGGAAGGGAAAAGAGTAATAGGACTGCTCAATACGTGCTCTGGAGTAAAAATAATCCAATGAGCACTAAGCGTTTTATATACAGCACCGTTTTTGAAAGTATAGTTCTTACGGTGCAGAAACCTGGACCCTTAATAAGTATGAAAGAAGAAGACTGTTAGCCACCGAAATGGACTACTGGAGAAGATCGGCAGGGAAATCCAGAAAAGAGAGAGTAAGGAACGTGGATATCAGAATGAGCTACAGCTAAATGACAATATCTTTCAGGAAATAGAATAAAAACAACTGAAATGGTTTGGACACTTACTTAGGATGGATGATGACCGAATATCGAAGGCAGTGTTTGATTGGGAAATACGTAGAAGGAAGGATGAAAAGAGGGAGACCCAGAACAAGGTGGAAGGAAGGAGTTAAAGAGGCATGACCGGATACGGTCTAACAGAATCGGATGTTAATGACAGAGACAAATGGAGAAACCAGCTTAAGTCGAGAGGACCTACATAACGTAGAATATCTCAACAACAACAAAAAAATTAGGACTTGACGTCTTGTGCTCCCATGCCTGTTTGGTAGATCTATCTAAATTCTTAAAATTAGTTGTATAATTAGTAATTCATATATTGGAACTTTAATTTCTGAGATAGCTCGATAGCATGAATATTAATGTTAACATGATATCATGATGCATTAAATGATGCAACTAGTTGCCTTACATTTAATGCTGACTTCTTTAATGCAACTGGTAAATTTATTAATGCTTTCACATGTCCTTGAACAATTAATTTTCGCTTATTATACTTATCATATACTAGTTTCCATTCAATTTCAAAATGATCATGACTAGGAGTAAGATTTTTAATTACTACCTTAGCCTCCTTTTCTAATGATAGATTTAAGTAATGAAAACATTGAATATATGTTAATGGCGGATTTTCTATATTTAAACTTTTAAACATGTTTCTAAAATCAATCCATTAAACTATCCATCTATAACTGCCATCAAACTTAGGAAGATCTATGGCAGGGAGGTTAATTTTGATGAAACCTTAAAAGAAGAGCTTGAAATATTGACACTATTGTTTTGTTCAATTAACTTTTATAAGTTAGCCTTTACCTTCCAATACTTTTCTTTTATTCCTATTATGTCAATTTCATGTGCTTCAGAATCATCTTGAGTGTATTTCAAACTGTACATTATAATACTACGCTTCATCCAATAAATTTAATCTTGTTTTGTCTTTGTTAAATTTAATTAGTTGAGTTTTGTCAGTATCAATTTTTTCACTATTTGCAAACGTTTGTGCTCAGTTACAGAAGCTTTATGTATGCCTCTTAATTTTTTCAAGGTGTTAATTCGTCAGAGATATATTCCTGATAGCCTGCTTCTTTTTGTGGTCATCGACCGGTTTCGGGCGTTCGCCCATCATCAGGATGCTTTGTCAAAACAATGTGATAAACAGAGTTGCACAGAGCAAATTCAGTTTATACAATGGTTTTTAAAAGTATAGAAGTCTGTGTTATCACACTGTCTGACAAACGCATCCTGAAGATGGGCGAACACCCGAAACCGGTCGATGACCACAAAATGAAGCAGGCTATCACGGAAAATGTCGCTGATGCTTTCCAGCTCTGCGGAACCAACCACCACAACCACAAACTGTTTGTTGATGATTATGGAAAATAATCAAAAGAAAGTGGACTGCAAATAAGTTTATTGTTTGTTCAAATCCGTGGCTCGGATTAATTACAATGTGCCCAATGTAGTGGTAGAAACACATTAGAAATTAGAACTAAAACCAAATTATACAAAGCACAATCACAAAACAAATGCTCTAATTAAGCAAGACTACACACAATAGTGGCCGCTGTACGCTTCTGAGAGAATCTACTGTCACCTTCCTGTAAGAAAAGTGAGCCAGAATCGGCAGTGTTACCCCAAAGAGAAAATAAATATCATATAGGGTTAGTTGTAAAAGTAGCATCATAAAAAGTGACCGACAGCATCACTAATTATCCTGTGAACCTTTGTACATCCATTGGTACAACTATTCTTCAGGTATAACAGTCTCCCTTATTTGTTTAATAATTTCAGAAGACATTATGACTAAATCCACTTTTTATCAACTTTTTTTTTCCTTTAGATTTGTATAATTAATACATTAAATTTACATTTAGATAAAGCGAAAAAAATATTTTAATGATAAATAGACATATTTATCGATTTAGGATAAAAATATTGATAGAGTAATTGAGTCTATAGATAAGCTTACGGTCTATCTATATCAGCAGCTAAGAACAAAATAGATAATGCTAAACTTCGTAAAATAGGCAAATCAGTGTATATTTATAGTAAAAAAGCATTTAGCTACATATATTTTGTATTATAGCTACACTGATGTTGGCCGGTATGGAGACTGAAAACTTGAGATAAGATCAATAATACAATTAAAAAAGACTATATAGATATCGTTCTGTCAACATTGTTATCCTAAATTGTGAAATTAAACACGATCCAATAAAGTAGATAAGCAATGCAAGATAAATTCATATTCATCAATATATTATTATTTTTATCAATAAAGTTTACTTGCTAGAGTAATATTTTTGTATAAATTATATTCAATTTTACTTTTTTAATTTAAGCTGCATCAACATCTATGGTCACTGGCGCCCGGAGCCTTCTCAGTGCACTGCCGGCCTCCAGACAGTGAGATGTAGAGGCACCTAGGAACAGAAAATCTAAGGGCACCAAGGCTGGGCTTGAACCAGGGACCTTAACGTGAGAATCCAGAACGCTATCACTGAGCTAATCCCTCCTCTTATAATTTTTTTTTCAGCTGTCAAAAAGTGTAGTCCGAAGGTGTTGCGATTGCCCCAATAAGTAGATATTTACATATGGTTTTGCTTGTACATCATTTTATATCTTGTTTGTTGTAGAACTATAGCTGGAAAAAACTACATATTTAAATAAAGACTCAATCATATTGGCATCTGAATGACTTATATTATATACCCTGGAGTCTTTAAGTTTGAAGGATGGACGTGTGAAATGTTCTGGTATGTAGCATGTCAATTATTCTTTAAACATTACAGAAACTTTGTAGAATTTGGATATGATCTGAGGTTTTCAAGGAAGTTGATAGAACGCAATTTAGCGAAAGTAGGGCTACAAATGGAAGTTTGTGGACAATATGAAAAGAGTAAGGTTTGAAATCTAGAAGAGGGCGTTAATTATACTATGAAGGATTTTTGATTGCAATATTTTCACGCGTATGTGGATGGATGTTCCAGACAGTATCTTGTGTTGAGATCTTTTCTTTTCAGTCGAGAATCACTTCTTTTCATCGAGTATGAAAATGTGAAATTTAATACCGTATAAAGAAATAATGAATCAAAACTACATAAACTGCAGCAAGCGAAAGTCGTGTGAGTGTTTATTATATATCTAATAAATTCAAAAGATATAAAGTGATGAGAATATTCTGTACATAAATAGTTAACATAATTTCATTTTTTTGGCAAGACTTTACTTTCATTTTGTTGTTGGCTGCTTTAATTGAATTTTCTAGAATTTTAAGAGTAACCTCTTTGAATTGCATTATTTCAAAGTTTTGTTATATATAAACTTCCTGTAAAGTCAGCAATGACATTAGAAAAACTAATATAATAATAAAATACAACACATTTTGTTTATTCTACCTTAGTTTCCAATATTTGAATCTTTAAAACAAACTTACATTGTTTTTAATGATATGTAGTCACCATTAAAGCAATTGCAATTTGTTAATAATTCCAAATTTAAATTGTGATATTTCCAGTAAAGGAAAAAAAAGTTTCTAGTTTCCTTTCATTTACATCCGGTAGGAACTGAATCTAAAAAAATATTTTACATTCGCAATACTGGCCTCTTCAGCAGGGAAAAGACATTTGGTACAATAGGCACAAGAAGAGTCACGGCAGCGCTTTGCCTTTGGCGTTACTTTGTAGTACTAATTGTTCCTCCCTATTTTTTCCCTATGGATCGTTTGAGTCTTAACTGGGTGTCAAAACCTGGCTTTTCGCACCAAACAGAGTCGCTGGCCTTAAGAGACGTCACCAAAGCAACCGCACACGGAGGCTCTTAAGAGAACGTAACCATTGAGTATACAGGATATTCTGGAAACTCAGTAATTAAATATTAAATGTTTTTAAAAAAAATTTTAAAGGCAATCTATTTCTTTTTTGCCATAATGAAGAACATTCACAATTTTTGAAGATTTGAGGATTTAAGGATGAGAGGGTTGTTGTTTGGGATAAGGTCCTCCCATAATTAGCCCTATCTTTGAAATGCTTATCTGGTTCTATAAAATATTACCTTTCTGTAATCTTTCTAGCTCTCTATAACCTTGAAATAAATTACGTAATAAATAATTATGTAACATATTATGACGTACTTTTTATTTTTCTACCTTAATTTCACTTGTGCTTTACATAATTTTACCCATAAATGGAGGTTCCATTTTTTTAATTTCTTAATGCAATTGTCATCATATCTTAGAATTAAGTTTTGAATGGAAATTCTTTTGAAGGTTCTCTGAGTACGTCTCTTTTCAAAAAAACAAAAAAGTTTCAAGCCAGAAGATTTATGGGTGTCTGTAAGTGTGAATAAAAACAGCAAAAAGCTCAAATTTGGGTACTCCGTTAAGTAGATTTCACCAGCGGATTTGACTTAAAGCTTTCGATTTAACTCCGTCAACCAAGTGAAATATTACTGAATGGTTTTCTTTCTCCCGTAAACCTCTTCAATGAATTTTTCTGGAGAAATGTTTAAAAAAAAAAGTTGTAGCTCCTTATATTTGTAGTTGATATAGTTATTGTTGTGGTTGGGTCCCCAGAGTGGAAAGCATCAAAGATATTCGTGATAGCGTGTTTCTTTAAGTTGATGTAGTTAGTTTGAAGAAAATCGTGGCAACACATTTCGAAAAAATCAGAAAACTAGTACTTTGTTAAGGAATTTTGACAGATAACTTCCTGTCAGATCCCATGTTGATGGCCACATGGAATGTCAAGTTTGAACTTTCTGCGATTTTCCGGTTTGCGCTTTGCTGTTCACACTTACACACACACACACACACACACACACACACATAATCACTGTCTGAAAACAATTTTTTCGGTTATAGGGGACCTTAAAACTTATATTTTCCGGTGAAAACTCGTAATATATAATATACATATATATTTATATATAATTATTATATATATATAATTTGAAATATATATAATTTTTTTTTCTTTTCGTTACAGGTAAGTGTTGATTATTTCAAGCCCTTGGAGCTTACTGTGGGTAAAGATTTATTTTTATATTATTTAAAATAATTCATAGGACTAAATTTGATTTCTGTGTTTGAATTTGAATATGAATTTGAGTATAAATTAATAGCATTTTATTTGTTACTTTCTTCAGAAAAAATGATTATTTAAAAATTGATTGGGAAAGCAACAATTTAGGCTTCCCAACTGAAACTTTTACTTATGTTTATCTATACTGTACCCTTCTGTCTAATTTTAAGAATCAAATAAACATAAAATAAAAACTCTACTTTGAAGAAAAATTGTCAGTTCAAACTAGAAAATTAGAGTCCAAATTCTGCCAGATATTTCACTGTCCTTCGCCAAGAACCAAATTCCATAAAACCTAAAATGATGCTGTTACAGTTTAAATGTAAATTAAATGAAATAAAAATTTTCTCTGCTCTTAATATAATTATTTTTTAAATAATTTTCTTATGTAAATATTTTACTGAAAATTAAGTTTTTCTTTCTTTTCGTTTCAGGTAAGTGCTGATAATAATCAAGCCCTTAAGCCTACAGTGGGTTAAGATTTTTTTTTTTTTATATTATTTCAAATTCAAATTCAAATTCTGTTTATTGCTTTTAAAATTACAAATTTTATAGCAAGGGTTCAGTTCCCATAATTAAATAAAATAAAAAAATCCTTTTTGTAAGTTAAAACAAAATAAAATATCTAAAAATATCTTCCTTGTATATAATTTTGTTGACAAAACGTAACTTAATAAAATTAAACAAACTAGAACATTGAATCAACTGTTCATACAAATAATAATCTTCACCTACTGCCTTTTGATAACATACAATTTTACATACAAAATTAACATAAAAATATTACAGTTATATCCAAAAACAAAGAGTTCGTAATTTATTTTTGCAATAATTACCGTTTTACACAAATTGTTTCAGATTTTCTCTTATTTCCAAACATTTTTTTACATAATTATATAGGTTTTTAATGCTATATAAGGTGGTACATTTAAAAATATTCTCTAGTATATCATTTTCTGATTGATTATTTTTTGATTGAATGTGTCTAAAAAAATTTTTTCTATGTATGGCAAAAGTTTTACAATACAATAACATATGTATAATAGAGTCTGGTTTATTATCAATACAAAGTTTACAGTTACTTTTCGGCTGGAATTCATATTTTTTGTTTTTTATTATAATTCTTGGAAACTTTTCGCTTGCTAAACGGATCTGGGAAATTACTTTCAAATATTCTAGTGGAGCATTTATTAAAAGATAGTGTTCTCTGCAATTATAATTACTGATGTATCTAATATAACTATTATATCTTGTATTATATAGTTTTTCTATGTCTTTGCTGTCCAAATACAATTTAAAAGCGCTAATTATGCTGTTTTTCTTCATGTTTACTTCGTTGTAGTCTTGTGACTCCCACAAATTAATTGCACCAATTTTCGCTAATGAGTTTCTCAAATGCTCGCACCAGTTAAAAGGAATTTGGGAAGAATTTACTAAGGCAACAAGTCTGTTAAAACATAGTTTAGGTATACGATCGCTTTTCATCTTAAGCAGAGCCGTCCACCAACCGATCATTCTTTTAAAAATTTGGAAATCAAGGTGTGTTCTATTAGTCTCATGTCTCAGCAAGGCGTCTGGTGTTGAGTTCGGGAGTTGCAAGAGAGATTTAAAAAACTTTACTTGTACTCTTTCGAGCATTTCCCCGTACGGGACTGACCAAATTTCACCACAATACAAAAGGACGCTGCTAACCATTGAATCAAACAGAACTTCCTTGGCTTCCCATGAATCCGATTTCCCTCTAGACAACAAATGCTTTACTTTTGTAGCTGCCGCTATTCCTAATGAGTTAATATGTTCAGCCGCTTTTCGAAACTTACCGCTTGACCCAAAAGTAATACCAAGGTACTTTAATTCATTAACAATTTCTATTTGCTCTTTATTAAAAACAAATTTCTTTTGTTTACCTGGTTTTCCACCTTTATGAAAATATAATATTTTAGTTTTAGCTACGTTAACCTTCAATAAGTTCTGTACACAGTATTTACTAAGAAGATCTAATTTAAACTGCACATCCTTCCAAGAATGCCCCAGGAGTACTATATCGTCCGCATATAAAAGCATGAGCACATCGTCTTTTTCATTTATGCTCACACCTATTGCACCGTGATCTCTAAAGAAGTCTACTATATTGGAGATGTATATAGAAAACAAAAGAGGGCTCAGATTATCTCCTTGAAGCACTCCCTCTGTGACGTTAAACTCTTTTGTTTCCTTTCCATCACTTTCAATAAATATAGTTGCTTTATTATAAATATCTTTCATAATATTAACAATTTTGCCGTAAATACCAACTTTATTTAATTTTTCCCATAATTTAGCATGCGATAAAGAATCAAATGCCCTTTGCAGGTCAACGAAGATACCGTAAACTTTTGCTCTTTTGAATCGCAGATTTAGATTAACTAAAGCGGATAAGGAGAAAACTCCATCTCTGCAGCCTCTTTCTTGACGAAACCCCATTTGTTCTTCGGGAAGTATGCTACCACTTTCAACCCAATCAGTTAATCGCCTAGATAAAATTCTTGTGAAAATTTTGACAATATTGTTAATGAGAGCAATACCTCTGTAATTGGCTGGATTAAGGGCGTCTTCCTTTTTGTATATCATTCTTAACTTAATTTTACCCCAGGTTTCTGGAATTTTTTCTTCTTCCCATATCGTTTTATAAACGTTTAACAGGTAGTGTAACCAATTTGGAGGAAGCAATTTGAAACATTCGTCTGTGATGCCGTCATTACCAGGCGATTTATTAATTTTGGAACTA
Source organism: Triatoma infestans (assembly GCA_011037195.1). Taxonomy (NCBI): domain Eukaryota; kingdom Metazoa; phylum Arthropoda; class Insecta; order Hemiptera; family Reduviidae; genus Triatoma; species Triatoma infestans. The sequence continues at coordinate 431,480 of JAAEAF010000406.1, forward strand.
TCTATGCTACTTATTAACTCTTCCAAACTTAACTCTTTATCCAAGAAAGGGTGGGCACTAAACGTGCGCGAATATATAGTTAGTGATTTCGCATTGTAAGTTCTTTCAAGAAATTCTTCCCAAAGTTTTATTTCGATAGGGCATTTTTTTGAAATTGTTCTATTTTTTAAACTATTAATAACAGACCAAAATTCTTTACCGTTTTTTACGTCTCTTAATTTCTGTTTGTTTGTTTGGAAATAATTAACTTTTGCAGCCAAAACAGTTTTTTTGTACGATTTTTTCGCTAGCAAGTAGTTGACAACACTGCCTTTTTTGTAATTAGATTTCTGGCAACATTTATAATTTCGTTTAACTTGTTTTTTTGCACGGAAACAGTCACCGTTGAACCAAGCTTTGTTGACTCTTACCATAGAATTGCTTCCTTCTCGAACTACTCTCATTCCGCTTTTTGTTAATGCCTCAGATAGTGTAACTATAAAATTTTCATTTAACTCGTCGATTGACGTGCTATGGAAGTAAATGTTAACAGAATTAGCTATAATTTCTGTGAACTGTTCTAAATTTAAAGGGTCTTTATTATAAATATAAAACTTTTTTGAGCTGTCAAGTTTGTTTCGATCGGCTGTGTAAATGTGGGGGACGTCGACACTTAAGACTATTGGCAAATGATCGGAAATATCCGAAATGTTTACAACTTTAAAATCCAAGCACGAATCAAGAAGAACACAGTTAACCCATACTTGGTCTATGACGCTGCACCCATTACGCGCGATATAAGTGTAAGTAGCTGGATAGTCGCTGACCGATCGGCCATTGCATACCCACCGTCCAAAGCTTTCCATTATTTCCAAAACTCTACTTCCCTGGCTATTTCTAACTAAATCCAAGGAACTTCTATAACCATAGAAAGAAGAATTGTGAAAAACTTCTTCATCAAATGAGTTTAAATTAGAAATACGGGCATTAAAATCGCCACCTACTATCAATCCGCAATCACTGTAACATGTAAATATTTCATATAAAACCTGGTTATATTTTTCAAGAATAACATTGCTTAAGTTGGGCCTCAAATACACTGGTCCTATAATAGTTAATTTATTATTAATTAAGCATTTTAAAAAAATCCAAAAATTTGACCGATCAACAACTTCCACCTGCCTAACTGAAGATCTTTTAGTGAAAACTACGATTCCTCCAGAAGGACGGCCTGGTTTCTCATTTTTATCTGCTATTACTTGAAAGTTTTCATATTCAGAGAGAAAATCAGGAAGGTGGAAAATGGTGGTCGCCAACCAGGTCTCACACAAGCCAATGATATCAAATTGCTTAACTGTACCAATATCATCATTACCTAATTCAAATAAATTTCCAAACCCGTTGACGTTCCAGTATCCAATTTGAAATCCATTGTAAGTAGGAGGTCGCCCTTTTTTATTTTTCTTTCTTCTCTGGCGGTCGAAAAAACTTGTCGATTTTTCTAGAACTTATCTTCGTAATCTTCCTCTTTTTGTTTTCCTTACTCACGGTTGATACATCTGTTGCATCTGATTCATCGATGTCCGTTTCTTCGTAAGGTTTAATTCTTTGTGATGTACCTTGATTTGCATTCAAACATTCGTTTAGATCATATTTATCTCTAATTATTTTTGGTGTGGAGTTTTCAAAGGTTTTTACAAAAATTTGGCCATTCCGTACCCATACGTATTTCAGTTCGTTGTATCTTCTGTGGATTCTTGCTTGTCTAAATAACTGATTTAATTCCGGTGATAGGAATTCCGATATGTATACAGAAACATCAGGAATGCCTTCTACAAACATTTGTGAATTCAAGCGTATTTTGTTTTCTCTAAGGAATTTCATAAGCGTTGTTTTATCTTTGTTTCTCAAAAATTTTATTATAACTGGAGGCGGATATTTAACATTTCTACTCTTCATTCGAAAACAGTCTTGTAGAAACTCTGAGTTGTATTCAAAATTGATATATTTACAAATTTTATCAAATATTAAAAATGGGTTTTCATTTTCAGTTTTAGGAAAATTAGAAATTTTAATTGCATTATATCGTGTGAATTGCTTTAATTGAGTTATTTCATTTTTAAGTTGTGCATGTTCCTTTTCTAAATCATTATTTTCTTTCTTTACATACGCAATTTCATGCTTAAGTTGTGCAAGCGATGTTTTTAATTGGTTTTCACAAGATAATACTGTCGAAGAAATACGCTTATTTTCTTCACAAATTAGATCGAACTCTTTTCTCATTGTTTTTATTTCATTATTAATAGAAGCTAGCGAGTTAGATATACCTGTTAATATGGATTCACTAATATTTAGACTGTCCCCACCACTAGTGCTACTTGTGTTTACCTTGTCCGCAGACATCTCTCCTCACTACTCAGATAGATAATAAAAGTGATATTTTTTTTTATAAGTGATTACACAGCTATCAATAAAAGAAATTTAATAAAAATTCACTACACGAAAGTTTATTCACTGAACTTCATGTGTGCCAAATTTGACCACACTACATTAATCAGAACTACTTAAATTCTGAACACTTAAGGAGAGCGATCTTTACACTATCAAATCTAGAACTGAACTCTTTTATATTATTTAAAAAAAAAAAAATCATAGGACTAAATTTTATTTTAAACTAATAAATTTCTGTGTTGTAAATTTAAAAAAAATGAACGTAGTTTCTCTGAGTGGAAAGAATCTTCTGTACTGATGTATCTCTTAGTTGGCTGATCGGCCGGCGGGTACCATAAGAAAAACACTAAAAAATTTTTTTAAAGTGTTTTTTATTAATGGCCCTGGGCCTCTGGGCCATTAATAAAAAATACTTTACAAAAATTTTTTAGTGTTTTTCTTATGGTACCCCCCGGCCGATCAGCCAACTAAGAGATACATCAGATCATTTCTAACGGCCAACAACTTCTACAATTTGATATATATAGAATCTTCTGTATTTACTTCGCAGTATGCAGATTTTGCTTAAAGGATAATTTAGAGATATTAGTGCGTCTTATTTCCTGTTTTAAATTAAATTTTTAACGGTTTGCTATTTGATATTGATCAACATCCATTTTTTGTTTAGTTCATTGCTACACTACATATTGGAATTCTAGAAATTTTGTTTACAGAATATTGTTACACTCTTCCTATGAGTAACGGGGGATTCCAGATTAAGGAGGGGCGAAAAGGGGGAACAGGTAAATAAAAGGAGAAAATTAAAACGAAAAGGGGAAAAGAAAAGAATGAACGAGAGAAAGAAAAAGAAAAGGAGGAAGGAAGCCCAAAAACACGTAAAATAAAAAAGAATAATAATAATAATAAAACTGGCCCTGCCGGGATCGATCCGATTAAACACTGCTTGGTAACCCAGCACCTAGTACCACTCAGTCACTCTACTCGGATCTGTTTTACTATTTGAACTGCTACTAGTCTTTCACCTAATCAACAATAAGAATACATTTTTATACAAAAAAAAATCATACATGTAATTAACCAAAATGAAAAATACACTTTTAAAGAAAAACAAGAAAAAAAGGAAAACGTAATTACAAAAAAATCTGGTGTGAAACACTCACACAACTTTCTCTTACTCCAGTTCTCAAAATGATAATTGACAAATTTTATAGTTTGTGTACCAAATTTAATGAAATTCGTCGAAAACTGAAAAAACTGTTCAGTAAAAGCGCACTTCCGGTTTACTAATTTTCTTGAAACTTGGAATTTCAGCCATCCATTTATTTCTAACTAATTATGTTTGGATGATAGAATTGTATAATCAACTAGGATAGCACTTTAGATGAAAATCTAACCCTACCCCTCCCCTAAAAGTGCCTTAAAAGAATTTTCCCAGAGAAATGTTTTAGATAAAAGTTGTAGATCTTTGCATGTTTAGTTTATATACGAAGTTTCATAAAAATCGTCGGAGCCATTTTTGAGAAAATTTTGAAAAAGTGAATAAATCATTTAGTAAAGTGGTAAAGTAAACGCACTTCCGGTTATCCGATTTTTTTCAAACTCGGAATTTCAACAACATATTTAATTCTAATTAACATTATTTAGATGACAGAATTGTCTAATAAACTGAAATAGCACTTTAGATGGAAACCTAACCCCACCCCTCCCCCAAAAGTGCCCTTCAATGCATTTTCCCGGAGAAATGTTTCAAATAAAAGTTGTAGCTCTTTGTATGTGTGGTTGATGTTTAAAGTTTAAAGAAAATCGTCGGAGCCATTTTTGAGAAAATCGCAAAAAAGTAAAAAATCTAACTAGTAAAGTGGTACTTCCGGTTGAGGAATTTTGACAGATAACGTAGTGTCAGATCCCACGGTGATGCCTAAATGGAATATCAAGTTTCAACTTTCTACGGTTTTTCGTTTTTGAGCTATGCTGTTCAATATATACATATACACACATACACAAACACACACACACACAGACACATTTCTAAAAACCACTTTTTTTGGACCCAGGGGACCTCAAAACGGGATATTTCCGGTGAAAACCGATATCGAAATTTGGCACCGATTACAATAACTCCTCTTACTAGGAGTAAGAGAAAGTAAAAATAAGCAATAAATCAAACATTATAAAATAGAAAAATATTGCAATAACATTATTAAATAGAAAAATAGCCCCTACCTAACCTCTCTCGATTTACCCACTATTTAAGTTTTCTTCTTTCTCTGACCCCCACACTTATTCTGCTGCTCCTCAATTCTTGTTATGCTTGATTTGCTCGTTTTAATAGGGAAGGTAAGCTCCTTCAACAGCGCACCTTTTCACCTGCTAGTTTGACTGTTCACGTGTTTATGATGTTCCTTGCGGCTGGATCTATCCTCTTCCGGGTGTCTTGATACCTTCCGGCAGCCGGGAAATCCATTGATTCGGTGTTTTAGTTAAGTACATAAAGTTTATAACTTAGGGGTCCCCTAATTATGTTGCTCTCAATGCAACCTACACACTGCTATCCCTTATAACCAATTTACACTGCCACCTCAAAATCCAATTTACAACATCTCTTATAACGTTTTTTTTTCTTCTTTTTTTTCTTTCCATCGCCTGCCTACCCTGAACCATTCCTTTTGACTGTAAGTTCTTACTTTTAAAGCCTTTAATAAGTTCCTAATTCCTAAACTCATCTCTAACCTTAATCCTGGACCTATATAACTTATGTTTAAAGAACGATTCCGGGTGGCCAATGACTTCAACTGTTACTCCGTAACAATATTGTGTTTACACAATAATTATCTTCTCCTAGTAGAAGATAATTCTATACCAAAGTTGTTAATTATAAAAGTTCACATTTCATTAAAGTTTACATTTAAATAGTTTGAAGTGGGCACTTGTATAAATTTCTCCCCTTCGAACAATACACAAGGGAAATTGGCAATATCCAACATTTTCTTTTAAATTTCTCTGTATTAGTGCAGCAACGGAAAAAGTACCTCGACAGATATCTGACCCTTGCAGTCAACTCAGACCAATTCGAGGAATCTGTTAACAATGGTTGATATTACTAAATTAAAAATATTTATTATTTTGTTATTAGTTCTTTGCAGTTCAGAGCTTTAGTTTTAGATATTATAATACGGAATTATTGTTTTTTAACTTTAATTCTTCTATTTCTCTTGTTATGTGGATTTACATCACATCTATATACACAATTTTTATACAAAATAATGTAATTTTAAGTTAAAAAGAAGAGAAATTAATAGAAATTATAAGAGAAATTAAGAGAAATATAAATTTTCTATTATTATTATTATTATTATTATTATTATTATTATTATTATTACTATTATTATTATTCTGTTTTCAAGTAGTTGAATTTATTTTGATTTCACTGATGATTATGTTCAAGAGTTAAAGTCCTTTTTGTTGATGTGTTTGCAGTACATGTTTCTATTTGATTTAGTTGTTTATTTCTTTCAGTCAGTTTTGTCTAAGATAAATACTTTTAATTTGGTTTATTCTTTTCTTTTCAGTATTTTGTATGATCTTACTTTTTGTTTCTAGCATTATATGTTCTAGTAGTATTCTATATGTATCAGAACAACCCCTTGCTACAAACTACGTAGTTCATAAGCAATAAGTAAATAAATACTTTCCCTATTTGCTTTTAAAAAATCTGTATTGCTTAAAAAGAAGAATTTGGGATCACCCAAATCATGTGCAAGGGATCTTACTTGGCTGACCCAGTTAAAATCAATATCTTGACATACAGAATCTAGCCTACACTCAAACAAAGAAGGTTTCAGTATTCAATTGTCTGGAAGTTGAACCAGCTTAATCCAGTAATTTACCGCTCTTTTGAAAACCTGATTTGCTAATTGTGGTCGACCTAGCTCCGTCCTAACAACGTAATTTGGAATGTTTTCGGCCAAAGAAAGAGTGATTTCTGAAACCTAACCCGAACTGTTTCTATTACGTCCAAATAGAGGAGTGCCCAAATTTCGGATGCATATAGAAGTGTCGAATAACATCATTTTAGTCTTCCAGCTGTCGGATCGCCCAGTAAATAAAATTTGCCCTTACTTTAGCACTGGTGACTAAGAATTTCTTAACGAAATAGTCTGAAGCTTGTTTGAATTTCCCAGATGCCGTAAAAGGGACTCCTGTAGCAATATCTTCGAGTTAAGCCAAAATTGTTGTTTTAATTTTTTAATCGGTTGGATTTATGAAACACCACCACTTTCGATTTAAAGGGGGTTTAACTGCAGTGAATTATTCATACAGTACGACTCCAAAATTCTCAACTTCCTCTGGATTCCCGTCCACGAATAACTTAACATGACAAGATCGTCAGCGAATAGGAGCATAAAGACATCCCGGAAACTATTAATACTCAATCCAGATACACCCTTCTTTGTGAAATAAGCAATAATATCTGATAAAAAAAGTATAAACAGCGTCGTGGCAAAAGTCCACTTGTTATCCCCATTTCTTAAAAAGATTCTCCGTGCAAAATAATTTTCATACATGCAGTGTCGTATAACAGCTTCAGAATTCTAACTATTTTACCGCTAACGCATCCTAATGTAAATAATTTGTCCCAAAGTAAGTTTTGGTTGATGGAATTGAATGCTTTCTTAAAGTCCTCACTACTGCAAATATGTAACTACTTGGCTTTCGTAAATTACCGTTATTAAGGATATCAATGTAAAAGCATAGTCTACACAACTTCTGTCCCTTCTAAATCCTGTTTGTTTTTCGGTGTTTAGTACTCCGCCCATGCTAACAATCTTCAAGCTAGAATACCCGTAAATAGCTTTGCAATACCCTATTTTATCTTGATTCCATCTGATGGACTTAACAGGCAGTAAATCTTTAACATTTTCATTAATACTAGATACCTGTGGGGAATATTCAGGAAATTCTATAAACACAATACACATTAAATGGTCTAACAAGTCGGAAAGAACTGCAACTGATAAATCACCAAAATGGCTAAAAAACCGGTCATTTATCCAAATTAAATCAACAGTGCTTCTACCAACGGATGATATAAATGTTTGACTTCCAGGCCTATCAGAAATTGATCGCCCATTACAGAGAAAAAGCCCTAATGAATCCATTGTTTCTCTAAGAATTCTACCCGTTTGTTAACAATATCGTCGAATTTTTTCGAGCACCATAAAGAGTAGAATTCTCAAAAATTCAAAAATTTCCCCGGGTAAACTATTAAGATTTCCGACTCGAGAATTAAAATCTCCAGATATTAGTGAAAAATGCCATCAGGAAAACTGTGCGTTATATTTTCTATTGTACAAATTAAGTATGCTACATCGTCCTCTATATTGCTGGTTGGTGGCCAATATATATTACCAATTACAACAAACAGATTACCGATTTTCAAACTTACAAAAATGGAATTAGATTTTTCAATGAGCGTGATTTCTAGAACACTCTCATGGACCAGGTCAACAGATCACCGCTTGACATTTCGGATTATTCTTTACTGAATCGCTCGAAAAATATTTATATTCAGAAAGAATATCTGGCAATAATAAATTGCTATCAATGAGCCATGTTTCAACTAAACATATAATGATATTATTTTGAAATTTATTAATTTCATTAGTTGCTAAATTAAATAAATTACATAAAGATACATTAAAAGTGTTACCAAATTGTTGAATACATTAGGGATAGTTTTCTGTAAATTAATTGCTGGTAGAACTTGGCTGTAATCGTCAGGAGGCTGTCCATTAATATTTTGTTTAGGCTGGCATTGAACTGGCTGAAGAGGATGAGGGGGTTCGAGGACGAAATCGAAAGTGACTTAGATTTGCTTTTATTTCTTCCACTTTTGTCTTCTTGAGTCCTTGCTCGAAATCAGGGTTACCTTTAGTATTCTTTTCTTCTAACATCTCTTCAACTTCGCTGAAGCCTCGTGTTGGCGTTTTTATTATTTAAAAAAGAAAGTAACAAATACTTGTAACTAATTGAAATTTTTGATTCATACAGTAGAGGGCAGGGCCTCTGTGTGTAGCTCCCTCTGGGCTAGCTAGTCTGCCCTACTACCACTCTAGTTCAAAACTCTTTACAAACCACTACTCGCACACCTCACACTAGTAATTCCATCAACACCACGAATGTACCTATCCACAGATCTCTTATACACATCCACTCTCTCTCCCAAAAAATAAACAAATCCCTCAAAAAGCATATCCCCAATCTCATTACAGGCTTCACTACCACTAATAAACTTTCCAAACTATATACCAAACTAAAAGACCCTATCCCTAAACTCAACAAAACCCACACCGTATACAACATCAAATGCACTACACCACTTTGCAATGCCACGTATGTGGGAGAGAGCTCACAATACTTACACAAAAGACTAAAACAACACAAATATGACATCACCTCCAAAAAAATAGACAGCACAACACTTTCCAAACATGCATTATCCCTAAATCATTCCTTTGACCTGCAAAACCCATCCATTTTGACCACACAAACTAATCACACAAAACGCCTCCTAGCAGAATCAGTACATATCCATCTACAACCCAATCCCATAAACCACAAAAAAGACAAAGAAGTCATCTCATCACTCTACAACAACATCCTCCACTCCATTAAGTAGACATATTTGCATCCCCCTAGCCCTTAGCTCCATCACCCTACATACTTTCCCCTGCTAATTCCCTTTTCCTCGTATCTATTCATCAAACTATTCCCATTAATCCGATCCATATTCCAATTAGCTTAAAATCCTTATTTATTAAAAAAATTTTAATTAAAAAATAAAAATTCTACATATATATATATACATGTTTGTTATATTTGTCCTGCTCCTTAGTCCCTTCACTCCAACAATTCCTAACGGTACTTCCCCCCACACTACTTTCTCCGGTTTTTTCCAACCTTTCACTGGTAGTACACTCATAAAACCAGTCATAATTGAACATGTAGTAATAGAGCATACAAATTTTCCGATTCTAAGGTCTGTAGCATTTCCATAATTTTTCTATACGAATATCTGTATTTACCTTTGTAATTTGTTTTAGTTATTTTTCCATTAGAATTTTTTGTTTTTGGTTATTGTTCTATTGCCATATTTTTTTAATTCTGTTAATGTAAGGTAGATTTTTATGTATATTTTTTCTTTATAGATAGCCCCTGAAGATGACAAACAATGTTTGTCGAAACGTCGGGTTATTAATAAAAAACACTTAAAAAATTTTTTTTGTGTTTTCTTATGATACCCCCTGGCCGATCAGCCAACTAACAGATACATCTGATCATTTCTAACGGCCAACAATTGCTACAATTTGGATGTAAATCCTTTTTCCTTACTCCATTTCATCTTGAGTACGATCATGGCTAAATCTTTAATTTGTCTGCTGAAGTATCTCTCTTTTTTAAATATATTCTGTTTTAATAAATTACGATTTAAAGATACAAGGATTGGTTGTGGACCCACATTTTTACCAATCCTATAGCAGTTATTAATATCCTGTTCTGTTAATATAAAATCGGCTTCTGCACATAGTTCCATCACCTTTTCGACGACATCTACTTTATCTACAGTAGGTATATTGTATATATAAGAAAGTTGTTTCTCCTTACTTGTCTGTTTAGTTTTTTAACTTCTTCAGTTAAACGATCATTTTTCTCTTCTAATTGTTTATATTTCGATTTTAACTCACTGAATTGTCCCACTATATCCTTCATCAATGTTAATGTTCTTTCTAGAGTTGCTTTATTAATTCCTTTTGTTTCTTCTAAATTCTTTCTTATTTCTGTCATTATATCTTCGTTAGTTGCCATAATACGTTTTTGACTATTGTACGTATTTACACCGAACTATGAGTGTAAATAATAATAAACAAACACTATTGAGAGCACTTATAAAGGTTCTTTAAAAAAACACTCTTTAAAGTTACTGAAATCAATACATCTTGCTTTTAAACTGCAACTAGCAGATTTAAGTTTGATTAATGTTTTTAATTAATAATTAAATGGCAACCCATAGAATAATCACCAAATTTAACAGAGTTAATCACAAACACTAGATCAAACCATATGACAAAATTCAGAGGAAAAGAGTGATTTAAACCACACTAAAAGTGTAAAAAAACAAAAGAGCGATCACGAACACTAGTTACAAGCTGCAACCAGATATATTAAGTTATTTTGTTTCAAGCTAAATTAATTTAATAATTTTTATAATAAATAGTAATTTTTTAAATTTAATTTAAGGCGCGTCAACATCTATGGTGCTTCTCTCGTTATAAATAACACTGCCCATCACCGGTCAATGAGCTGTAGAGGCTCCTAGGAAGAAAAATCTAAGGGCAGCACTGAACTCGATCCCGGGACTCTGCGTCGGAGTCCAGTACGCTAACCACTTAACTATTCCCTTCTCTCTATAAATAGTATATTATATATAAGAGAAAGTTATAAAATATAAAGTTTTATATAGGTATAATTAGTGTTTACAAGGTGATGAAATTGTCAGTTGCAGTAGTTCAAGACTGTGTACAATATATGCGGTAAATCAAGTAGGTATTTCTACAAAGATATTGCGAATCTAATATCTCTTTTTATTATACCAACGTTCGATTTTTCGTTTAGTTTTTAACTTAAGAAAACGTATGTTTATTTTTCAACCAAATAAGGGGTCTCCAAAAAAAATTACATATTTTTATTTAACATTCTGGTATCTTTACCATAAAATGGTTTGGTAGGGTATAGTTGCTACAATCATCACACTCAATAATTTTCATTGAAATCATTACATGATTAGAAGTTTATGAAATCAGAATTCCAAAATAAAGTTCTTCATGCCTTCTACAACATGATTCAACTTCTACAATTTCTTTTTTCAAGAGATTATTGAAATAAAATTATATAGATGAAAGAGTTTCATAACATACTGAAATGGCTCTTTAGTGGAAAGCTTTAAGCAAAGATAACTTCCGAAGAAACCAATTTTCTACAAACTTGGAATCCAGCATCACATTCAATTGTAATTAAATATACAGATGATAAATTGATATAATAAACTGAAATAAAATTCTGGAGAAAAGCATAACCCCTCCCAACAAAACCACGCTTAAATGAATTTCCCTAGAAAAATATTTCCAATAAAATTTAGCTCTTTCTAAGTGTTAGTGCCGCAAGTTCAAAGAAAATTGCCGGAGCCATTTTCGAAAAAATCGATGTAATAGGATCCAAAGAGAGGGATCCATAGCAGAGAGAGAGACAAAATGACAGGACCACTCTCTCGGACTAGAGTGGGAGAAACTGCATAAATACAGCGAGGGAGATATACGAGTCAGATATATAGCAGAGTTCACTCGGCAGTCACAACGTATCATCTACCTTACTCTTTACCTCTCTACCATTTTCTGTTATTTTAGTGTAAAGTCCAGGCAGTTAGTGTCATTATACAGTAGTGTTCAGCGATATCTAGTTTATTAATCTGAACCAAACCATTTTCTCTCCTTCATCATACCCATTATAATCGATAAACTAAAAAATACATTCAGTAACGCTTTACTTCCGGTTGACCGATTTTGTTAGAAACTTTGCCAAGTTCCATGACGGGCGAAATATCAAATTTGACCTTTCTACGAATTTCTCTTTTTGAGTTATGCTGACCACACACACACCAATTTTAAAAATCAATTTTTTATACTCATAATACGTCAAAACGCATATTAACATCAAAACATGTTATTTTTTTTTTTTTAATGAAATTTGACATGATTGCAATACTAATATGTTCGGTGAAGCTCATCCTACTATCAATCACTACTCGTCAATCCAAGATATTTTTGTAAAAACAGTTTCCTCGCGACTCCAGTAAGGAAAACCACGGATTCACATAAAAGCTGCTTTTCATAGCAATAATGAAGTTGCAGTTAGTCTTCTTTCATATACTTTTGCGTTTAACGGACTTCGCACCAAAACCCTACCCACTAAAACTTCCCGTCATCTGCAAACCACTGGCCCGAAACGTTTTTCACTTTACTCAGACAAGGTCCATACTGCACCCTCTTTCCGTTCGATACCTTTATTTGCTCGGTACTTCCTGAGCATAATGTGCAATGCGACTCCGAGTGACTACTCTGTTTACCATCTTCACTTCAGCCTGTACTTACACACTAATCTAACCATTCTAACCTATTACGTCTACAGCCTAACCTAATTCTAACCTAACTATTCAATTAAGTTAACTAATTCTAATTTAACCCTACCCGTTAACTTATTAAACTAAATTACAAATTACTTAATACCTACTAACTGAAGCGCTATTAACTACTATCGACTAATCATCAAGTTTCGAGATAAGTAAAAAGACCAAGAGGGATCCTCACACAAAAAAATGTTTGCGTAGCCTCGAAGCCTATCTGCAAGTTCATCCAAATTAACAAAATCGACATTTAAACCATAACTTGCAACAAAATATCAACACATTCAGATGGCTAATCTGCGCGCACACAAGGCCAAAAAAAGAAAAAGAAAAATCTGTTGCAATACTAACATGTGATTTTCAATCCCAATTAATTACATTAATTTCAAGTATCTAAATTTGTTTATCATCTGTTAGTTCGATCTTAAAATCACTTTCGGTTTAAATTTGTAATTAAAATCCAAAATTTAATTTAAATTATTTTACTAAATTTCTTGGTGAACTTTTAAAAATAGTGTTTTTTGCTATTTTCTTATAGAAATTGAGAGTTGTATAAACAAACATGCAAAAAGTCAAAGTTAAAAAATTTAAAGATAAAGACTTGTATGATCGTGTCCGGGAGATACGGCTGAAATTGCTTGCAAGACCAAAAAAGCTTGGTGTAATACCTCAAGGGCTTGATTATGTAAGTAAACACCAAGTTGAGTTAGTGTATCAAAATAAATATTGTCAGAGACATAAAATTTGGTAAAAGTGGAGTTTAGCACCTCTGCTCATCAGCGACTTCTAACGGCAATTTTACAAACTGTATGAGCCTCGTCTAACATGACACTTTCCTAAATATGGAATTTAAATTTATTTAGCGGGTTATTTCTTGGATGGAAGCGCGAAAGAGGAAATAAAATAAACATAACTATAGTGGCGCATCGGCCGGAAATCATTTTTCGAATCATGTACCGAAAGTTTACCATCATCTCTTTTACAGCTTCACATAAGTGTATTCGTAACTACTCTCATTTCATTTTCCAGTTCCACTTGTTTTCTGAAATAGGAACAAATTAGATACTCAGCTGTCCGAGTCGAGACTGGATGTGAGTATCTAGGAACACAAGATCGCTTGTCTGAATCATGTCAACGGTTATTGGCTTCGATTCAACCGGTTACGATTCAAAAGGTTATTGGCAGGCTTTATTATTTTGACAAAGCTAGCGTCATCAAGGACTAAGGCCTGCCTGACCAGACGGCAATATTTGCTTACTGCCGTTCTTCGCCTTGCCTAGTAACTGTAACTCCCCACTTTTTCTCATGATGCTGGAGTAACACTGGGCTAATGTATAGAATACGCATCACCTTTTTTACTTTTTCTTGCTGCTGCCTTACGTTAGTGTCAAAACTGAGTTTTCATCGGAAATATACGTTTTGAGGTCTTTTGATTTAGAATAGATTTAAAAACCTTTTAATTAGTTTTTAGACAATTGTGTGATGTGTATGTGGAAAACGGAAAATCGCAGAAATCTGAATTATATTATTTCATTTAGGTTCTATCAGACAGAGGACGAGACAATAAGGTTTTAGTCAAAATCAGTCGACCGGATGTACCACTTTACTAGATAGAATTTTCATTTTTTATTTCTCGAAAAAGGCTCCAATGATTTTCTTTAAACTGGCATATCAACTAATGATATAAAGAGCTACAACTTTTATTTGAAACATTTTTCCAGAAATGTTCATTTGATGGGTACTGTGGAGCAAGGGTAGGTTGAAGGAACGCTGAAAGAACAGAAGGCATGAGTAGGCATAAGGCTTTCCTCTGTAGTGCCATTTCAATATATTAAACGGTTCTATTATCTATATAATATTAATAAGAATTTAATGTTTAGTTAAAATTCCTTGTTTGAAGAAAATCGGTTTACTGGGAGTAAGATTTTATATTAAATTTGGGAAGCGAGAAAGTCAGTTGAGTATTCCACACTAGATTGTTTCCATATTTATCCGTGTTGGAACGATGAAATTTTTTGACATGGTATGTCACAATATGTATTATTTCACTTCCAAAAATCACTTACATCAAAGATTTCAAGAATATATTATAAATTTTAAAATCTAAAAATGCAGCCATAAAACTGGCTGAAAGATAGTAATAACCGCTATGAGTTTAAGTTTGAGTCACCAAATACTAATGAAAATAAATAATAAATTTTTGGCTAAACTTTACTTATGGTCGGCCCTCATGACAGTAAGCGGCGCGAATTAGACCAGTTACTTATGGTCGGTCCTCATGACATTAAGCGCACGAAATTAGACCAGTGTCAATTATTGTCGTGGATAATGTCATTTTTTGGGGCCCACGGAAGTCCTGAACAGTTTACCGGGAGATTACTGAAGAACTGTAAAATATTGATAAGCAGTTCCCGCTGCGTGCATTACATACACTACATTCAAGGGACTACCATAAGTACATTTTTACCAAATATTGTTATCCCTGATTTGAATATTAGGAGTATTAACATTTTATAGATTTTGAACATTTTTACAATATCTATATAAATTACTATTTATTTTTTGACAAGTGATTAATGGTAATTCTTAGCTCCAATAAGTGTGAATTCAAATTTAAAAAGCTGGTGAGAAACGCTCACACGACCTTCTCTTTCTGCGCTTTACAGAATCATATTAACGAAATGTCTTCTTTCTGATCGATTTCATGTTCAATAGAAAATCATGCCAAGTACTTTCAATCAAATAAAATATTGAAAAAAAAACTTACCAATGTAAATCACTAACACTGAGCAAAATCAACTTTCCTTACATACGCGCTCGAAAACAACTGAAAATTTCGGTAGATTACAGTGTTGGCTGGTGGCCGTCACTGACTCAAAGAGAACCTTCGGATAATTACAACGTTACTGTACTGTTTGTTAATTGTTGCGTATGAAGTTATTATTTTTACTTTTTCGCTTTCATTTTGGCCGGCCCCAAAAGTTGCCGCTCCGTGCCGTCTTTAGAGCCGGCCTTGGCATCCTCTCATAATTTTAGAATCTAGTTAATAAACATTATTAATAAAACATATTTTAACATAATAATAGAATTGAACAAAATAAACAAACTTCATTTAACCAAGAATAGAGTGGCTCATGATCAACAGAATTTAGTTTAGGTTAAAAATTGATGTGAAATATAAAAAAGGCCTTTTTTCCAATGTTCAAATTAGAATCTCTTATTAATTGCAAATTTAACCTCACTTAATGGCAGCTTGTTGCAGTGGCCGCCACTAACTGGTTCTGTCGGAGACTAAAATCTTCTTGTTGATTCGTTCAAATATAAATATAATGAACGATACAGAAAAGAAAGTAGAAAAATAAGAATGGTGCTTGTTCTTTCCAGCAAGAAGTCTCTAGTAGGCCGCCAAAAGCTGCATTAACCTTTGTTCCAACCGAAAGACTTAAATGCTTGGCATCTCTTGATCCGAAAAAAGTTAGAACTAAATATAGACCACCGTATGTGATCACTTTTTCTATTAAATTATTGAATTAGTCTTATATAATCAGATATAACTGGCTAGAAGGTACTAATTTTTTGTTTAAATTTTATTTATTATTTTTAGTACGCCTAAGCTACATTATGTTCCAAGTCATACCTTGCTTTATGTTCCTACACAAACATTAGAACGTCTGGCAGTCCGAGCGAGCAGAGAACCCAAGTAAGATAAAGGAATATTTTTATTTGGAAAGTCTTGAGTTTTGTTGGACAAAATGGCTGATATTGATTCCAAGTACTAATACATATAGGGGTGCACAATGGGCCCAGCTGAGGTCTAAGTGCTGAACCTCCATTTGGAGGCCTCGAGTTTCTAGATTAGAGAACCTTCATTTAGCGCTACACACTACGGCTACCCTTTCCTATTATTTTTAATCGATACATTACTATGACAAAAAATTGTTTTTCCTTTATCTTTTTAACTTATTTTTTTATTCTTTCAAGCTTTATTTCTATTCTTCTCACCATTATTTTACTTCTATTTCCTGCTTTTTATTTTTAAACATTTCATCATTTCATAAATAAATTCGCCCAATAGTCACTTCGACCATGTTATTTCAAAGACAGAAACTGAATTTCACAAATCTAACACAAATACAATATTTCCTCTTAGAGGACAAGGAAAAAAAATCACGTATTCCAAATATTATATCATTAAAATTCTGATTTTCGAAATTAAAGAGCTACTTATGGATTCGTTGCAAAAACACAACTGATGAATTCTTTGGGGAATGATATATTCTAGAATGTAAGTGTTCACTAACAAAATCCTTCGCCTAAGGAAAAGGCGAAGCCGCCGAGCAGCAAGGTGGTATAGAAACTGTTGCGAAGCGCAAAGAAAAAAGTTCAATCATTTAAAAATGTTATTAAGATGAGGTGGGTACAGTGTAATTACATTAACTATCGATGTTGTGTAGTAAGTGTTATATGAAGGTTAGTACTTAGTAGGTAGGAGCGGTGTCAGCCATCTTGACCAACGACGCCCAGTTTTACCTTTTATTTTTATGGTAAACAATAATTTTGTGAAAGAAAACATTTATTACAAGAAGCACTTACGTTTTATTAAAATAATAATTGAATTATTACTTTTTTAAACTATTCTCTCCCTTTCTGGAAACTAACAGTAAGCTAATTGCTGCTTGACAAGGTTGCTAACCCAGTTAAGTTCTCTTAGATTAGATGTCGACAAATTTTAACTGGTAAGAGGAAGTATTGTGATCGTGTCAAATTTTTGATATCGAGTTTTCACTGGCAATACACGCTTTGAGATCCACTAGGTCCCAAGAAGTGGTTTTCCGTTATTGGTGCGGGTGGGTGTGTTTCTGTTTTTTTTAAAATAAAGTTCCATTTCAACATATTCTATTTGCATATTACATGCTATAATTATAAGTAACTAATTTTATAATAATACAGAATAGAGTATTTAAGTGTGCTTTTAAATCAAGTAAAATTAAAATAAATGAAATTTAAAATATTAAATATATATATCGTTTATTTTTCAACCATTTTATCATTATTAATCATATAACAATCTCCTGGAATTTCCAAAACAACATACACACTAAGACACGGTTTTCCCATCCGCTCTCCTAGCCCTTTATAAACCTTAACCCATCCAATGTCCGTAACACTTGGTGATGGTATGTCACAGGTTAAACTAGATTAATTACTACTGAAATTCTAATTGAAAATTTTTGTAAGTACATTTCCTAAGTTATTTCCATACTTTACTCTTATATATGCCACATATTGTCAATGTTTTAATAGTTGCGATTTAGTTTAATATTGATCTGTTCTACAACAATAGTTTAAAATAAATTTAAATGTGCTATTTATATAGTTTATTTTTAAAAAAATTTATTTTGAAAATATTTATTTTAAGTTCATATTTTATGTTGTTTCTATTATTTATTGATTTGTATTAAAACCTTTGTACAGATCCTGAAGAAGGCAATAAATTTGCCGAAACATCGGTAGACATTTAAAAAGAGTTCTTTTGTATGACCGAACCCAACATCCAATTTACAACATTGAATACGGCGGTTGTAACGAACGCCAAAATCATTGATATAAACGATATAAGCAGTTCTGAAAATCTAGACCAATATTGATTTTTTTGTTTAGTTTGTGTTAATAAAGATGATAGGTGTCAAGTTACTTTCTTTATAGAGTGACACCAGATGAAGAGAAAGAGTTGGACGAGAGGCAACATGAAATGGAATTGAAAAAAATTGTGTGCTGTAGACACAGAGCCCGGTGGTTGAAGATGAGGGCTGGACCGAAGGGATTGCCAAAACGGCACAAACATCCTGTAGATGTAGTGGTAGTGATACATGGCAAGAAATTATTTATTAGAGAAGATCAGGTATGTTCGGAAAATTATATAAACCATATTCCAGGGAGAGTTTATTATTTTTTTTTTTTACAATGTTCACTTTCTCTTAGTGCTAAAAGAAAAAAGAGAAAAAGAAAGGCAATGATTGTTTGAGATTTTGAGTTTGATGAAATGTGACTTTTTGAACAAGAAATTCATGTTTTGAGTTGCTTTAGGCAAGAAAAAATTCAACCTTGATATTTCTTCTAGATATTGCCAGAGCAGCAGTGTTACGGTCAAATTTGATTAACCGGATGTGCAACTGACTTATAGTTTTCGTTTTGTTTTTAACGTAGAATACGTCTTTCACTTCGATATGTAGGGGACTACTTTATCGGAGAAAGTGTTACCAAGCCTGGTGTTAATTAAGTTTTTATTTAAATATTCACTGTTGCGTGTTTCTATGGAACTGGCCAGCTATTGGTAATTTTCAAAAAAAAAAAAATTGAAATTTTATAAAAACGCCGAATAAACATGCACTCAGTAGAGCAGAAATCCAAAAAAACGGGCAGACAACGTTTAAAGGAAAAGAAGCAAGATACACTGGCAGTTAGTACTCCGAAGTGGATATTTGTATTTTTGTGGTAAGCTTATATATCTTTAAAAAAAAAAAAAATGAAGCAGACAGCGGAAACCACAACCGTAAACGTTAAACGCGTAGAATAAGTCGAAGCAAATAGAACCTTACGTCTAGATCAAACAAAAAATGAAGCAGACTTCGGAGAACCCAGCCGTCTCCGGTTATTATTGTTTGATCTTAATGTAAAGTACTATTTGGGTCGACATATTCTACGCCTTTAACGTTTACGGTTGCGGTTTTCCACTGTCTGCTTCATTTTTCCTTGTTTTTTCGAAAACAATTGTGTTAATTCATTCAATAATCGGAAACATATGTTTTGAAGGTCCCCCGGAGACGAACAAAAACGACTTTTTTTTTCAGGTTTTCTCATACGATTTTTGAGAAACTTGTTTCCAAGTTAGAAAACTTGGCGGCACACGATAAATGCCTATCATTTTTGTTGGAAAACATTACTTAATGGAAAATTGATTCGGGCGGTTCTGGTGGAGTTGCATCATTAAGCAATCTTGTAATACTTAACATTCATTGTATGGTTCTACCATCTATTTAATATTTGAAGCAAATCTTTAATGAAAAGTGCAATTTCCACAAAATGGGTTTCGTTCCTTTGTGGGGCGAGGGGAGGATTTTCTCAAAAAAAGAAAAGAAAAGGCTATAACGATTTCCTTTAAACCTGAAATGCTAACTGCAAAGATTATCACTTTTATTAGAAATATTTTTTGGGAAGAATTGATTTTAAGGAGTACTGTGGAATCTGTGACTTTAGATTCCTCTGTATTAGTGTTTCAATGACATGATCAGGGCGCTGTCTTGGACTAATAGTGTAATTACATTCCATTAGCACTACCTCTACATACGTAACCTAACCTGTATATATCAATACAATCTCTATATTTAAACTTTGATTAAAAATTCCAAGTTAGAAAACAAATATATCAATTTTATAATTGCAGTGGGAGAAAGTCATATGATCCACAATTAGACCTCGTTTTGTAGGCCGCAGCGGAATGAGGCCCCCCTCCCCCCGCTTTTATTCTATCCTATTCTAAGTCATATGAGTGTTTCACGTCATTTTTTTAACTTTTTTTTTTCTGGAAAAATCTAGAAAGTTTGACTTTCCTCTAAAGTGCAATTTTAGTAACTGTGTGGTTCTCCCAGCTATATAATAATAAGTTATTTAAGTTGTTAAAACTTCCAAGTTGGGAAAATATTTCTCATTTGGGAATTTGGAAAAGCAGTATGTGAAAGATTAAATTGTTAAGTGTTTGGCATATGAAGATTAAACTTCAATGTAATCTTATATGAAAATTAAACAGCACTTGGATTGTCTGTCCCAGATTTTGGCATGTTGTAAAGCAAAGTGAGAATTAGTTAAACTCTCTTTCCTCTGAAATTAGGGCCCAGAATGTACAAGCTACTTCATATGAAACGGATGAATATTTATTTATTTATTTACTTGTTGTTGACAACTAGGTTGAGCTTACATTTTACATATAATCAGCTGTTCAACCATTCATAATCATGCTATTTACTAAAATAAGAGTATAATAGTAACGGTTGAATAGTAATGTAGGAAAGTTTCTTCGAATCTTTGCCGATCTAGTTTCACTATTTGAATTGGATTTAGAATTGAAAGTAACAAACATCCAAGAAATTCCTCCAATATCTGGTAACAATAATTTTTTTTTTCCTACGCCATGACTTCGGCTATTCAGCCATTCAGCGTCGCGCGACCCAGTATAAAAAACTAGATTGCGCTGGCGATTGATGTTGTTCGTTTCGTGGGATATCCAGGGGGCACGTGAGAACAATCTCGGACGCGAACTTCACCCACTGGTAACAATAAAATAGAAATCAGTATTTGTAGCGCACTGGACTCCCACGCCGGGTTCGGTCCATCTGTGCTGAGATTTTCTGTTCCTAGGAGCTTCTACGGCTCACTGTCCGGTGATGGATAGTGTTGTCTGTGAAGAGAGAACACTGTCCGGAGGCCGGCAGTGCACTGAGAACACTCCGGGCGCCAATGACCAGAGATGTAGACGCGCATTAAACTAAAAAAACTTGTGAAATACTCACACTATTTTCTCTTACTGCAATTAATATAATTCTAAAATTGACAATATTCTTTGAAATTGGAATTTTTTTTCAGAGCTGTAACATAAATATAGAAGGGCGAGAGTTTGCTTGCATGTGGCGGGCACCCCCTGGCTCATTGTAATGTAGTGACATTTTAGTCCAGTAGACAGCGCCAATAACACTGAATGAACTCAAATAATATTTGAAATTTAACCCACAAATTCCGCGGAATTCTCTAAAATCAGTAAAAGTAAACTCCCTAAAATCACAATAAGTGATAAATTCCTTAAAATCACAATAAGGTATTCATGTGTGTACGAAGTTTAAAGAAAATCGTTGGAGTTGTTTTCGAGAAATTGCGTAAAACCGAAAAAAAATTCATTAAAGTCGCATTTCCGATTAATGGATTTTGCTCGAAACCTCTGTGTCTGATACGATGGTTAGTACCAAACGGAATACCAAGTTTGAACTTCCTAAGATTTTGAGATTTTGTTGACACGGATCATTCGCTAAGAGAATTTTCGCTCAAAACATATATTTCCAGTGAAAAACTCAATTTTGAAAATTTGAAATGATCGTCGTATTTGCCCTTACTCACAGTAAGAGAAAGTACAAATTTTTAATTTAATAAAACAATACACACATTTCCAGTTGGAAGAATTTATGGCAAAGAGTTTACGCCAGCGACGGGCTAAACGTCCCATAGATTGGAAACGAGTTGATGAACTTGCTGTTCCTACGCAAATAAGACCTAAATACAAAGTAGTACCAGTGAAAGATACTTATTTTGTGAGTTTTCCTTTATGTTCTGATTACTGTTAATAATAAATTCCTGTTTAAATTGTTTTATTATAAAAATATTTTTGGCAAAACTTGGCCATAAGGAGTCGGCATAATTATTTTTACTTGGAATCCAGTAACTTTTACTTCCAATTTCTAATCCAGTATCAAAATTCCAGCCGGACATTGCGGCTGTATATATGTGTACTGAGTATAGATTGGAAAATTCGAATTGCTCATATATTCACTGGATAGTCAGGAAATACTTAGATCACTTAAGATATAGCAGACTGATTCTCGGCCGGCATTGGACTGTCAAAGTGAAGAGATAGGCAACCGGAGCATTCTGATTATAGTTTGGCTGCCAGAACTCACTGGATAATTAACTCGAATTGGCGGCAAAGTGCTTATTTTTGCCCTTTGGCAGCTTGAACCATGGCTTGATATCGATCAAGCTATATTTATCAGTAAACAGACTCTGTGGAATTGCTTGCGAAATGAAGTAAAGGTCTCCACCTTTACGAAATCTTATAATCAGAGTACCAGTTCCTTCCTAGAAGATTCATTCAATGTTATCAATGACCATTTGATGTCTGCGTTCTTTAGCTTTTAGTAGGGCTGCACTTTCAACCATGTTAATGATAACCTATAATATGACATTTTAATTTAAAGAAAAAAAAAAATTCCATGAACCACCAATTCTTTGATTTCAACCTTCAAGGCAACTGTAGAATACAACAACAAGAAGACCCAAGTTTTAGTAATCCAGGAGTCATCGTTGGATGACCTCCGTACAAGCTATTCAGTAACATGATTCAGTATCCTTTGATATTTTTGTTTCTTAATTTAGCAAACACGTGAAAGAAATCTTAAGGCACCATTGTCGAAACGGATGGGTGAACTGTATCAACCGAGAGTACTACCCGATGAGGCTTTGTTGGATCTAAACTTTGAGCCGTTTACTGTATCCAAAGCTGCTCTTAAATATAAAGGTATGTTATATTTTTAGTAACTATTTTATAAATTTCACCTGAAAAAGCCAATCTCATTTGAAGACATATGTTTAACATCTGAACATGATATTTATCATATCAGCCTGTTGTTTTCATTAGTTCTTATCAGATTCGGATTTTCTTCCATCAAGTTCTTGTGAGACACGAACTAAAAAGGTTTCTGCCACATCTACACTGATTGATTGTATGTTAACATTACATTATGTATTATATTCAAACATTTCTATGTTTATATGTCATATAAATCTCCCTCATACATAATCAATCAATCAGTGTAGTGTAGTGCTGTGTTGTATGTGGAGATCATCTCCTCCTCTCAAGGTCTCTACACAACTTGATGAACCAGACTCTAAGGTTGAAGAAAAATCCGTAACCGGTCCGACATGCCATGAGGGATAAAATCTTACTGATTAAATTATCTAGCATTACAGATCCATTCACATATTCAAATATATTAATTTGTAAATGAGTAAAGAACGATAAAAATCTGGGATGAAGTATATAGAGCAACTCTCTGCTACTCACAAATCTGACCTCTTTCTTTCAACTTCCAATTGACAAGGTTTCATAAAATTGTAATTTTTATAGCATATTTAACAAAATTAGTGTTGTGATCTTTTAGGTTTCCGCGGTCATTTTCATGAAAAACACTTGAGGAGTTTCCGGCGGACTCATCCGGAAACTCAATGGTTCTTCATAATTAGTATTATTTCAAAGACTGAATAATAAATTAGTTTGAAAATCCGAATCTGATAAGAGGAGAAAAGACTAATGATTAATAGTTCGGTTATAATTTCCATAAAATCAATTTTTTCTGAAAACATTTGAATATCAAATGAGAGGCCTACAAGTCTATCGTGTGTAAACACCATTCACAAAAAAAGTTGAAGCAATTTGCGACTAAATTGCGAAAAACTAAAAATTTTCAATAATGTGGCCTTTTTTGTATGACGACGGTTTCAGATCCGAAACCTTCGTGTCAGATCCTTTAGAAGTTTTCAAATTGGATAATAATTTCAACCTTTTTGCGATTTTCCGTTTGTGAATAAAAGGTTTCGCACACAGACTATTCGTTAAAACTGTTTTTTTTCGGACTTGAAGAATTTCAAAATATGCATTATGGTTGAACTTGCGATTGTTTGTAATTTCGAAAATTACAAACGATTACAATACTTTCTTTTTTTGTACAACTTAGAATTAAAAAAATCTGGTATGAAACACTCACACGTCTTTCTCTTACTGCAATTTACACAGTTAGTAATGATATTTATATTTATAACACTTATTAGATGTTTATTTATTCAATGTTATATCAATTGGGGAATCTAAACTTAATATTATTTTATTTATTAATAATTTGCCTGCGGGGAAAACCCCATACAAATAGAGTTTGGTATATACATTGAATCCTATAAAACAGTTAATCTATTCATTTAATATAAATGATCTAATCTGCAAACAGTTAACAATATAATAATACAAATCTGTTATTTCTTCCACAGTGTTAATGCTAATATATTTGGAAACAACTCTGAGGTTGAATTTACAGCTCGTGCGATATAATGTTTACGGAGAGGTTCATAAACTGGACAGACAACAATCAGATGAAATATGTCTTCAGCAACGTTATAATTACATACTGTTCACAACTCGTTAGGTTTAATAATATAAGTAGTGTCCTTAAATGTTATTTTGACCTGATGTGTGCCAGAAAGCCTCAACTGTGTGAACACTGTTACTATATTAAAAGGCAAGTTGAGACTAATGTAAGCTCTTTATTACAAGTCATAGTAAATAGATTACTATAAAAGAGACTATATTTTGCTGTGAGCATTGATTCAGAATCATTATTTCCCAGAAATTGTTTAAATTTATTTATTGTGGATTCAGAGGACAGGATCTGTTTCTGATAAAATGGAATTTTACCCAATTTGGGTGAGTAGGTTATCGATTTGAGAGAACCACTTAAATTTTCTAGAGCTATGGTAGTTGAAATGTACATATTTAAGCTGCATAAAACATATTTTTGGAAGCCTGTTGTCTCCCATACTCGGCAATTTATTAATCCATGTTAAGGTGTGTTTTAATACTCGATAGCTGGAATTATCCAGGTTAAATGCAGTGCGGATTAGCCATGCAGGGGTGTTCTTATTTAAGGAGAATAACTTTTTATAGAACTGTATATGCGTTTTTTCTATTATCGGAAGATAGCGCAGTCCCCATAGTACAGTGTGCTCAAGAAAATCGCATCATTCACCCTGAACCTGCTTTTCATAGACGTAATTCATCCCTTCCGACACAACTTCAATACAGATTCTACAGCAGAGGAGGCTCTAGATGCGGCAAATTTGGACTCAAAGTGAAAAAGACCGGAATCTGAGAATTTGACCCCTAAATAGGTATATGATTGGGTAAGTTCAATTTCGTGTCCTAAATAGTACATTTTTTTAAGTTTTTTGCACGGCCTCTATGGAAATACATAATTTTTGTTTCAATAGAGTTCAACTCTAGGCATTTAGCATTGGCGTAGCTAGCAAGAAAATCCCGTTTTTTTGTTAAATCAGGCAGAGAGTCAGCTAAAATTACACTGTCATCAGCATAAAGAGAATAGAACATCAGTATCTGAGGTGACTGGAATACCCGAGGCGCCCTACGCTCTAAAGAATTCATCCCCGTCGCCAGTGAAAAGGCTAAACAGATAACCAGAAAGTACCTCGCCTTGGAGTAGACCTTTGGGTACTCTTACCTCATCAACCACCGCCACCACTTTTTATCCTTAAAGTTGCATTGTCCTAAAAATTTTTAAGAATTCTTATTACTTTACCACTAATGAATGCCAATACCATACAATTTGTACCATAGCAAGTTATGGTTCACACTGTCGAAGGCTTTCCTGTAATCTACAAAGATAGCAAATAGATAATACTTTTTGTACTCAGTTTTTAGATCAATTAAGGTTTTCAATATAAATAAATTATCCAAAGATGAGCGTCTTTTTCTAAAACCACATTGAGTTTCTGGTAATGCATTTACTTTCTCATCCCATACGAAATAGATAGTAGTCTATTTAAATACTATGACTCCAAATAAAGACTTACATTAATCTCAACTTGCCTTTTAGAGTAAGTTGTATAGTACTATCTATTATAGTAAGAGTGTTCACACAGTTGAGGCTTTCTGGCACACATCAGGTCAAAATAACATTTAAGGGCACTACTTACATTATTAAACCTAACGAGTTGTGTACAGTATGTAATTATAATGTTGCTGAAGACATATTTCTTCTGATTGTTGTCTGTCCAATTTAGGAATCTCTCCGTAAACATTATATACTACGAGCTGTAAATTCAACCTCAGAGTTGTTTCCCAATATATTAGCATTAACACTGTGCAAGAAATAAGAGATTTGTATTATTATATTATTAACTGTTTGAAGATTAGATCATTTATATTAAATGAATAGATTAACTGTTTTATAGGATTCAATGTATATACCAACTTTATTTGTATGGGGCTTTCCCCGCAGGCAAATTATTAATAAATAAATTAATCTACACTTAATAAAAACCACTTTTTTGAGGTAAGCTTAACCTCCAAAACTCCTTCTTTAAATTAACTTTCTCGGAAGATAGTTTCAAACAAACGTGACCGGTCTCTGTATGTATAGTTTGTGTACTAAATTTAATGAAATCCATCAGTGTTCTAATGCAGAAAACTGAAAAAACTTCAATAAAAACGCACTTCCGATAAACCGGATTTTTTCAAACTCGGAATTTTGGCAACATATCAAATTAATATTATTCAGATGAAGCAATTGTATAATAAACTATAACAGCACTGTAGTGGGTAACGCTTTAATGAATTTTATCGGAGAAATCTTTCAAATAAAAATTGTAACTCTTAATATGTCTAGTTGATCAAATAGGTTTAAAAAAAATAGCAAAAGCTGAATAATTCATTCAGTAAAGTGGTATTTTCGGTTGAGAAGTTTGGCAGGTAACTTCCTGTCGGAACCCATGGATATCCAAACGGAATGTCAAGTATGAACTTTCTACGATTTTTTCGTTTTTGAGCTATGCAGTTCACATACACATCGAGACCATATTCAAAAACCACTTTCTCAGGGGACCTCAAAACGTATATATCAGGTGAAAACTCGAAACTGAGTTTTAATACTTCCTCTTTCATCAGTATGAGAAAGTAAAAAGGTCCAAGGTTGGAAAAGTTTAATTAGAGAATTTGTTTTCATGTTCCAGCTACCCCACGAATAGAAGAACTTGCACAGCCAATAGCAAAATCAGAAGAAGCAGATGATGATGAAGAGGGTGATGATGTCTTTACAGTACCCAGGAGGGCACTGCGAGCTAAATGTTCAAAAAGAGTAGCTGAACTTGCTAGACCAATTATACGAGATTGAAAACAACTTTTGAAATTATTTATTGAAAACATTTTTTCGAGTACTTAAAAAAAAATACAAACAAATAGAATATTTATCTTTAAAGAGTTACACAGTATGTTATCTCTTTGATGGTTTACTTCATATATTTTTCAGAAGGCGTACATGATTCATATATTAACGGTAAATGCATAAATTCACAAATCTGTAGCCATTGCAGCATTTACTATTATTATAGTAAGGCTAGGATGCATATATGAACGTCTGCAACTTGCGAAGCAGCTGACTTCATCGCGCTCTACTATAAATTATTTTAATTTAAGAAAAACCGTGGAAAAGTATATTATTTGTTATTTGTGCTAATGACACCATAGTGTGCCATCATTGTATTTTTAATTTCCCCAAGCTTTCGTTTTGACTTAAGACCATTTTCAAAGGGTTTACTTATAAATCTTATCCTACATTTTACTACTTATAAATTTAATTAAATTATTATTTTAGTACCCATGGATACCCAAACGGAATGTCAAGCATGAATTTCTACGATTTTTTCGTTTTTGAGCCATGCAGTTCACATACACATAGAGACCATATTCAGAAAACTACTTTCTCACGGGACCACCTCAAAACGTATGTATCAGGTGAAAACTCGAAACCGAGTTTTAATACTACATTTATACGAAATTTTATACATTTTTTTTTTTTTAAAGATATTTAATTGTTTGTTGTTGTATATATACGAGAGCGAGAGTTGAGTCCAAGACGTGGTAGTGTACACATGTATTCTGTTAGCTCTGCAAATTTCTATGTTTTTTACCTATGATAATGTGAGTTTTATGTGGTGATTCTAGCACTAGTAAAAAGTCAAACATTAGTATTTTATTATTGTGAAAGTGAATTCTAATAATATTAAATAGTTGAAGAAATAAAAAAGAAAAACTAAGAAGAAAACCTACTTTATTTAAAATTTTAACAAAGATAAGGTATGTCTATAGATAAAGGTAAAACATTGGGTGGGGAGTTAAGTAGTGGTGGTGGTGGGGGTAACGATCTTGTCAGTCTGTTAATGAATAAAATGGAGTCATTGCATACTGAATTACGTTCAATTAAAACTGATATTGCTAATGTTAATCTCAAGCTGGATTCATGTAAGTTGAGCAATGATAGTATGAAACGTATCACTACGCAACTAAAAAACGACTGTCATCAACTCTCTCTGTCATTTCAAGAAACCTGTCAATATACTAAATATAATGGTATCATTATTTATAACATTCCATACTCGCCTGACGAGTACATACTGGATCATATTAATAAAATATTTGTGGCAATGGATCTAACATTTAAAGAAGAATATATCTCTGATTGTTATCGTATCTTGCCTAAGAAAAACACGAAAATAGCCTTTCCCCCACCTGTGGTTGTGAAGCTCACGTCAAATCTTTATAAAAAAGACATACTAAAACAGAAAAAAATCAAGAAAATCAATTTAAAATCAGATTTATTTACTTGTGAAACTGGTGGTTATCAACTTTACATAAATGAACTTATGTCCCCATTTAATATTACGCTATTTAAGGAAGCAAAAAAGTATCAAAAGCGAGAGATGATTAAATACGTATGGTTCAATAATAATAATGTTAAAATTCGTGTCACTGAAGATAGTCCAATTAAACTAATCAGAAATTTAACAGATCTCGATAAATTATTCGAAAAGGAAAAGAACCAAGAGACTAATATGGTGTTATCTGAAGATGATGTAGAATATGGATATCCCGATTCTGACTTTTCAACAACATCACAAGTATCAGCTAAAAGTACATCTAAAAAAAGAAAAGTGAGACCGCGTGGCACCATGGAGCCTTTTTTAAAACCCTGCCCCAGAAAATCGCCAAAAGGGAAAATCTAAGGAGTTGTAAGAATTTGGAAGAAGTTACTGGTAAAAATACAAATAATTTAAATAATAAATTTGATTTTAATGTTAATCATAAAGTATCTGATTTTAAGTTTAAAAAGGAAGAATTAAAAGATAAAGAAAATTTTCTGTTTCATAATTTTAAACTAGTTTTTTGGAATGTAAATGGTGTTAATTCGTTATCTAATTTAAATCGTGAGGAAGTTAATACTTTGTTGCAAAACGATATTATTTGTCTGTGTGAGACATGGGAATATAAAAATAAATTCAAAGCACCTAAATTTTTAAAACATTATTCTATATATTCAAGTGAAGCGGTCAAGGTTCATCCAATAGGAAGAGCTAGTGGTGGTTTATTGATATTTATAAATTCAAAATATTCTTCTTCAGTAAATATTATTGATAAAACTAATCTCTGGATATTTTTATTTGTAAATATTGAGCAATGTCATTTTGTTATTGGTATAGTATACATGAAACCAGATTTAAATAATAATATTGTATTAAGCATGTTTAAAGATAAACTCTCTGAAATTATGACAATTTATAGTAATGCTAATATTATTATCGGTGGCGATTTTAATGCCAGGATTGCTGATTTAAATTTGCTTGATGATGAGATTTTTGAAAACACAATGTTTAATTCTTATAGATCATCTTTAGATACGAAATCAAATAAGAGAGGTGTTCAGTTGGTGCAATTAATGGAAGAGATGGGATTGTTGGTACTTAATGGCCGCTCACCTAGTGACACTCCTGCCCAATATACGTATATTTCCCACTATGGTAATAGTGTTATTGATCTAGTATGGATTAATTCTTTATCTTTATTACTGGTTTCCGACTTTCAGATAATAAATATTATAGCATCAGACCATGTACTGTGTCAAGTCAAATTATCTCTAAATTCACCCCAAGTTCAGATGAGAGATGAAATACGCTCAAAAATAACTTTAAAAAGAAACCCACTTAAATGGAACGAATATAAGTCTAACTTATCGTCCTCTTATAACATCTATTTGGCAAACGATGATGTAAATATTTTATCTAATAATTTCATTAACTCTGTAACCGAATCGTTAACCATATCGAATATACTTTGCACTACTCCGATTTCCTCCAAACCTATTAATTTTAAAAATTACTGGTTTACTAACGAGTGTTTCGAGTCTAAAAAGAAAATTAATAGGCTAATCAAGTTATGCAAGAAAAATAATTTTTCCCCTGATTTAACTAAATTATACTTAGAAGCCAAAAAAGAATACAACGGCTTAATAAAACATGCCAAATTTAAATATGCTGCCGAAATTCAATCCGCATTTAGAAATGTTCGCAATTCTAAAGATTTTTGGCTCATTGTACGTAAATGTAAATGCCAAAAAGTGGAAATCGATGAAATTAATATTAACGATTGGATGACTTTCTACTCATCTATTTACTCTCCCCGAAAAATTATTGATGAATACTACTTTAGCACTTATGACCCCTTAATAGATGCTGAATTTTCATTGGATGAACTCCTTGAAACTATAGATCGCTCTAAATTAAATAAAACACCTGGCCCTGACAATATCCCGAACGAAGCTTTTAAACATCTCCCTGATAACTGGACACACTATTTGCTTAATCTGATGAATAAAATTTGGTTAGAGGAAAAATTCCCAACGTCGTGGAGCCTCCTAAAAATGAAGATGGTATTCAAAAAAGGGAACCCTAAAGACCCACTAAACTACCGCGGTATTGCCCTTATAAATACACTGACTAAACTATTAACTCAGATGTTGTCCAACAGATTAACGCGATGGGCGGAGACTAATGGTGTCATCCCTGAGGAGCAGTGCGGGTTCAGGGCGGGGCGCGGCTGTGTTGATGCAATTTTTACATTATCTTCCGTGATAAATTTACAACTCAGAATAAATAAAAGACAACTTTATGTTGTTTTTGTTGACTTCAGACGTGCCTTCGACTCTGTGCCGCACGACCTCCTCTGGTTGAAACTATTCAAGGTGGGTATGAGTGCAAAAGCCATTAGACTTATTAAACAGTTATACGATTCTGCGAGAATGTTCATTAGTGGTAACTCTGGGCAGTCTGGGGAGGTTGGTGTCTCATCTGGCGTACTGCAAGGCGAAATATTAAGCTCATTACTATTCAATATTTATATAGCAAATTTAGTGGAGTATTTCACTTGTAACGGGGCGCAGGGTGTTGGCATTGATTCTTCACGGGACTTGCTCATGCTTTTATACGCCGACGATCTGGCTATTATTGGATATTCCTGGCAAGATGTTCAAAAGAAATTAAGAATTTTAGAAAATTATTGTCGCGAAAATGGTTTAAAAGTTAATAATAAAAAAACCGTAATTGTTCCTTTTAAAAAAAGTGGGAAACTCTCAAATATTAAAGACCTCTATTTCGAAGGCTCTGCCCTAGAAATTCAGAAGACATTCATTTATCTAGGAATTCCTTTTCGTCTTCTGGTAAATTTGCCCGTTCCGCAGTCCATTTTGTCTCCAAAAGCTCCCATTCTATACCTATTGTCCTAAATATTCTAAATTCAATTAAGAGTGATACTTGGCAATCCAAGATATACCTCTTTGATAGTCTAGTCACAAATGTCCTGATGTATGGATCCGAGGTTTGGGCCGCTCCGTATGACGAATTAGTTGAAAGGATACAGATTAGATTTTTGAAATCACTTCTACACCTTCCACGTTCTACGCCCGACGCATACGTCCGATTAGAGACAGGAAGAGTTCACTTGAAGTTAAGAATTTTTAAACAATTATTAAGATGGTGGCTCAAACTTCTATTAATGCCTAGTGATCGGCTACCAAAAATCTGTTACTGCAGGTTGCTAGAACTTTTTGAAAATAGTAAGATCCCTTTTAACTGGTGTCATATGGTCAGAGCTTACTTGTTAGAAATAGGAGCTGATGACATCTGGAATGCCCAGGATCCTCAGCTACTGTATCGTTCTCTTCCAAGTCTATTAGAGTCATTTAAAAATAATTTGCTATCTAAAGATGTATCTAGGGTAATCTCATCATCATATAATCGAGTATTTAGAAATATAAGTACGTTGGGACTCGGAGAACCTTATATTTCACTACAGTGCCATATTAATAAGCTAAGAGTATGTGCCCAATTAAGATTGTTTAGTGACAAGTTTTGTAGAATTTATCTTAATAATATAACATACAGACTTGATCCTGATCAGTTATGCCCTTTATGTAAATCTGGTAATGACAGCATAAGTCACTTCCTGTTATTTTGTCCCACGTTAAATCACTTTAGACAGTTATACCTCTCGATTCATATTTCAAACCCATTAAATGATGAATCTCTATCTAACCTACTAGTAATAGAGTCTCATACTAAAGTCAATAATCTTTTTCATTATGTACAAAAGTCATTAAAGTTAAGGAACTTAA
This sequence comes from Triatoma infestans, assembly GCA_011037195.1. Taxonomy (NCBI): domain Eukaryota; kingdom Metazoa; phylum Arthropoda; class Insecta; order Hemiptera; family Reduviidae; genus Triatoma; species Triatoma infestans. Next base: position 464,252 of record JAAEAF010000406.1, read on the forward strand.
TCAAACTTGATTAGTTATTTTCTTTATTTTATATTGGATACAGTGATCTTATCATAGTTAATAATTTTGGTTCTGTATTTCTTATTGTTATTATTCATAAGAAGAATGTACTTCATTTTGCCTCTTTTGGTACTGTATTATTTTATAATTTTTATAATTTTTCTTTATATAATATCTTTTTGTAAAAGACTCAACCCTTGCTGTAAGATATTTATCTTAAAAGCAATAAAGAATTGATTGATTGATTGATATATACGAGAGCATATTGAAATTTTATGTTTTGTTATGGTTTTTGATGTCACAAGATAACATACATTTTAATATGCTCTACATATATTTTTGGAGAAACTTACGTTACGTTGGTGCCTTGTATCGCTTTACCGCTTCAAAAAATAATAAGAAAAGTAAATATTGCCTATAAAAATTTAAAAATAGTTTTTCTAGTTGTAAACTATCATTGATTTTATATAGTGTTTTATTTTAGAGCCACATGCATTAAATTTATTTATACACAAAATTAAAAAAAAATTATCTATAAAAAAATTTAAAATATGATATAGAATTGGGCAATAATAATTAAATTAAATTTACAGTGTGTAAAATGTAGATTAGGGCTTAGCTTGGGAAAATTACAAATATAATAAAAGATCTACTAATTAACTAACTGTTCACTTATTATTACGGATATTAATTTCTCTTTTTATTAAGAGAAATAATCAATTTGAAGATAAATTTTTAGGCCTTTGCTACTAACGCTCAAAAAAAATGGCCAAATTTTAAAGGTGCAATTTCATTTTAAGTTTCGAGTTAATCAAAGCAACTTTTAGTGGATCAGTTCGAACTCGGCAACTCCAGCACTCTAGGCTGCCAGTGAAATTCGTTGACTCTTCCATTCATCTTTTCAACTTGCATCGTCAGCAGCATTAAACGTTGCAGAATGTGACACCTGTTGAAGCCGGCCTAAAGTAACATGATTCTTCTTCTGAGGCACAGCGATTCATTGCTGAATCATGGCCTCCTCAATAAGTCTCATTGTGTGGCTGCTTTCTAATGATGTTCTTAGCATATTTACTATGACACGGCCAATTAAAAGAAAGAGAATAAAGGAAAGGATAGAAAGAAAAACAAAAAAGATTCTTTTTTCCCCCAACCTTTATATAAATAAATAATCTATATATATAAATTTACAGTTCTTGATAAGGACAAGTGAAGTAGAGGAGAACCATATTTCTGTTTGTCCCTATTTTCCATATCTTTGTTCTGAATGATTGTATTTATCGAGAAGTCGTAGGAACGTTGTAACGTTGATGTTATGATGAGATATGATTGAGCTGAAAATAATAAGTAATTTATTAAAATTAGTTTACAAATAAATATGATAATCATAATATTTATTCGATATTTCTTAATCAGTGTTTGAGACATTTCGAAAATCTGACACAAGCTCTATAACTTGCTCTTACAGCAGGAAGAGGGTAAACATTATGGAATTTATTACTCGAGGTGATTATGTTGAAGTTGATAAAATAACCTTTTTTGGAATTTGCGACTCAGCGATGTATGTTATCTATCAATTTTTTACAATGTGAAACTCTGATCAAGACAGTGAAGATAAAAAGCAAATTCCATGTTTAATAATTACTTATTTCTAATAACTAATTAATTAAAAAGATATAAATTTAGAGAAAAACCTCTTACATTCAATTGCATTGTATGTGTAAATGTAAACTTTCCTTCGAATTGTTTTTGTTTCCTTCACGAAACAATTCTAATTAAAACCAGGCAATCATTCCACCTGCAAAAATCTGGTGTGAAACATTGATACGTGTTTCTCTTACTCCAGTTAATTCGGTTACACAATACAAATTTTCTTTCAACTTGGAATGTTTTCAGAATTCTAACATAAAAATAGAAGGGTGCATGCTGGTGGCACCCTTGGCTCAGGTGGTCACTTCAATGTAGTTACATTGTAGTCCATAACAAGGAGCCAATAAATACCTCCGAAGAAGCTCTAATAATATTTGAAATTTAATGCCACGAATTCCATAAACCCACCAGTAAATAAACTTTTCGAAATGTTTCAAATAAAAGTGATTAACAGTTACTTCAAATTTGGAATTCTACCAATAATTCTAATGTATATTAAATATTATATACAAGGTTGAACCACACAATGAACTGAATGATACTTCAGAGGAGTAGCGTAGCTTTCCCCCAGAAAACTCCAAAAAATCCATCTTACCAGGAAAATATTTCAAATAAAATTGATAGGTATTATTCAAGCATGTAGATAATAAGTTCAAAGAAAATAATGATAAACTGAAAAAAAAAAATCAATCAGCAAAGTCACACTTCCGATTGATGCATTTTGCCCAAAACCTCCATGTCAGATACGATCTTACATCAAACCAGAATACCATGTTTAAACTTCCTGCGAATTTATTTCGTCTTTTAGATATTTTGTTCGCAGACACACACACACACACACACACACACACGGCCATTCGCTAGGAACATTTTTTCGTTTTTGATGGGACATCAAAAAATGTACTACCGGTGAAAACTCAATTTCAAAAATTTGATACAATCACAGTTCTTCCTCTTTATTATTTTTTTCAATTAAAAATCTGATATGAAATGCATATATCTTTCCGAAAAAAATTTTCTCTAAAAGAAAATGTAATGAAAGAATACTAAATACATTTAATTTAAAAGAATAAGACTAAACTAAATAGCCTGATTAAACAATCTTATTCCTAGGTCAAGATCCATGAAAAAAAACTGAAATTTTATCCAGCATTACAGACGCAACCACAAAAATAAGCTGAACATTTACAGTAGATTTTCGGTAATCTGGGTTTACCTTCTTTTATAGATTAAATTTTGTACATGTACTTTCAATATCTTCAACTGAGTTTTCTAATAATACGAGGTTTGTGATCCCCTCCAACTTGGATTGTCGACATTCTACTTTATACTAGAAGAATAAATTTTAGATTTTTTTAAAAAATATTTTATGTGGTTTGATCAAGTGCTCACCACAAATTTACAGAGGGTTTACAAATGATGAAATTTCTATAAAATAAAAAAATGAAAGAAGTAAAAATTACTGACTGCATCAGTGTGATGCGCAGATGCCAGGGTGGGAAACCATAATAACAGAGTGTGGGGCCACAGATAATGGCTAGATCAGGATCTGGAGCTTCCAGATGTTTCCTCATCATTTTATTTAGACCAAACTGATCTACATGGTTAACGCCTTCTCTATGTAAGCATTTTACAATTTCTACAAAATTTTCTATACCATCTTCACGTGTATATACATGTACATGTAAAAGAGGATTCCATGTGTAACCTGTAAATGGAAAACAAAAAGTTATATTAATATAAACAACAGTTATGTTTTGCCGTTTTTATCAAACAAGCAAAAATTGGCTGGCTGGGCCAAAGAAACAAATTATCTTCAAAACTTTATTCGATGTTTCGGACAGAGGTGTTCTTCCTCAGGAATTTATGACCTCTTAAAGAAGTGGCTTTATTCATTTCTTACTAAAGGGCTCTCCCTCTTAGAGGTATGTGAACAGCCGCTTTTTCAGGGATCTTCACGTCTCAGCTTAAATATTTACACTTACTAATTAGAATAAAAATATGTATTTACCATTTATAAGTCTCTTGGACTTTAATTTAGTTTCAGGACCAAATGATTTTCCCCATTTAATTTTAGGAATGTAATTCTTTCCAAGCGTTGACACAGTCTCGAATAACGTTTGTGGATTGATAGCTGTAAACAGAGAATATAATTCTGGAAATGCTTATATAAATACATGAACCTAAACTAAGCAAGGGTAATGATTAAATCCTACATATTAAAGCAAAAATTACGACTAATAGTTCCATTCCATAATAAATTGAAGTTTTAACTGAATCCTGGACGTAATGAGCAGCTTAGAAGGTACTTGCAATTAAATAATGATGTTTAGGGTTTGTTTAAAATCAAGTCCCCTTAGAATTATAATGTAACTTTTTCACATTTATCTTAAAGATAACATTTTGAAATATTTGTTTCCTTAAGAGCCGTAATTCTATTATAATAAAAACAATTCGATGGGCCTGCCACGCCTTCATTTCTACAAATACTATAAAATTTTATTAGGTTTTCAAAATAAATTTGATTGATAACAGCTGATTAACATATCATCTGATGCATTACAGCTTGCTAAAGATCAGGAAGTATATTATTTCAACAGATTACTCAAATTAGAGCAAATAAGATAAGATCACAAAAAATAGAAAAGTAAAAACTAACTTATGAACAAATATTGCATCATACTTATAAGCATATTTAAAGTATAATTAACAAACTTACAATTTTTGTGATCATAAAAGCTTATATGTGATATTCCAGCAGGAAAACACCAGAATATTATTTTAAAAAGATCGTTATAAGAAGGGCTTTCTGGACCGAGTATTAAAACCAGATGTGAAGGTATTTTTCTTAATGACGGTATCCTATGTTCAATTAATTTAACATCCTGATGTTGAGTAATAGAAATAATGAAACTAATTGTATCTATATAAAGTCTCTTTACTAATAAAACGAAGCTATAAAGGTGATGTAAAAGTTCTAAAATTGTTTTTCCTAAACATAATACAACTAAATTAAATAGCGCATTTACTCCTTTCCAAATAGTACTAATATATAAGACACTTTTACTAGAACTTATATGTTTCATATTAACCACGGTTTGTTCTTTCTTACGTACTGCAAATGGACTTTGTCCATTTACGTTAAAAACAATAAGAACACCGACGCCGACCGATTATTAACCGGCATTCATATAATCTCGTATCACTACTATTAACATTCCACTATTGCATATTCAACTCCACATTCCTCTCAATAACGAACACGCAGACATAAATCTCTCCAAAGCATCCCTCCTGTTGAGATGAAAAGGAATCACGAAATAGTCGTACTCATTAGTTGATATATATATTGAAACATTTAAAATAAGAAACTATGTTCCGCTTTAAAAATATGACGTTAATAGTATTAAATAATTCTAGTAATTTAAAGAGAGTATCATAAATAACAAAATTTGAAAAAATCCAGCGTAATAAGTAGCTTTCAATTATTAGAATCGATACTTTTTACATCACTGCTTGTTGGTTACAACGTTTGCTGTAGTCCTTTATCTTGTTTCCTTCTCAAAGGAAGTTTGTGCATGAGTTTAGTAAATCACTATATTGTATTGATAAATAAAAGTAAGTGATACTATAATTTAACAGTTAATATACGATTATTGAAAGTTTTACTTTTGAAACTGTATTTGACCTAGCATTGTTGCAATGGTTTTGAACGTTGTCATTAACTTCATATAATTTTACATTTTAGAAAACATCATGCAGCTTTGTGTTCGTGGTCAGAGTAATCACATTATTGAATGTAAAGTTGAGGATACTCTTGGATCAATAAAAGTAAGTAATTTTGAAATTGTTAGAATGTTAGGTTAGGAACATGTGCACATCTATATGCAAACCATGTGTATCATCATAATATTTTATTTCACTATATACATACAGATAGAAATACTAATCTTTTACTTTTATCGATAAAATAAAATTACAATGAAAGCAAATTACTATGTGAACATTATATACACTGCTCCAAAAAAGTCTATGAACACCCTAACTGCATTTTATTTTCTTATAATGGCTAATGGCATCGACTGCTTTGGTTTTTAGCCAACTGCATTTTATTGTTGTGACTATTATCATTATAGAAACTTTTATTTAATATCAGAAGTTATAATTTTTTCAAAATATTTTTTATCAAAAAAAAATACTACACACAAATGCACTAGAAGTCTGTGAACACTTTAATTATTCTCGGTTCCATATCCCTCGTTTTCTTACTGAGCGATTGATTACATCTTATAGGTGCTCTATGGGATTTAAGTCGAGGTTTTGGGGAGGGGTTTTCAGGCGCCGAGATGCAATATAGGATAGCCATTCCTGAGTGCTTAATGCAGTATGTTTGAGTCGTTATCTTGTTGGAAGATAAATCCTCCAACCCTAATTTTTACGCACTGTCGCTTAAATTTTCCCTTAATATATTAATGTACATGTATTGATTCATATTACCGTTAATTAGATGCAGCTTAACCACTCTTTAGTACTCATGCATCGACCTAAGACTACCTCCTCCATATTTGACATTGACCTATACATTTTCACTTTCATAGCTTCATTTCTTTTTCTCCACACTTTTTGCTGACTATCGGTACCAGAAACATTAAATTTCAACTCATCCGAAAATATGACAGGGTCCCGGAAAGCAGGAGGTTTCGTCAAGTGTTCTTTTGCTAAATCCAATCGGCGCTTACAATTTACTTTAGTAATAAGTGGCTTCTTCCTTGGAACTCGGCCATAATAATTAAATTCACGCAGCTTATTTCGAGCAGTCTTTGGTGTTACACTTACTTCGTAGTCTTGTGATAAGTTTTGACAGATTCGTGTGGAGAAAAAGAAATGAAGCTATGAAAGTGAAAAATTTAAAGCTCACTGTCAAATTTGGAGGAGGCGTGTTATGGTCTGTGAGATGAAATCAATCGCTCAGTAAGAAAATGAGGGATATGGAACCGAAAAGAATTTAAAAAAAAAGTGTTGTAGAAGAATGGGTTAAAAGTTCCTGTAGAAATAACATCAAAGTTCTATGAAAGCTCGATTGTTGGAAGTAAGAAGAAACAAAGGAGGTCCTACAAGTTTTTAAACATTGTATTATATTATGAATATTTAATTAATAATGTGTTAATTTATAGTGTTCACTTATTTTTTTTGCATGTGTGTGTAGTGTTTTTGATAAAAAATTTATTTTCGTATATATTTTGAAAAAGTTATAACTTCTTATATAAAATAAAAGTTTCTTATTTCTTGTAATGAAATTACATATTTGTTTTCCCCTGAAAAAAAATTGTTTCTATAACGATAATAACCCTAACAATAAAATGCAGTTAGGGTCTTCACAGACTCTTTTGGTCCAGTGTAAATATAAATGGCTAGCTGATGCTTTAATTTTTTGAACAGGAGCGTGCAGCAGCACTTGAAAAGATACCGCCAGAATTAATATGTCTTTTTAATTCGGGTGCTCCTTTAAACGATGATCTTACAGTTGGACAGCTCACCAGTTTCAATCTTGACATAACTGTTCCATTGCTTGGAGGTTTGTATTCATTATTTTTTTTTTGTAAATTTAATTTTGCGTTATATGTTTATATTTAAAACTTTCTGTTGGATAGTGGAAAACTGATTTTTAGTAAAGGATGATTCCCCAAGTCTTAAGCAATGTATTCGTTAGGAATAAACAGCCTTACCTTTGATTTCATAACACCAATTGATTACTTTCGTTTTTCACTTATCAATTATATTTTTTGTTTTTATGTATTTTATATACTTTATCCCTGATAGTTAGGATTTCTTTGCCCTAAAATGTATTTTAGTTTTATTTCGCTGAAAATTCCTAATCCCAGAATATGGTTAGTATGATTATTTCCTTTATAAATGCCAGTTTATATAATTACAAAAAAAGTAAGCTTATTGCAGGTCCTAATTTGTTTTTTTCTTTGCCTTATACCTTCTTGAAAACTTGAAAGAGTTAAGAACCTTGATAAGTTTATCAGTGTCACAGATACAACTTTCGTTGACTTCATATTGTTCAAAGGAAATTGATTAAATTGTTGTTTAACTGCCTTGCAAATGAGAGAAAGATTTGATAGAGTCAGTACTTCTCGTTTCTGTTGCTACATACTATATTTATTAATAACAGTAAGTCTTTTGTTTATATAAGTACTATAAGAATTGAACAAAACAAAGAACTTTTCACCAGCATCAAACTGATTACAAATTAATTAATAATTTCATATTTTTGAATTTAAAATTTCATGTTAAAACAAAATAAAATTAAAACAAAACTAAATCTCTGACTTCGAAAATAAAATATGGTACCATACATCTTTACAGTAATTAACAACAGCTTCCCAAGTCTTATTGCCATTTAGAAAATTTATAATTTCCTCTAGAGAGAGATAAACTTTTTTGAAATATTTAATTCTGTATTTTTGTAAATTGGGCACTTACCGAAAAAAATGTTACAGACTATCCTTAGAGGATGCATTTACATTTTCGAAACACATCTTGGGTTGGGCTATTTTATTTTTCATTCAAATTCTCAACATTTCTACTTACAGGTAAAGTTCACGGATCTTTGGCACGTGCTGGAAAAGTAAAAGGACAGACGCCTAAGGTAAAATATGTTTTTGTAATTTTGTCTTTAGAAGATGATAAAGAAAAACATATGTTCCTGCATAGAACTGCAAGTATTATTTCCGAGTTTCTCGGGCAGCAAAAAATTTGTCCTAAACCACAAATGTTTTTTATGAGAACAATCTGCCAATCACGAGTATAACCGTGGATGGCAGTGTATTTGTTAACCCCAAATTCATTTTTGAGGCTATTCTGAGACATTATTTCTTATAGCTTCGTAATTTGTATTTTTGTTTTCTTAGTATATACATTTTAGAAGGAGCTGCCATATCTTTTAATTCCGGTATTCCAGTCAGCCTATCTATCTCAGAAGGAGGGAACGTAGCATCCACTACCTTCGCGGAATTAGCTCATGCGTCTTTTGGTACCATTTTGGAGAGACGCCTCTTGTGTTCATATGGTGGAAGCCTATGGAGTTTCATGAAATCAGCTTAGTCTTATGAAATAGAAAACAAGGAGGAATGAACTCTGAAGACAATTTTATCAGGCTTGATTATTTTTAATGGGATATGGCTTTTTCCAGCAACAAAGCTACCTGAGGCATATATGGCTAAGAAAACAATACAGATTTTCTTTAATACCTAGACATATTATAGACATGTCTAGTTCCATATTAAGCTGGTCTAGGTTCCACGATTTAATCCTTGAGGATTTAGCTTGTCAAATTCCTAATGAATTTTAGAAGTAATTTAATAAAATGTAATAATACCAAGGTAAAAAAATTATTTATTGCCAAAATTGCACTGCAGATGAACTTCCATATGTTTGTCATCTATCTTTTTTATAGTAGAAAGTTGTTGATTAAACTTAAGAATAATATCACATATTTACAGGTGGAAAAAATGGAGAAGAAAAAGAAGAAGACTGGACGCGCAAAAAGACGAATCCAGTATAACAGAAGATTTGTTAACGTTGTGCAAACTTATGGCAGAAGGAGAGGTCCCAACTCCAGGACTTAATGTAATTTTTAATTAATCAATATATGAATAATTAAACGTTTTTATTTCTCTTAAACCGTCTTATGTTTTTTTTTTATATTCCTTCTCAAATTCTTTTTGTATATGATTAAATTAAAATGCTTTATCTAAATTGTGATCAAAAATCTCTGTAATAATACACTTCTGATTGCTTAGTTCCTGTCAACTGATATTTTATTATTGACCATTTGCGATAACAGTTACAACATTTATTAGCAACTGGAGGAATGGGAATTTATCTTTGATCTGACAAATGCAGAGAAGTAGGTTTAAATTATGAGTTGTCATTTTTACTATTTGGTGAAAAATTTAACACTTAATATTTTAGGTGCTACAATAAAGTAACGGGAACGGAATATCCCGAACAAATATAGGTATAGTAATTCATAATTGTACAAACTAAACATATTGGAAAAAATATCTGAAAACAATAATCTAATTGGCCAACAAGTTCTTCTGTCAAATGCAAACCTGGCATAGTGAATTTAATTATTTTGGTTTTGGACTTGAAAAGAATCGACATTTATTTTATGCACCATTAAAGTTGTTTCCTAAAATTGGAACAAATAAGGTGCTCAGACAGTATATAGCATTGCTTGTTTTCTTTTTTCCAAACAGTTAAAATAATTTTTGGAAAAAAAATATATTGCTCTTTTATTATTATATATTTTTAATTATTAATTTTTTTTCTATATTCAATAAATAAAGTTTTTTATATTAAAATAAAGTTTTAATAAATTATTTATTTATTTATTTTATTTGTCCTAAGGCAGCGCCCTATACAAAGAGGTTTGGCTGTACTACAAAATATATTTATATGACACACAAATGTTAGAAAGAAGCAGATAAACAGAAGTCAGGAAAATGAAAATTCGAAAATGAGACCAACTCAAAAATCAAGATTGACCAAAACAAAAAAAAACAGGCATAAACTTGCAATGCCAAACAAAAATACCTCTAATCATTTAACACAAATGATCTCAATTTCAGTGCTTCAACAAAAAAATTGAATAAATTAATTACATTTCTCTTGCTTGGTGACTGTAGGATCAAAGGAAACTCAAAATATTTTATATCATTAATAATAGAACATAAATAAACCGCTCTTAATGAAGAGTAAACAGGACAGGAAATAAGAAAATGGTACAAATCCTCTTGTTCATGAAGGCTGATGGGTTTATTTTATAAGTTATACAGCCAATTGTTATTTTCAAGATAAACTTAGAACCCAATCGAAGCTGAGCCAGAAACTTTAGAAATTTGAAATTCATATCATATGTTAAGTATGCCTGAGGTTGCTGATCTTTTAAGTAAAGTGAACTATATATTAAATTGAAATTGGACTGATTTACTTTGTCTAAGTCAAGTTCTCGCAAATGGTTTCTGTAAACAAATAAAATTTCTTTAGACTTTTTTTTAAATAAATTCAAATCCTATGCTGAAATTAGGTCTGAAAAATCAATAGAATTGAAAGTATTCAGTAACTGAGTAACCCAGTTAAATTTAACATTGGCAATTTTATGCTGCTCACACAGTTTAAAAAAGCAAAGAAAGGGGTACCTGTCGGAAGACATATTTTTCAATTTAAATAGCCAGTTAATGGCTAGCTTTAACACATTATACTTAATGTGAACAGTTCCCACTTCTAGGCGAATCGCAAAATTGGGGGTGCACCGTGATAGGCCTAGTAACCGCTTATAAAAATTTAAGTGACAAACTTCCAAAGAGTCACAGTACCTAAGTCCCCAAATCTGAGCACCATAAAGAAGTATTCCTAATACAATAGCATTGTTCAATTTGGTTCTGGCCTCCCATTGAATTATTCTTGCACCGGCACAAGTTTTCAGTACAGAACCAATAGCTATGTTAGTTTTGCCAACAGTATATTCAGTCTGCTTGAGAAAAACGCCAGAATTAGAATACAATATACCGAGGTAATTATATACTGAAACCTGTTCCAAGTGTGAATCGTTAAAAATTAAACGCCTACTACTCTTTCTATGCGATTTTGAAAATCTAATAATTTTAGTTTTATTGGTGTTAACGTAGAGAAAATTTTCTTGACAGTAGGTTTCCAACAGGTTCAGTTTAGACCGAATATCTGTATATGAATCACCAAACAATACCATATCATCTGCGTATAGCAGCATAATAATGTCAGTGTTCTGACCAATAGGGATGCCCGATAAGCCTTTACTTCTAAAATAAATTTCGATGTCACTCATAAATAAATTGAATAGGAGTGGGCTCAATGTTTCCCCCTGGAGAACTCCTTCTGTTATATCAACAGGTTCGGACAACTCACTACCACATCGAATTTGAAGAATCGCATTATCATATAAACACTTGATAATTCTTATTATCTTACTGCTGACACCTATTTTATTCAATTTAACCCAAAGTAGACCATGATTCAAACTGTCGAATGCCCGTTTGAAATCAATGAAGGCACAAAACAATTCACCTCCAGGCCTGGATAATTTAAATTGTATTAACGAAGAAAGCACGAAAATGTTGTCAGCACAGCCTCTTCCCATTCTAAACCCATTCTGTGATTCAGGTATTGCCCCAATCATATCCGACCATAAAGTCAACCTGTTCAAAATAATTTGAGTAAATATTTTTAGAATGGAGTTTGCTAAAGCGATCAATCTATAATTTGTTAATTGTTTTCTATCTCCTTTTTTAAATAGATTAAAACCTATAATTTTTGTCCAAGAATGTGGGACTTTTTCTGTGGAGAAAATATGATTAAACATAGTTATAATATACAGAAGAAGCCAGTTTTGTGGTAAGAATCTATAAAATTCATAGTTAATATTATCATTACCTGGTGCCTTTCCAGATTTGCAGTGGTTTAATATATGGTATACTTCTGAATCAACTATAGGAGCATCTAAAACAGAGTGTCTTACATCTAAAAATGTCAAATCTATAACATTTCTGGCAGGATAGGTGTCCCTGTAATAAGATACCCATTCTCCACACGAAATAGATAATTCCGAGGGAATATTTTTGGCTTTACGATATAGATTAATGGTATTCCAGAAGACCTTACTACTCCTACAATCACCAAGTTTTTCTATAATAGATACAGTATATGACTTCTTTTTATTTTTAACTAATTTAACATATTTTTTCTTTTCGTTAATATAAACATTCTTATCAGATTCATTATATTTAGAGAGCTTCATCTGTTTTAAAACTTGTTTGACCCTCTTTTTAGACTCGACACATTCCAAATCATACCAGGGTTTATTGGTCCTATACCTGTTAACACTTCTGATTTTTTGAAATTTAAACAATTCTAATTAATTAGAAGTTTCTTGAATAGCAGATACTAAATTATCATACATAATTTCAGTAGATAACATATCAAAGTTAACAGAAATTCTATTAGAGAACTTCATCATATAATTGTAATGGGAAGCCTTATCACTATTCCAATTTAATTTTAAAATTTCTGCTAATTTCGTATCAGTATTATCAGCACTACCAGGTAAATTAAGAGTGACATTTATTGGAAAATGATCTGACTTTGTAACTATATCATCTACCTTTAAATCACTTACTAAGTCTGTATGTATTAAGTCACACCAAAATAGATCAATGGTACTACTACCAGTTGTCTGAACATAAGTAAAATGACCTAAACAATCACTTGGGGAACGACCATTGACAAGTATCATAGAATGTAGTTCCATAAAATTAACTAAACATTTACCTCTAGTGTTACATACTTTATCCATATTACTTCTTTTATGATAAAGAGATGTACTACAAAATATATTCTCGTCTCCCTGATTAAGCTCCGCGACGCGACAATTAAAGTCACCCCCTATAAACATTGGGTAAGATAAATACTTATGCTGAATCTCTCTAATAGTTTCATCTAATAGATCTAGCAATATCTCCAAATTTAACGAATAATTAAAATAGACTAGTCCTAAAATAAAAGTAAAATTTGACAAAGAGATACTAACAAAAATCCAATGTTGACACTTATGCAAAACAGAAACATTAAATTCTTTCTTAACAAATATTAACAACCCACCACTAGCGCGTCCAAAACGCTTCTCTTTAATTGCATTGGAGTTAATTATAGTATAATCTGTATACTTTGTGGACAATATATCATAAACTAAATGTGTTTCTGTTAAACAAACAATGTCATAATTAGAGAAGTTAAATAAATCGTGTAAATTAACAAAACCTTTCATATTCCAAAAAACTATCCTAAACTGTTTACCGAAATTAGCCCTTGTTGAAACATTCTGTAACTGTTAAGATGGAGTCTCTGCTGAGCCCGTCGTCTTTTTTCTCTTCAATATTTGCTGGGTTTTTTTCCTGTCCGGAGTACTTAACCATTGTTCCAACTGAGTTCCTTTTGTAGTAACTGGCGTGCTCGGACGAATATCTTCACTTATAACTTTTTCGTCCGAATCACTTTCCCTTCTCCTAATCATTCTTCTAGTAACTAATGGGACTTGATCAACAATATCATGACAGAATACCTTCTTTCCATTCGAAATAGCAAAATTATACATCAGCCTAGCATCATTTCCATTTTCGACCTCCTGCTTCACCCACTTGTGCAAAACTTTCCTTTCCTCTCTCACTTCCGCTGGATAGTCTTCACTTAAAAAATAATTAGTGCCTTTAAGCAGTACTCTTTTAGAGAGCAACTCTTCATTTTCCTTTCTGAATCAAATTTTATTAAAATAGGAGAACCGTCAGTACCTCTTCCTAGCTTACGAAAGTGTACAATATCTAATACATTACACTCCACTTTTAAATTACTAACAATAAATGTGACAATCTGTTGTAGGCATTCAGCTCTATCCGAAGATTGCAATTTAAAGCCATAAATTATGAGATTCTTACACCTTGCAATCCAAATATCTAATCTTCATAGATTGTTGTTTGTTAATTTCTCTTAATTTCTCATTCTCTTTTTTAATTATATCGAACTCTTTTTCCAGAGATTGAAGCTTAATATAAGTCTCCGAGGTTACTTTTTTAATTTCATCAATCTTATTAGTATTTTCATTAATGCTAATTCTTAAAGAATTAATTGCACTCAGAATTTTTTCTGTATCATTCATAATGAGAGGCGGAAAAGAAAAAAAATACAAAAAAAAAAAAAATTGTGCTTCTCAAAATACGAAGTAAAAAGATGTATAAATAGTTTGTATAAACTATTTGTTAGTAAATAGAAGAGTATTAGAGAAATTATATACAATGGAACAGTTATATTTACCAAAATAATATCCCTTCCACGACGAATACTTGCTCACTCCCCACCACTCTACAATATATTACTTAAATCTTGAAAATTTCAATAAATTATCAATATTCTCACACAATTTTCAGGAAAACTACTTGATGAAATTTCACGAAAATTTACAGTCACAATCCTCAGTTATTAAATTGTAGGTACACAAAAAATCAAAACACAATTCAACGTAGAAACAGGCCTTTTAAGAAAAAAACTAGAGCACTAAACTGCGATGTTCACCTAGCTACTGTCACAGCAAAACCCTCAAGTTTTAATAAATTAAAAGACGTGTATAATTATATTTGATTTTATATAATAAACACTTGAATTTCAAGATTAGAAGACCAACTTCTATATTTGCATTCGTAGAATGAAATGAATCTTTCCTGTCATTTTCAAAATCCTACAGATTGAATGATAAATCCTGACTTAATTTGGGTATAAATTCGTACTGATTTAATTTGTTCTGGAACAACATTATAATTTAATTAAAAAATAGTAAAAAAGATGGCACTTGATTCAAATTTTTCATATTCAAGAATGAATATTGGTATTTAACTTCAGAATATTCAAATTCAGTCACAATTACTTTTTTACTTACGTCTTTTACGAATTTCACAAAGCATGAAACTAATTCATAACTACGTTGACATTCTTCCTTTGATTGACCTTTAATAAAAATGAGATTACATAGAAATAAGGAGGAAAACAAAATTTTTAAAAATTTTCCTCTAAGACTTTCTTCTATTGCATTTGTCAGTTTCAAATTTGAAACTTCTACAAAGTATTCAATTAACGTTAATGAAGATTCTCGACCGATCTAATAACAACTAAAGGAGATCTCGAGGAGCGGTCAATAAATTTGTACTGTGATTTAAAAAAAAAGTGTACATTTTATTGACCGCTCCTCGAGATCTCCTTTAGTTGTATTCAATTAACCTTATTGCAGTATTATATATGGGGAGAACCTTAAAATAAGCGGCAATAAGAAATTTAGAGAAAAGCTTAATAATGTTGTGGTGGTTGGACATCACGACCACGATGAAGCTAATACATTCGGGCCACAAAGGACGACGACTTGACATAATAGAACAACTCGAAATATATAAACGTAAGACAAAAAACTTAATAAACGAACAGACAAAATTTGCCAACGAACCCTTATTTAAAACACTCTTCCCACAACAATAAAAACGCAATCACCAGCACAAGTAGACCAAATAGTTCTAAAACAGATTATACTTTTAGTTTAGTTTAAAAAAAAAATTAAGTATGCATGGAGAGTGTATGTGAATGTTGTGCAAAGAGGTGAAAAGTCAAGTGGAATCTTGACTCTTCCGCTGGAAGACGAGCCTCGCAGCGGAAGGCCTTCATCTTCAAGAACCGACGAAAATGTTGGCAGAATCCGCGATCTCGTGCGTTCAGTTCGTCGTTTGACAGTCCGAATGATCGGCGAAGAGTTGAATTTGACTCACACAACCGTTCATCAAATTTTGACTAATGAATTGGGGATGAGAAAAATTTGTGCAAAAATGGTTCCGAAAAATCTTTCACAAGAGCAAAAAGACATCAGAAAGGAAAGGAGCCTTGACTTTTTGGGAGCAATTGAAAACGATCCCAATTTTTTGGAACGTGTTATTACAGGAGACGAGTCTTGGGTGTTTGAGTATGACCCAGAAACTAAGCGTCAGAGCATGCAGTGGCACACTTCAACCTCTCCAAGGCCAAAAAAAGCAAGAAGAGCAAGTCAAAAATCAAATGCATGCTGATTTGATTTTTTGATAGCCAAGGAAACGTTCACAAAGAATTTGTGCCTCAAGGCCAATTGGTAAACCAATATTTTTACCGAGAAGTTCTTGAGAGACTTCGAAAAAGAGTCATTCATGCGTGTGAGACCAAACATCAAAAACAAGTGGGTGTTGCATCTCGACAATGCTCCGTGTCACACCGCGATTTCTGTTAATGAGTATTTGGCCAGTAATAACATTCCTGTGACTCCTCAGCCTCCTTATTCACCCGACTTGATCCATGTGACTTTTTTTTGTTCCCCAAATTGAAAAATCACCTCAAGGGACGTCATTTTGGAACATTGGAGAATATTCAAACAGCCGTAACCGACCAACTGAAGTCTATTCCAGTATCCGAGTTCCAGCACTGCTATGACGAATGGAAGAATCGTCTTCAGCGTTGTGTGGCTTCCCAAGGTAGTTACTTTGAAGGGGACAATGTTGAATTGTAATTTTATTTGAATAAAAAAAAGATAAAAAATCAGTCTCTTACTTAATTTACACACCTCATATATATATATATATATATATATTACATAGTATAATATTATAAAATATACTTATTATGCTTATGTGTATTTAATTTTTCTTATTTTAATCGCTTAATTTTAATTTGTGTTAGCTTGAAACGTTATTTAATTAAATTTTAAAGTTATTCTTATTATTTAATTGTGAAGTGAATCTCCCTCCAACAACAGAGTTTAAAAATTAGGACCCCATGTGTTGTTTCCATTTTAAGGAAAATTTGCCCC
Source organism: Triatoma infestans (assembly GCA_011037195.1). Classification (NCBI taxonomy): domain Eukaryota; kingdom Metazoa; phylum Arthropoda; class Insecta; order Hemiptera; family Reduviidae; genus Triatoma; species Triatoma infestans. Next base: position 481,368 of record JAAEAF010000406.1, read on the forward strand.
TTTCACAACCTAAACACATGTTCCTTTCCCACCCAGCTACCTCCCTTTGACCTAGTTTAAGAGTTTAGTTTTAAAATACAATTAAAAAGACCAGTCAGTGTCTGACAAGCGCATCCTGAAGATGGGCGAACGCCCCAAACCGGTCGATGACCACAAAATGAAGCAGGCTACCACGGAAAATGTCTCTGATGCTCTAAAGCTTAATAATATCACAGATGTACCGCAAGTCTCCTAAAATGAATTTTGTCTTGGTGAAAGGTTCAAATAAAAATTATGGGATGTACATTTGTAGCGATTAAGAGTGTGTGCTGTTTACTAAGTAAGTGTTTTTAATGTTTTGTGCAAAATGTTAAAAAAAAATCTGGTGTGAAAAACACGACCCTCTCTCATTGCAATTTACCTAGTTATTATAAACAAATTGTCTTCAAATTTATAATTTTTATTAAATAACTAGTTGTCTTGAATCTCATATAAATGGGAGAATCTAAACTTAATAAAACGACTTCCCTCTTAAACGAATTTTCTCGGATAAAGCTTTCAAGAGTGATAGGCCAGTTTATATTTCAAGTATGTACCAAGTCTACCCTTACCCCTTGGTGCCTTCTTGGAGAAAATTACAGGAAACCAAAAAAAAATGTTCAGTACAGTCCCACTTACGATCAACCGATTTTATTCAAACTCAGAAATTTTGGAATATATTTAAATCTAATTAAGGGAAGGGAATAGCTAAGTGTTTAGCGTACTGGACTCCACGCGGAGGACCCGGGTTCGAGTCCAGCTATAGCTACCCTTAGACTTTTTCTTCCTAGGAGCCTCTACAGCTCACTGACCGGTGATGGACAGTGTTGTGTGCAACGACAGAACACTGTCCGGAGGCCGGCAGTGCACTGAGAAGGCTCCGGGCGCCAATGACCATAGATGTTGACCCGCCTTAATAAATAAATAAATAAATCTAATTAATAATATAAAGATGATAGAACCGTATAATGAACTAAACAAATAGTATCAGAGATATTTTTCGTGATAGCCTGCTTCTTTTTCTGGCAATCGACCGGTTTCGGGCGTTCGCCCGCCATCAGGATACTCTTTTCAAACAGTGTGATAACATAGATGCGCTCTGTACAAATCTAGGTTATCACACTGTTTGACAAAAAACATCCTGATGATGCCGAAACCGGTCGATGACCACAAAAAGAAGCAGGCTATCACGGAAAATATCTCTGATGCTTTCCAGCTCTGCGGAACCAACCACAATAAAAAAATAGTACTTTAGAAGAGAGCATAACCCCTTATGTCTCCCCCAAGACCCCCTAAAATGAATTTTTCCGGAAAAATGTTTCAAATAAAAGTTACAGTGCTTTATATGTGTAAGCAGTATATCACGTTTAAAGAAAATCGTAAAAAGTAAAAAATCCATTCAGTAAAGTGGTACCTCGGTTTACCGATTTTGACCAAAACCTTATTGTCGCGTCCCATGCTAGCTCTTAACTAAATATCAAATTTGAACTTTCTCCTATTTTCCTTTTTGAGTTACGCTGATCAAATAAAGACCATTTTCTAAAAACTATTTTTTAGGCTCAGGTGGCCCCAAAACATGTTTTCCGGTGAAAACTCGGTATCGAAAATTTGAAACGATTGTGCTAGCATGGGAAAGGATGAAAAATGGAACACCGAGTTATAATATTTTACAATCTCTGAAGAGAAATAGAGTTGAAAAAGAGAAAATAACTATTGAAGGGTAATGACTTGTTTTTGACTTTATGATTGGACAGGATTATCCACAAAGGTGGGCTTAAGTTGAATATGAAAGAACGGAATGTTTGGTAATAGGAGAAGGAGTATGGGATATTACGAGCTAGCTCACGTTACGATAAAAGCTATTCAAGAATTTTGAATAATTTGGCCCAGTTATTTATTATGGATCTGAAAGCAGTGGAGCAGATGGGGTTGAGTGATATATAAGAAAAATATTTTAAGGACTGTATGTTAAGAAACAAAAAAATTAGTAATGTCACACCTCTGGTTGGAGGTTCTGAACTAATTTGGCGGCAAAACATAGTTTTGAAAATTTGATATGATCGCAATGCTTCCTCTTGCCAATTAGAGAGAGTAAATATATCTCTGAGTATTACAATAAGACCAAAGGTAAAGTTAGTTTATTCATTTTCATAAATGAAGTATTCCATGTATAGAAAAAATTTTATTGCCATCGATTACTTCTTTCGCTGTTTGCCAAAACATGCAATTTCCTTATTTGTTAAAGTTAGTAAGCCTTAAATGTCACTTTTCTTTGTGCATATCATTAATTCCAATGATAAGTATTCTCTAAAAATAGTCATTATGAATAAAAAAAACTCACTAGCATAAATACACAAATCTGTTCCTTCTTCAGCTTTATTTCTTGCATCATCTGTAATAAAATTACCCCTATTCCATTTCGATACAATTTCCCTTTGTATCTGCCCGTCCTTCAGCTAGAAAATAATTATAATTTTTTTTTGTGTGAATCAAATTGTATATATTTTGGGTCAACCCCTCTGTATGCCTATGGCTATAACAGAGTATGCAATAAATAGATCAATAAATAAAAGATAATTATAAGAAATTATAAACCATTTTGAATTAAGTCCATTCATAAAATAATCTATAATATCAACTTACAAAATTCATTCCTTTCAACCAGCATGCGTTCATACACTGTAAAATAAGAAAATACTAATTATTCTCTAAATAAATATAAACAAAAGTTGTTAGTATTAGTAAAATAAAATAAAAAACGGAGAATTAATTATTATTGTGATTGGTTCCGCAGAGCTGGACAGCATCAGAGATACTCGTGCTAGCTCTGGTTACGATAATAGCTATTAAAAGAATTTTGAATAATTGGCCCACTTATTTATTATGAATCTGAAAGCAGTGAAGCTGATGTTGGAGATTAAGTGATAAATTTTATTTTATTTATTTATTTATTCCTACATCTAAGCGATTAGCTTATTGTAGGAAGTTACTATAATCATAGTACGTCAGAAAGGATACAATGAACAGATATAAATAACAGTAGTTACAAAAAAAAACAGTAATACAAAATAAAATTACTCTTAATTTTCTAATTTTAAACTGTTTATGATAAACAGATACAAATCATTCAAATGTTCGACTGATGTGATTTTAACAGATTGGCAAGTATGAATTCATCAATGTCCCTGTCATTGTGGTTTATTTATTTTGATATATACTTATTTATTGGACATGTAAAAAATTTATATTTTAACAAGAAATGAATTAGATTATCTTTTTCTGTAGATAAACAATAAGGGCAGATACTATGATTAAAAACATATTTTAAGTTATTACTGTATATATATATTCTGGTAGGAGTGAAGTCTAATTTGAGAAATTGTTCTGATCTTATTTATATGTTCATGAAATGATACAAATTTGAAATATAAAGTGGAGGGAGCGATTAGTCTATAGTATGGGTTGTGGGATGAGTTAAAAATTCTATTTAGGTCGGTTGAGTGATATAATATAAGAAAAGTATTTTAAAGATGTACATCAAAAAACAAAAAAAATAGTAATGTCGCACATTCTGATGATGGGTGAACGCACAAAACCAGTCGATGGCCACAAAAAGAATCAGGCTATCAGGAAAGTATCTCTGGAGAATTAATTACTGACCTTGGTCTTTGGGTCATTAGAAACTTTATTCCATGTTGCTATTCCCTTCAATACATCTGAAATTAAACAAAAATCAATTTAGGTATAACGTTTTAAAAAAGACGTTTTGCTGTTTATTTTTTTCTTGGACAGGTTCTTCGGTAAAGAAACGGCAACTAAATATCTGCTTTTAATTTAGCTAATCGATTTTTGTTTTAATAAAATCTCACTGAATTTTCAGCGATCGACCAATGCAATGTTATTTTCCATTTCAGAAATTTAATAATAAAAAACTATATTTCTGATAAGCAGACTTAAGATTTAGTGGGATATGTTAATTATTATTTTAATCAGCATTCGAGAAAAATGTTGATACGATTAACGTCTGAAATGGTGGTTATTTCTACCTTAGTAAAGGTTCAACTTTTTTCTTTTTTAGAACATTTCCCAGTGAATTAATTCTGTTCATTTGTTTGCTTATTAATATTTATTAAATAGAATTAAAAACAGGAACAATGAAAATATTGTTAAATCAAGTTTTTGTGAGTGGTTAAACATGTATTTAAGGTAAACCACCCTTGACTGTGGCGTGAAAATTGCAGAAAGTCTAATCGTTAGTCTGATTAGAATTAATAGTAAGCAGTATTTTATTTATTTACTAAATGTAACTTTGTATTACCAAATTGTTAAATTTTTAAGAGTTTAATTTTGTTTCAATTAAAAATTTAACCCAATTGGATTAATATTAATTGAATGACACCATGATGATATGAGGCTAATGGGTTATTACATCCTAATAATAATCCACAATGTTTCTAGCGTAATTATTTAACAAATTTTGTCACTGTAATTTATAAATTCGTTCGACCGAGATAATCTTAGTATTCATCGACTTCTGTTACCGACTTTGAACGGTTTTTTCTGCTGTGAAGAATTTCAGGCTTTAATTTATGAAATACATTTCAATAGTCCTAAATTATTTAATGTAAGTATTAAAATTGTTATTTTAGTACTTTATTTTTCATATTGATTTATAGAACAAAAAGCATTCAGGAAATAAAATATATTAAATATTTTCTGGTAGATATTAGATATGCAGAGAGTGGCTATGAAAGCCAACTCAGAGAAAAGAAGCCTCTTTATTAAGATAGACGAAATACCTATTAAGTTTTACAGCGTATAATAAATTCCTCTTTTTCTGACCTAAAATTTTACTGTATACTAAAGAATTAAAAAAGAAAAGTGTAGTTTAAACATATTACTCACCATCGCTAACTTTATGCTTCTTTTGACATTCCGATAGTATTTTTGAGCTATTCTTATCCTTTAATTAGACAGAATATGTAGCAAATATAAATAAAATGAAAAAATAAAGATTACATAGAAAAATAAAGCATCCCAAAGACAATTGAAAAAATTTAAATAATCATTATAAATAGCTTACAAGGGCTTGTGTATGGTAAACTGCTGCAAATAGGAGAAATGCGAAAATATAGATACTGAATCCGGCCATAATGTTTTATTCCTTGAGATATAAATTTACAATAGTGAAATACAATTTTACAGCCACGTTTTATATACCAGTAAGAATAAGAGTGAAGCTGTCCAGGGTCTCATGTACATGTCAATATTTACATTCATTGCACTTATAAGAAGAGAACTTTAAATAGTTTAAATTACTTTTGTAGTTAATAAAGATCAGAAGTTTTTACGTATACTATTATGAATAAAAAATTAATTTGGGGAAATGGAAAAAAGTAAGTGTTAGATAGATCAAACTTGTACATTCATATTTAATTAATCAAGCTTTGTTGGTGCATAATACTATTTGATTGGGGCTGTAAATTTGTCTTGGACTCAATTTCGTCGACCTGTTTTTTTTGTTTACTCTCCTTTTTATATATGTATGTTATTGAAAAATAAATTAATTGCTTTTGTACTACATTGTTTTTCTAACCTTATTGATTTCCAATATCATGACACAGTTTTCTTTACATTATCAACTTATTTTGAGAAAATATGTAAGTATCATTATTACTGCTGAAAGTCGTTATAAATTATATTAATCTTGTGAACATCCTTGAATTGATGATAGATTCATCAATTAAAAGTTTTTATACAGTGTTTTTATTAAAAGTTTTCACCAGTGAAAAATGCTACAGCTTCATCTTGGGCAAATATGTTTATTAATATTACAGAGATATACGTGACCAAGGTGAAAAGTTCTCGCCCTAGTAGTGAAAATCAGTTTTTTTTATTTTAAAAATGCATTTATTTCTCAATGTAGTCTCCCTTACTACTTATACTTTGTCCAACGTTTCTCTAATAACTGGATTCCGTCCCTGAAGTGCGATTCTGGAAGGTCTTCGAAATATCCGTTTACCGCTTCTTTATCTCTTCATATGACGCAAAACGTTTTCCAGCCTCAAATTTCTTAAAGTTTGGGAATAGATTAAAGTCAGAGGGAGCCAAATTTGGCGTATAAGGAGGATGTTCCAACAATTCATATTTCAAATCCCTCAATTTTCCCAGCGCCTTTGTGGGAAGGTGCATTGTTCTGGTGAAAGAGGATTTTTTTTCTTTTGCAAACCAGGACTTTTCTAATTTTTTTCATCTAGCTGGTCAAGAAGATGTGCGAAGTATTCCCCATTAATTGTTTGACCCTTTGGCAGGTAGTCAATTCAAAGAATCCCTTTGGAATCCTATAAAAACACTAGCTATAACCTTTCCAGCCGATGCAATTCTCTTTGCTTTCTTCAGTGCAGAGCCACCGGCTTCTACCCACTGCTTGGACTGTTATTTTGACCAGGTGTAAAGTGCTGAACCCATGTTTCATCCATCCTAACAATCTGTGGATCTGCACGATCGGCGCAGTAAATTTATTGGATTCTTCTTAAAACAGCACAAACATCGAGAAACTCGATGCCTCATTTGTTTGTGTTAGGCACTTAACAAATTAAAGCTTTTTCCAATTAAATTAAACCTTTTTCCATTTAAATTAAACCTTTTTCCATTCAAATTAAACATGTTTTTAACCGAAGTATTTCCTATTTCTGCTGTTAATTTTTCTCCCGTATTAATCATTTTTTGAAACAAATTGTTACTTATTGTGAATAATTTGAATACTTTTCCCACCAAAAAAAAACATTTTTTGACCCAAATATTTCCTAATTTTGAACACTTTGAACCACAATTGATTTCAATAAAACTTATTTGAACCAGCCTGTCACCTTTTCCATCTCATTTTGAATATCTTAAACCACATTTTAGTCAAACTAATTTGTTTCTGAACCAATCTGTAACCTCATTTTGAAACTTCTCTGAACCTATTTATTGTCTTCTATTACCACATTTTGAACATTGGGAACTACTTTTTTGACAATTTTTTTTTAACCAATTTATGACTCCATTTTTAACATTTGGAACCACTTTGAACACCTATTAATCCTTCTTTGAACCGATTTATTGTCTTCAATTACTTTACTTTGAACGTTAAAAACCACTTTTTAGACAAATTTATCATTTCAAAGAAGAATCATTTAGTACTTCAAGGTGGTTCGAAATTTTCCACATGAAGTAATAATGTAGTTCAGAAAAGAATAAATTCATCGGAGAAATGATTCTCATTGTTCAAAATGAAGTACAAGAGACAATAAATTGGTTCAAAGAAGGATCAGTAAGACCTAAATGTTTAAAATGGAGTAATAAATGGTTCATAAAAGAATACATTTGTCTAAAAAGTATTTCTTAATGTTCAAAATGTGGTAATAGAAGACAATAAATCGGTTCAAAGAAGGATCAATAGGTGTTCAAAGTGGTTCAAAATGAGTTATAGATTAGTTCAGAAACAAATTATTTTGACTAAAATGTGGTTTGAATTGCTCAAAATGAGGTGAAAAGGAAAGGGAGACTGGAGATGAGGATTTGTTGGACTTCTTGATGATGCGATAACACCACCTTCATAAAGTGGTGCAGAAGGAGGCCGAACCGCGTTGACACGCAGGAAACATTTGTAACTGAGGTCAAACCTCTATCTATGAAGCAACTGCTTCTGATGGCTAGACAAGAGGGACTGGTCGCATGTCCTTGAAGCAGTTACGGAGTTTGATGATGAAGTCGGATTGTGGAATAACTGTGGTCTCAGTGAAAAAAATACCCCGGAAGCCGAAGAGTTTGTCCGTACACTAGCTCACCTTGCGCCACTCCCAAATCATCTCGAACCACGGTACGCAGCCTCAAAAGCGTAGCTGATAGCGCTTGGCATCAATGCAAGGAATTATCCACTGCCGCGGTTAATGCAGTCTTCAGAGTGCGGTGAAAGCGTTTGACCATACCCTTGGACTGTGGATAGTAGGGGGTTGCCCTGTGTCGTCTGAAACAAAAAAGGCGGGCAAGTTTAGAAAAAAGCTCGGCTTCGAATTGCCTCCCCTGCTCTGCAGTGATTGCGGAAGGACTTCCAAATCGTGGGATCCAAATGCCTCCGCGACAGTTGCTGCGTGTAGCGATATTGCTTCTATCCACCTTGTGTGTCTGTCCACGTTAGTAAGCAGGTAGCGATTGCCTAAGGATGGGGTGAGAGGTTCTACGAGATCAATATGTCTGTGTACGAAACTGTTCCTGGGGGCTAGGAACTTTCCTACTAGTTGTTCCCTATTATTTTGCTGCGCTGACAGATTAGGCAACCCTTTGTCCCGCGCGAACGTCGGCTTGCATCGATGGCCACACGAATTTTGAAGTGAACAGCTTTATGGAAGATCTGATGCTTGGATGAATTTGTCCGTTAAGGCATTGGAACACTTCTTTTCGAAAACGGCAGGCAGATAAGGTCGACCACTGTTGATCTGTCACACCAAATTTGGAGTGTCGTGCCATACAAGGGAACCTGGAGCCTGGGAGCGATACAGGTGGCAAGTTGTTGAAGTTCTTTATCTGATTCTTGAGCAGCTGCGACTTCTTTGAAGAATTCGGTATCAGACAACAATATGGCTGCGATGCGTGAGAGCGCATCTGCTGCTGTATTTTCACCTCCTGCCACGTAAACATCTGATGTCTGTTGTAAACTGAGCCAAGAAATTGAGATGCCGCTCTGTTAGGGTGCTGGAGAAACGCGTTTGCTAATGGTTTTTGGTCGGTAAAGATGGTGAATTCCCGTCCTTCTAGCATTCAGCGAAAATACTTTACCGTTTCATAGGCTGCTAGCAACTATCTATCGTATGTCGAGTATTTCTGTTGGGTTGGACTGAGTGATTTGGAAAAAACCTAAGGGTACAGTGTGTCTCTCTTGTATTTGTTGCAAAGCAGCACCAATGGCTATCTGTGATGCATCCCCTGTAAGAAATAGTTGCTCATTCGAGTGTGGGCGTGCGAGAAGCGTAGCATTCTCAAGCGCTGATTTTAATGCGTGAAAAGCTTTTCTCGTCTCTTCTGTCCACATAATTTCACAGTTATCCCTTTTGACGTTGACTGGGATCAACCCAAATAACAAATTTTGTACTACTGCGGTTTTGGGTAAACATCGACGATAAAAATTTACTCGCCCCAGGAAGCGTCGAGGTCCAGTACCGTCTTGGGCAAAGGAAAATTCTTAACTGCAGCTACTCGCTCGCGAATTCCTTCCGCCGGTACAGTATACCCCAGAAAACTGACTTGGAATTATTTACTTTAAGTCCATATTTATTCAGCACTTGCACAAGAGCGTGAAGATGTGTCCGGTGGGATTCTTCATCTTTTGACGCTACCAGTATATCGTCTACATAGCAAAATGTGAAGAGCAAGTCTTTTAAAAGTGAGTGCATAAACCGCTGAAAGATTTGAGCAGCGTTACGAAGGCCAAACGGTAAATGCAAAAATTCGAAAAGCCCGAAAGGTGTGACAATGGCCGTTTTGGCAACGTCTTCCTTCGCTACCGGGAAGTTGTGGTATGCCCTAACGAGATCCACCTTCGAAAAAAACATGCGCCATTCAGTCGTTGTGAAAATCTGAAATATGTGGGATAGGGTAACGATCAGTTACAGTAACCGAGTTCAGGGCACGGTAATACCAACACTTCGCCAATTACCGTCTTTCTTTTTGACAGTATGAAGCGGCGATGCCCAAGAATTGCTTGATGGTCGGTAGATTCCTAGATTACAAAGGAGTTGGAGTTCTGGGCGCGCAGCCATTAACTTATCAGTGGTAGATGGCGTGGTTCTGCAAAAATAGGAGGTGAGCACCGGATCTCGATGATGTGAGCAACCGGTGATTCTTCTGTCGGAACGTTTAGCGTTTCGTTTAAAAGGTTGGGATACCGAAGCAATATGTCGCTGTATTTGCAGTTGGGTGGTACAGTGCAAAAAGAACCTATTGCCTGCAGACGAGCAATTGTACTTTTTGTTGCTAGCCCGGTTGTTCCATCTGTTAGGCATCGTTTTATAAGTTCGACAATCTGACCGAATGCCTTTAAAAAATCTGCTGTCGGGGATGTAACGTCAGCTAAAAAAAATACCCAAGTCATCTTTCTCCGAAAGCCTAAATTAACAACCGCCAAGCGCGTGCCGGATGTCGTTAAAGGTGAACCCGTTGCAGAGTACAAACGTTGATGTCCCCGTTGTCGGTGTTCAGACGGCGAAGGCCGTATCACATCGAGGTCACCAATGTAACACAATAACATCACCACCTTCTATCACCTAACCTAGTGTTGCCACTGCTACAGGTTTAATTTAAATGGATAAAGGTTTAATTTGAATGGAAAAAGATTTAATTTGACTGGAAAATGCGACATATCACAATGTTCATTATGAATATAACTTGGAATGTAGCGAAAATATTGATCCTCAAATATTGGACATTTACCAAATTTAACTGTTTAAATAACCATTGAAATCAAGAGCATCTCGTAATGTTTGTGTGAATATTGCTAACAAATTGTTTTTTTTTTATTGCTTATTGGAATTTGCAGGTGCGATTTGCCCCACAACAAGTAAATAGAATGACACATTGACATGTGATCCATTGGTGGCTCTCCAAATGAATAAATTACTGACCCCCACCGCCGAGTAAATCACGTGACCAACGCCATCTCCGACGACGAGTGGAATTATCACGAAAATATGAAGATGAGAGAGAACTTGAGAATGATTTGAACTTGATGAATGAAATTTATTGTATCGGGCCGAGATTAAATCTAGTACTTAAGGTATTTTAGATCTGAATGAATGGTTTTATTGGTAAGGTAATATGGAGCCTTCGTTATTCGGCGTAGAATTTTTGACAGTAAGGTTTGGAGACGACAGAAACTGGAACGCTTGGATTCCCGGTCAGACGTTTGTCAATGTAGAGTCAGAGGTATCTCTCTGTGTTAGTGCACGGTAGTACAGTCTGATTTAAGCCAACTGGAGGTCAAATGGCACGTCCATCCACGTGGTTATATTTCGACATTTCTGCACATTAACTTTCATTTTGCACTCATGAAAACCATTTTTTAAGAGAATTTAGGTGTTGTAAGATGCGAGTTGATTGGACTGGGTCAGAATGAGAAGAGAGATGGGATAGCTATGTCATCTGCAAATGTGAAGGAGTTTAAGAGTCTGAAATATACTATGAAAAGTATAGATCCTTCTCCAGAATCCAAAAAGAAGAGTTTATGTTCCGTGACGTAAGCAGAAATATCGATTAGACAGATAAGACTTAAGTAGTAAGCGTGAAGTAGAATATTTTTGAGATTCACAGCAAGCTAAACCTGATCAAATGCTTGCGCAATGTCGAGAAAGGCTCCCGAGCAATACTGCTTTCGCTAGAGAATAGGCGATAGGAACTACTAAATGATGACTCTGATGAATAGTGTAGTAAAAACTGCGGAAACCAAATTCATTGTGAGGAAGAATGTTTTGAGAACTAAGAATAGGATCAAGAAGAAGCTTTTCTAATATTTTTCCCATTAGTGAAAGAAGGCTTATAGGACGTTAAGGGGTTATAAGGTGAAGAGGTTTCTAAAGTTTAGGCATCATTTAAATGATAGAAAATTTTCACTGAACTAACTGCAACTAACGAAAAACTATCTAACTTTGCAACTGCAACTAACGAAAAACTATCTAACTTTTCGGTTAGTTGCGATAACCGGAATTGCATTTTTGCTTACACTTTTGTTCATTTTTCTCGATTTTCTCAAAGACAGCTCTTAGGTTTTTTAAAATTTTATATTTATAATTTTATATTACTATTTGTTAGTTCCGCAGAGCTGGAAAGCATCAGAGACATTTTCCGTGATAGCCTGCTTCATTTTGTGGTCATTAGTTATGTTAATTAGAAATACTGAATGTTTAAAAAAATTTATTTTGCACAAAAGTAACATACATCATAACTGCTTGAATAGTAAGAGAGTGGGATTACAAAAATCAGAGGTTTTATATAGTTATTCTGTTGACTCAGCTTTTCTATCTGAGTAGCGTGAGAATAGCTGCTGTAATTCCTCCCTCCGCAAGATTGAGGCTGTCCTCAGCTTTCAGACAGGTAGCCCAGGGAAGCGATGATGGGCAGAAGTAGAATCTTGAGTTGGGCTGTGAGTCTGCTCTGTATCTGCAACTTTGCAACTTTTTACACAAAAGCATTTATTTTGAAACAACATACCAATAGTCAAAATGATTATAATCATTATCAGGAAACAATATATCAGTTTGTGGTCTTCAAGGGGAGGTTCCTCTATTGCCTCCAAAGGGTGAACATTTATATTTGCTTCATGTATCTGGTCGAACGTAAAATTTGAATAAGCTTTGTATTTAGGTATTTCCGAAGGAAGTATTGGAATACTTTCCCAATATACATAAGGTTTGCTGTAATTCCGTAAATATTCTGAGCTGTTGAGGAATAATAACTGAGTTAATTTTGGATAAATAGTGATACTTCTGTTCTTAACATCGATTATAGATTGAGTGATATTGAACATTAAATATTGATTGATAATAGGAATATATTTAATGAATGGCTCCACATTGTTTATAACTAGTAATTTACAGTCATTTAAGTCTCGATCTTCTAATAACTGATTAATACACTTGTTCACAATTACTGTTGCATTTTTGCAATAATAGTTTTCGTTAATAAGGATGCAATTACCTGTGAGTATCTCATTGTCTCTCAAAACAAGGGAAGGATATTCATGTATGGTGATGATTTCATTTTCCTTGTATACTGGATAGGACAGGAGGAAAAATGTTTCATAGGTTGGGGATTGCAAAGGAAATTGGATGAAATAAGAGATGTAATCATCATGAAGGGAACAATATACCTTACCCAGCTGCCATAATATTTTTGGATTGCTGGAAATTAAATTCACTTTAGAATTTCTCCTTAAAATCTCTAATTCTTTGTGTGTTAAAATACTCGAGTGTAGGATATTTAATTTGCAGAACTCTAGGCTAGTATCTAAATCATTTACTTTGTTGTACAATAACATAAGCGTGCTAAATAGAAATGAGAATTGTTGATTCAATTCTAGGGTGTTAGATTCATTGGTCAGTCGTTTGAAGTAGTTACTTAGTTTTAGGTTATTTGAATGTATAATTTTGACGTCTTTATTGAATTCTTCTATTAGTCTTTTGTTGACCGTCAGTTGTTTCTCAATGTTATGTTCTAGATGATATTCATTTGTCTTGACTTGCTCTAAGATTTCATCGTATCTAGTTTTATCGTTAGCGTCCATGTTACCTGTAAGCCAAGATATCGCAGTACCCAGTCCGTTTATAAGTCCTCGTTTGGCTCTGTGTGTGTTAGAATGTAGGTGGCCTAGTTTTGTTTTCGTATATTTTAAATGTAAATTAATTAGATTGATAAAATGTTTGTCTTCCGTTTTGGTACTAATGAGATCCAATGATCTTTTAATATTATCTAATTCTGTCTGTAGAAGCGTTATATCAATGTTGTGCATGTATGTGTAGGTTCGGTTGATCACAAAGGAATCTTGGATTCGTACTGGAGTAATACCGTATGTTGAGCTTAAGTTAATCGTCTTGTAAGAGGCCACTGGGACCAGGAGCAGTAGTTGAAGGAGCATCTTGTCCTGAAACATGTGAATCCTTAGGTTTAATTACCTTCCTAGGTCGCTTGATGCGGTTGGGGTGAATTTTGAAAGGGTGTTTTGAGTTCATTTTAGGATTTGTGGCTAATTTCTTACTTTTATCGTAAATTACCTTGAAATATTTTGGTTTGTTTTTCTTGTGAAAGGTGGTTTTTAGATAGGTCTCGTCTGGTATTTCAATGTCTTTTTCACGTCCCGTATTTAGTTTCTCTGTTCGTTTCTGCTTTTCTGTTTCTATTTTGTTTTTGACAAGTCTATGTATTAATTTTAGTTTCTCCAAATAATAATTTGTTCGTTCCTCGGTTATTAGTGTTTCTGTCAATTCATTAGTATAAGGATTTTTAGATACTCCGAAAGTAATTTCCATGGGAGTTAACTTTAAACTAGTGTTCAGGGTGTTATTGAAAGCTATGAGGGCTAATTTCATATTGTCCTCGGTTTTGTTACTTTTGGTTTCTAATTGTATAGTGTTCAAAAGTTCAATCAATGTAGAATGCGCTCTTTCTAGCAGACCTTGTGAATCAGGATGCCCAGGGGTGATATAGTAGGGTTTGATGTCATATAATTTAAGGAAATTTCTTAATCCTTCATTATCGAATTCCCGTCCATTGTCCATTTGTATTGTTTTTGGGGTAGGAAATAATGAAAAGTAGTCATTTAGGCAAGATTGTATTTCTAACTGATTGAGGCTTGTTAGTGGGTACGCCATGAGTTTTTTGGAAAAGCAGTCTATTATTGTAAGGAATTTACGTTTGTCGTATTGGAAGGTGTCCAGTTGTAGTTTCTCAAATGGTCTTTCTGGAGTCGGTGTAATTTTGTAGTCTGTTTGAACAGGTTTCCTTTCGTATTTTGTTTTCAAGCAAATTGGGCATTTATTTATGTAATCAGTCGCGTCTCTTAGCATAGAAGGCCAATAATATCTCCTGCGAAGATGGTTTTAGCTTTCATTAATACCACGATGATAGGTTTTGCCAACGTGATAGTTAGAGATTATCTCTTTTTGCTCGTCTGGATCTGTGATATCCAAGTTAAGTTTTTTGTACCTTTTTAACCTTATGGCGTTGAAATTATTGATTATTACATTTTTGAAATTATTGAAGATTGATTCGTACTCTTCATTTAAAGGACCTTCTTTTGAGCATAGTATTCCATAGGTAGTTTTAGGTTTTAGATATTCTGTACATAATATTTTCATATTTGGAATGTCTGAGGAGTTTTGTATGTAGAGTGTTAGTCTTGTCTTTCCGAAAATTTTAAGAGAAGTAGGAGCTTTAGTACCACATTCTAGAATAAGCTGCTCTTGTTCTGTGTTAAGTATTCTGTCGTCATCCATTGTGGTGATTTGCTCATTGGAACTATCTTGGGAATGAATAGTTATCAGACTTGCGTTTTCGTCATTACTGGCCCCATTTCCATATTCTCTAAAAAAGTCGTCTAGTGTTTCTTGTGCTAATTCATCTAGAGTGTTCATCGGGTGGTCTGTTATTCTAGAGAGTGCGTCTGCAACGTTATTTGTTTTCTCTTGGACGTATTTAATGTCGAAATCGAACTCTTCTAACAAAAGTTTCCATCGTAATAATTTAGAGTTAGGTTCCTTTATGCTGTTTAGCCACTGTAGAGGTTTATGGTCTGTCTGGATTATGAATTTCCTGCCGTAAAGGTACGGACGGAAGTGTTTACAGGCCCAAACGATGGCCAGTAGTTCCTTTTCAACTGTTGATAGATTTAATTCATGTCGGTTAAGAGTTCTGGATGCATAGGACACGGGTAAGTCTCTACCGTCAGTTATTTGTGATAATACCGCTCCAATGGCGTAGTTGGAAGCGTCTGTAGTTAGTATGAATTGTTTTGTGAAGTCTGGGTGTTGAAGTATTGGATTGTTCTGTAGTAGGAGTTTGAGTTGTTCAAAGGCTTGCTTGTACTCTTTGTTTTCTGGGTTTATTTTAGCATTTTTTGTAAGTGCAGAAGTAAGCGGTTTACTAATTTTGGCGTAGTTTTTTATCATCTTTCTATAGTAACCGGTCAGTCCTAGGAACTGTTTGATCTGTTTTGCTGTCTTGGGTATAGGAAAGTTCTTAATCGCTTCCAATTTCAAAGGATTTGGACGAATTCCGTCCTCGGAGATTAGGTGACCCAAATATAAAAGTTCTCGTTTGAAAAATTCCGTTTTGTCGAGTTGTATCTTTAAGTTGTGTTGTCTAAGTTTGTCGAATACTGATTTCAGATGTTTTAGGTGTTCGTCTAAATTGTCAGAAAAAATAATTATGTCGTCCATGTATATCAAAACATTGGGCATTCTCGAAAAAATTATATTCATAGCCCTTTGAAATGTTGGAGGACCGTTCTTCAGTCCGAACGGTAAACGAAGGAATTCGTAATGACCCGTTTCGGTAGAAAATGCTGTTTTCGGAATCGATTCTTGTTCTATTTCTATCTGGTGAAATCCAGAAGCTAAATCTATGGCCGAAAAATATGTGGCTCTTCCTATTTTCCCAAACAAATCCTCAATGTTTGGTAGAGGGTATTTATCTGATACTGTCTTCTCGTTTAATTTCCTGTAATCTATAACAACCCGGATCTTCCTTTTTCCAGATGCGTCCGGTTTTTTGGGGACTATCCAAATGGGAGAGTTATATGGAGAGTTGGAATGTTGTATTATTTTATTCTTTAATAATTTGTCTATTTCAATCTGAACGTCTTTTTGAAAAACCTGGGGGTACCTGTAATTTTTCGTATATACTGGTAGTTCGTCTGTGGTAGTGATTTTGTGTTTTAAAAGGTTAGTACTACTTAAGGGTTCGTTTTCATGTAATATAATTTCTGGGTAATTTTTTATTAATTTTATAATTTTGTCTCTTTCTTCCTCGTTCATGTGTTCTGTTCGAATTAGTTGAGGAATGCTTTCTATAATTTCTTCAAAATTTTCGGGACTATTGGTCGCGAATTTATCAGTTACTGTGTCTATTTCTTCCACTTCCATCGGCTCGGGGTGAATGACCATGAGCTCGTTGGAATACGCTACGCATGTGCATTCATTGTTTTTTATATCGACTATTCCTTCTTCGATCCTAAATTTATTATTTTTAACAGGTTTAATTAATCCCGTTTTTAAGTTGGGAATTGACCTAACTGGTACGGTGATTATATTGAAACCTGGTTTTAAACTAATTTCCTTACTATCTAATGATAATAACAATTGTTTAGATCCATTCTCGTATTCTAATATATTTTTGTCAAAATTTACGTTCGCTTTTATTTGGCTCAACGTCTCATGCCCGAGTAGAATGTCATATTTGGGTGAGAAATTTAACAGGTACATTTTAATTTTTTGGGCATTCGGAAACACATTTTCTGGGTCGAATAATATGTATTCCGAACCCTTGCTTGTACCAGCAAGCGTTTTCACGATGAAGTCTTCTTTATATTTGGTTATATTGGGGGGAACTAGTGATGGGTTTATGTAGTTTTTTAGGGAGCCTGTGTCCACTAGCCATTTCCTTTTTTTAAGATCTACAAAATATGGCAGGGATTTATTAATGATCTTTAGCTCAAATTGTCTGGGGGGTCGGTTCGTGGTTGATGGCCTAATTCTAAAAAATGATCCAACCGTTCTGTAATTTTGGTAATAGCATCACTAAGTTGGTTGATTTGGCCCTGAATATTTTCTGTCCCTGGGGTTTCTCTAATATGTGTTATTTCATGGGGCGATATGAAGTTCTTAAAGTCTGGTCTTGATGTTTGGGTTTTCATAGAAACAGTATTTTGAGAAAACCAATTCGGTTGATGCTGAGTATTTTGATGGAAGTTAGGTCTCTGAGGGCTTTGATGAAAGTTGGGTCTGTAGCTAAATTGATTTTGTCTCCATTGCATTGTTTGGTTAAAATATTTATTTTGAGGTCTCTGAGGAAATGATGGATTACTGTTAGCTTTGTATGGTATTCTGGGGAGTTCATAATTAGGGATCTTAATATTTGTTGCTAAATTTTGTTGTTTTCTAAAGTCAGGTTTGTTGATAACGTCGAGGCTGGTATTGTATTTTAAGTGTTGTAAAACTATACTGCAGTCATTAATAAGTTTACTTCTTGCATCATCTAAGTTTTGTGGTTGTAGTACTTGTAAATGAGAACCTATTGTCGGGTGTATTCCATGTAATAGAGTTCTGACAAGAGTAGTGTCTAGTTGGTCGATTAGCATTTTTAAAATTGGATTTAAAACTCCGTCTAATTTATAAGGAGTGATTACATTGGTTCTTTTTTCTTCTAACCTATTTAAGAATTCTATGGGGTGTTCCCTAGGGTTAGATTTCATTACTGTTATTTCTGCTATTAAATCGGGAACTGTCCTATTGTCTGCAAAATTCTTTTTTAAAACTCTTATTAACTCTAATATATGTGTTACATTATTATTAAGAACTGCGGCTTCTGCGGGTCCATCAAGGTGACTCATTGCAGTTCTGAATAACAACCAATGATTACTATCTCTTTCTTTAATAGTTTCATTACAGTATATCGTATAAATATCTTCTATGGTGGAAATATAATTGTGCAGTTTATAGGGTGTTCCGTCATAGCGGGGTATATATTTAAGGATTTCCACGGAAATAAGTTTGGAAATTAGCGTTTCATTCGGCATTTTGGAAGGATTGAAAAATTTGAAATGGATTTAGAAAGAACAATATGAGATACTCACAGGAGGATGATCTTGACTTTTCCGTTGTCTTCCTCTTCTTTGCTGCTTCCTGTTTCGGGGCAAATGACCACGTTGGTATACCACTGTTTCCTAATTAACGTGTTGAACGAGTTTTCTTAAAGTTGCCAAATTTACACGGGAATGTTTACAAGAATACAATTTAGAAACTTTTCGAGTACCTGTTCGCGGGCGCCAGTTATGTTAATTAGAAATACTGAATGTTTAAAAAAATTTATTTCGCACAAAAGTAACATACATCATAACTGCTTGAATAGTAAGAGAATGGGATTACAAAAATCAGAGGTTTTATATAGTTATTCTGTTGACTCAGCTTTTCTATCTGAGTAGCGTGAGAATAGCTGCTGTAACTATTGACGGGTTTCGGGCGTGTTCGCCCATCTTCAGGATGCGTTTGTCAGACAGTGTGATAACACAGACTTGCACAGAGCAAATTCAGTTTTCACACTCAGTGTGTTTACTTACACATTCAGTGTAAACTGAATTTGCTCTGTGCAAGTCTGTGTTATCACACTGTCTGACAAACTCATCCTGAGGATGGGCGAACGCCCGAAACCGGTCGATGACCACAAAATGAAGCAGATTATCACGGAAAATGTCTCTGATTATATTACTATTATTATAAGCTTTAGAATAATATTTTAAAGGATTCCGGAGAATTAGAGTTATATTTCCATATGGTAAAATGCCAATAAGAATGTATCGCTTGTGTTGGAAGGTAGACGATTTTTATCGTAAATTGTGACTTTTAAGAAAATTTTGAAAGAATAATGAGAACTGCTGTAAGAGGAAATGTATGAGAATATTTAACCGGTTTTTTTTTCTCATAAGTAGTAAGAAAATTTTCATATTTACTTTTTCCAATGTTTAAAATATCGGTTGTGAAATATTCACACCTTTCATATTGGAATCTTACATTCTTATATGCATTTTTTAAATGTAAGAATTTATACTGAATGTTTAGCTTTCCTACAATCACAAAGTGATAGGAAAATGTATGGAGTGAGCAGTGAGCTCACCACAAACCATAATGTTTTGCTATCGGTCTGTATCAGATCCATAATTCAGACTGATTCCTATTTATCAAAAAATTCCTAATTTCTGAATATCAGAAGATTTTTCTTGTTGGCCGTTAGTTGTAATATGAAAACAATAATTAGTTGCCTTCTTGACCAATTGATGGTAAAAAAACAAAACCAAAAAGTAAATTTTGTAATTGTTTTTTATTATGACAGTTCGACGTTTCGACAAACTATGTTTGTCTTCTTCAGGAACAATACAAAACAAAATTAAAAGCATAGACATATCTTGTTTTTTTCTTATTTATAAGCTGCAATTTTAAGCTTCTCCCTAAACTATTATTTCATTGTATATATGATTCCAATAACATAATATTATGAACAACTTTTAGTAAAAATTCCAATTTTGAAAAAAAATCCGTGATTACATACTCTAGAAATTCTTATCTATATTAAAATAAGTTTGTATTTAATATTTAAAATCAAATCATTCAAATAAATCTTATTTTATGTATCGGCCTATTTATCTTAAAATTGAAATCTTTACAATAAAAAAAATGCCGACAGATAGTTTAAAAGCTTGCTGCAAATTCTTTTGTTCATACTTTCTATATACATAATTGCAAGTTCTAAATTATATTATGTAAGCAGCGACCGAAATGCCAATAATTTATTTCTAATAGGATGGTTTTGAAAAATGGATTTGCACTGTGCTCGTATTAAGGAAAAGTTTGCTTATGCTTGGAAATTAAGCAGTCAGTGTAAAATAAATTGTCTACACAAAAATATCAATAATGAGAAAAAATGTCTCTGATGCTTTCCAGCTCTGCGGAACCAACCACCAAAACAGCTATGAGAAAAAATAAGTTGCAAGTTTGCACTTGAATTTCCAAAAAAATAGAAATAGTAGTTGTGTTACTTGGAGAGTAAAATGGAAATTTACTGCAAATAGCTTTCAGAAATTAGAATATGAAAACAATAATTAGTTGGCTTCTCGACCAATTGATGGTAAAAAAAACAAAACCAAAAAGTAAATTTTGTATTGTTTTTTATTATGACAGTTCGACGTTTCGACAAACTATGTTTGTCTTCTTCAGGAACAATACAAAACAAAATTAAAAGCATTGACATATCTTGTTTTTTTCTTATTTATTGGCTGCATTTCTTATTCAGTTTGATTGGGTTGGGTATTTTTGAACCAAATTTACAGCCAGCTTTTTCTTTTTATTCAGTATTTGATTTTACATTCGTCAGGTTTGGTTTTTAGCTTTACGTTTCGACAATTATTTTGCCATTTTCAAAAGCTCTTGTACTAATGTCTGTAAAATGATATTAAAAATTTACAAATATATAAGTTATTTTACTTTCTATAAACTATATAATGTTACATTATTTTATATTATCCTTCCACAAATGAAAAACTTACCTTGACTAGTACTTCTTGCTGACTACTTTAGAAATTAACTGCATGTACTTCTGTTAGTTCTTTGTTTTTCTTCGAGAGGATTGATTAAGAAATTTAACCGAAAATGATTTTACTTTGAAATTGTTGTTATCTGTGGTAATATTACAAATTAGATTTAATGTATGTTTTAATGTTAGAAATTTCTGAAGTATAATGTGAAAACTATGATTTCTTGCTTACTGAATTTGAGTTTGAGATTAAGAGATCTAGCCGAAAAAGATTTTACTTGAAAATTATTTTTGATCTGTCCTTTTTTTTCTTTTTAAAAGTTATTATATCTATTACTGTATTGGAGATTTTAAATGAGCGATGTTCATGGATAATTTTTTCAAACTGGTGCACGTGCTGATGTTAGAAAGCTTTCTCATTACTATGTTTCTTGCAATTTTTGGCTGTATCTTTTGTTGTTATCTGTGGTAATATTACAAATTAGATTTAGTGTATGTTTTAAAGTTAAAAATTTCTGAATTATAATGTGAAAAACTTTAATTTCTTACTTACTGAATTTGAGTTTCACCCTCATTTGCAGCCATATTTGGGTCAACTGGTTTTATTATTGGAGGGGGGCGAAAAGTTTATTATCACTGAAATTTTTATTTTTAAATTTACTGCAATTTTTTGTTTTATTCTTAAATCATTGTATTATATGATGCGGTTTTATTATGTATGTTAGATTTTTAAATTTAGTGAATACAAATTTGTTAGCCTTGGTTTGTAAAGGGAGGTGAAGATGGCAGGTTTTGTTATAGCAGGTTCGTTTAAATGTAAGGTTCCAAATTAGTTAATAGATTTGCATATTTATTGACCTGAGTGTATTCTTTTCTATCATTTATTAGATTATTTATTCCCAAATAAATATGTATTGATTCTAGAATCTTACGCTTATTTGAGTTATTCTCAGTATCAATTATCTTCGGGTTATTAAAGTCAAAAATGTGTCCAGTTTGTTTAAAATGTTTTGATAAAGCTGTTTCTACGTTTTTATTGTTCTTCAGTGATTGTTTATGCTGTTCAGCTCTGTATACGAGTTTATTCTTCGTATGTCCCAAATAATACAAACCACACTCACATTTCAAAGAGTATACGACTCCTTTTTTGTTGGACGTGACTATTTTATCTTTGTGATTCGGTATATGTAAGTTAATTTTGTTTATGATTTTGTACGCAAGCTGTATTTCCATTAAGTTATATTCTCTAAGTATATGTTTGATGTTATTTGATATGTCGTTCATGTATGTGATTGAGAAATATTGTTTTCTTGGTGTATGATTTGTATTTGTATTATTAGTTATTCGTGTGTCTGTGTTCTTTTCATTATTAATTCGAGAAAGGGTTTGCCAGCTTTTGTTTATTAGCTGTGGAGGATAAGCATTTTCCATTAATATATTGTAAATGTCATTTTTAATGTCTTTTAGGTAGATGCTGTCAGTTAACTTGATGGCACGAGATATAAGATTGTTTGCAGAGTTCAGAATGGTGTGTCTAGGATGGCAAGATATGTAGTTTAGAAATAAGTTAGCAGTTATTTGCTTTTTATAAAATTTGGTATGTAATGTATTATTTTTGCGTACTATGGTTAGATCCAGATAATTTATTTGATTATTTATTTCTGTTTCTTGTGTAAACTTTACTTTATTATGGATAATTTATTTGTAAAGTAAAGTTTACACAAGAAATTACTAAGAACAATCTAATTCCCAGGATGTATCCTCTCCTAAAAGTACACAAAGTAAACCATCCCATACGACCCATAGTAGATGGAACAGGCTCCACATTAAACGATATAGTGAATACACTTTTCAAAACACCTTTAAAGATAATTAATAACAATAACTCTTTTGATATAACAAATTCCTACACATTAAAGGACAAATTGAAAGAAATCAATATAACTACCCAACATATAATAACAAGTTACGACGTTACATCTCTCTTCACCAATGTTCCACTTAATCTTTTTTACAGCATAATAGATCAAAATTGGGAAGTAATAAAAAATCACACAGCAATAAAAAATAAAATAATCTTTATTGAAGGTCTAAAATTAATATTTCAAAATGCCTTTTTTACATATAAGAACCATTTTTATAAGCAAATTTTTGGGCTTCCAATGGGAAACACCCTGTCGGTGTTTGTCGCAGGAATCACAATGAACCATATAATTGAGAATAGCTTACTAAAACTGAAAACAAAACCCATATTAATCACGAAATACTTAGATGATCTCCTTATCATTATAGATAAGGATGACAATAATGAATTTTTTAACATACTAAATAATCACCATAATAAAGTAAAGTTTACACAAGAAACAGAAATAAATAATCAAATAAATTATCCATAATAAAGTAAAGTTTACACAAGAAACAGAAATAAATAATCAAATAAATTATCCATAATAAAGTAAAGTTTACACAAGAAACAGAAATAAATAATCAAATAAATTATCTGGATCTAACCATAGTACGCAAAAATAATACATTACATACCAAATTTTATAAAAAGCAAATAACTGCTAACTTATTTCTAAACTACATATCTTGCCATCCTAGACACACCATTCTGAACTCTGCAAACAATCTTATATCTCGTGCCATCAAGTTAACTGACAGCATCTACCTAAAAGACATTAAAAATGACATTTACAATATATTAATGGAAAATGCTTATCCTCCACAGCTAATAAACAAAAGCTGGCAAACCCTTTCTCGAATTAATAATGAAAAGAACACAGACACACGAATAACTAATAATACAAATACAAATCATACACCAAGAAAACAATATTTCTCAATCACATACATGAACGACATATCAAATAACATCAAACATATACTTAGAGAATATAACTTAATGGAAATACAGCTTGCGTACAAAATCATAAACAAAATTAACTTACATATACCGAATCACAAAGATAAAATAGTCACGTCCAACAAAAAAGGAGTCGTATACTCTTTGAAATGTGAGTGTGGTTTGTATTATTTGGGACATACGAAGAATAAACTCGTATACAGAGCTGAACAGCATAAACAATCACTGAAGAACAATAAAAACGTAGAAACAGCTTTATCAAAACATTTTAAACAAACTGGACACATTTTTGACTTTAATAACCCGAAGATAATTGATACTGAGAATAACTCAAATAAGCGTAAGATTCTAGAATCAATACATATTTATTTGGGAATAAATAATCTAATAAATGATAGAAAAGAATACACTCAGGTCAATAAATATGCAAATCTATTAACTAATTTGGAACCTTACATTTAAACGAACCTGCTATAACAAAACCTGCCATCTTCACCTCCCTTTACAAACCAAGGCTAACAAATTTGTATTCACTAAATTTAAAAATCTAACATACATAATAAAACCGCATCATATAATACAATGATTTAAGAATAAAACAAAAAATTGCAGTAAATTTAAAAATAAAAATTTCAGTGATAATAAACTTTTCGCCCCCCTCCAATAATAAAACCAGTTGACCCAAATATGGCTGCAAATGAGGGTGAAACTCAAATTCAGTAAGTAAGAAATTAAAGTTTTTCACATTATAATTCAGAAATTTTTAACTTTAAAACATACACTAAATCTAATTTGTAATATTACCACAGATAACAACAAAAGATACAGCCAAAAATTGCAAGAAACTTAGTAATGAGAAAGCTTTCTAACATCAGCACGTGCACCAGTTTGAAAAAATTATCCATGAACATCGCTCATTTAAAATCTCCAATACAGTAATAGATATAATAACCTTTAAAAGGAAAAAAAGGACAGATCAAAAATAATTTTCAAGTAAAATCTTTTTCGGCTAGATCTCTTAATCACAAACTCTCAAATTCAGTAAGCAAGAAATTAAAGTTTTCACATTATACTTCAAAAATTTCTAACATTGAAACATACATTAAATTTGTAATATTACCACAGATAACAACAATTTCAAAGTAAAATCATTTTCGGTTAAATTTCTTAATCAATCCTCTCGAAGAAAAACAAAGAACTAACAGAAGTACATGCAGTTAATTTCTAAAGTAGTCAGCAAGAAGTACTAGTCAAGGTAAGTTTTTCATTTGTGGAAGGATAATATAAAATAATGTAACATTATATAGTTTATAGAAAGTAAAATAACTTATATATTTGTAAATTTTTAATATCATTTTACAGACATTAGTACAAGAGCTTTTGAAAATGGCAAAATAATTGTCGAAACGTAAAGCTAAAAACCAAACCTGACGAATGTAAAATCAAATACTGAATAAAAAGAAAAAGCTGGCTGTAAATTTGGTTCAAAAATACCCAACCCAATCAAACTGAATAAGAAATGCAGCCAATAAATAAGAAAAAAACAAGATATGTCAATGCTTTTAATTTTGTTTTGTATTGTTCCTGAAGAAGACAAACATAGTTTGTCGAAACGTCGAACTGTCATAATAAAAAACAATACAAAATTTACTTTTTGGTTTTGTTTTTTTTACCATCAATTGGTCGAGAAGCCAACTAATTATTGTTTTCATATTCTAATTTCTGAAAGCTATTTGCAGTAAATTTCCATTTTACTCTCCAAGTAACACAACTACTATTTCTATTTTTTTGGAAATTCAAGTGCAAACTTGCAACTTATTTTTTCTCATAGCTGTTTTGGTGGTTGGTTCCGCAGAGCTGGAAAGCATCAGAGACATTTTTTCTCATTATTGATATTTTTGTGTAGACAATTTATTTTACACTGACTGCTTAATTTCCAAGCATAAGCAAACTTTTCCTTAATACGAGCACAGTGCAAATCCATTTTTCAAAACCATCCTATAAGAAATAAATTATTGGCATTTCGGTCGCTGCTTACATAATATAATTTAGAACTTGCAATTATGTATATAGAAAGTATGAACAAAAGAATTTGCAGCAAGCTTTTAAACTATCTGTCGGCATTTTTTTTATTGTAAAGATTTCAATTTTAAGATAAATAGGCCGATACATAAAATAAGATTTATTTGAATGATTTGATTTTAAATATTAAATACAAACTTATTTTAATATAGATAAGAATTTCTAGAGTATGTAATCACGGATTTTTTTTCAAAATTGGAATTTTTACTAAAAGTTGTTCATAATATTATGTTATTGGAATCATATATACAATGAAATAATAGTTTAGGGAGAAGCTTAAAATTGCAGCTTTCCTCGATCTCTAACTTAAAATCAACTTCAACCAAGAAATAGAAAGGAAAATGACCGAACTATATTATGTTATTAATTAGCATACCCATACTAAAGAAAGTGTTGGGCCAGAGAAAATCGCGAAAAAGTGAGAAACTCTTCGATAAAATCGCATTTTATAGATGATTTTAATCGGAACTATTATCAGATCTCAGAAAGAAAATATTTATATCTCCTCCGCTTTTTTGTTTTTGAACTTTTTTGTGTGTGTGTCAGTCTGTCTGTCAGTGTCACGCTCCAACACACCAAGGCTTACTTTTTCTTATTTCTATATGAGGTAGTTTAGATCGCGTAAAATTTTCGAATTTTATTTCGCGGAAATATATTTCATTAAACAAAAAAAATGTTTTTAGCGAATGATTTTCTTGTGTGTATTTGAACAGAATATCTCAAAAACAAAAAATCGTTTAGTCTTGATATTCCGATAACATACCATAATTGTATATGACATGGTTATATACAATGGTTATATGAAATGGTATTTTCAGTTTTACGTAGTTTTCTTTATAATTTGCTTACTCTTATACACACACATGAATTCATAACACTTTTATTTGACACATAAGGCAAACATTCAAATCCTGAACCATGAAAACTGAGGACCTAATCGAGAAATGTATCTAAAAAATGTAATTATTACATTAATATAATAACAGCAATATCGAAATCTGCAACAGTTTCAATTATTTAGACGTCCTCTTCGGTTTGTCGGCTAAGTTTAGACAACACATCCTTTTTGACTAAAAATGCAGTTGCCAATGAAAGAGTTTTCAATCTTTTAAGGATGTCTAAAACAGATGTATGCGATTCTAAAATTAAATTGTGTGATTCAATATCAGAAAGTGTGCTTTCATACACATTCGAGATTTGGGGTTGTCAGTGAGTGTATCAACTGGGTTTGCTCTATGCAAGTCTGTGTTTTCACACTGTTTGACAAAAAGCATCTTGATGATGGGAGAAACCGGTCGATGACCACAAAAAGAAGCAGGCTATCACGGAAAATATCTCTGATATATTAATATTATTGAAAAGGGTCAATTGAGATTTCTTAAATTATTGTTAAATTTGCTAATAAATACTCCTGATTAGAAATTGGTAGTGGAGCCAAAGGTTTGAGGGAGTATTCGTACTAACATAGGGCGAAACTTCCCTATATTTCTCGCGCCGGCTATTCCGTCGCGGAACCTCATTCTAGCCCATCCAGCGCGTCCTCGTCGCTGGCTCCGGAAACATCTGCGCTCCACTTTTGTGGAAGCGTGGGTGGCTAAGATGGAGGGCGAACGCAGATGGTAGCCTTCGGGCTACTTGGGAACCTAGCATTCCCACGTACCTCAGCTACAATTACAGACTAACAAGTGCAGTGGTTTTCCCATTAAGAGTGTGAGTTGGTGGAGACTTTTCTGCCCTCTGTTTGGGTCGCCATAATTTATGTGCGGCCTGAATCTCTTGCAGCGAATTCTTTTGCTGCGGAGCCTCCGTGGGAGTTCATACTGCCTTAACATTATACACTTACATAGTTACAGTCTTACACGCCAGTGGCACGTGCTGGTGCCACCCACATGTTTGCCGTGTGTGGATACCTGTGTCGTGGGGAAAGGAAGTCCTGGTGGTTGAGGGCGCAGGTTCACGCTAGAGGCAAGTTACCTCAGCGGGCCTAGCAGTCCAACACACCACTTTGGTTCCGGACTCCGCTAAACAGGCGGCCAGAGCCTAACCCAGCTCTGGTCAATCGGCTAGCGTAAAATACGCATGGGTGAGCTCCTGGGTATTGTGGGCCTTGGCTCACAATCCCTGGGCGCTATATCTCTAGGTTAGCTCTGGCGCTTTCACAGTCCCAATTTGTGAGGCTTCGTGGAGGCTGGAAAGCTCCGGAGATGAATTTTAATAACTTCATTTATGGATATAAATAAAGTAAAGTCGTTAGCCGAGGGCCCCTTAGAGAAGAGGGTCACCGGTGGTGGAGGAAACTCCTCTGTGCATCCAGGGTTGGGCGACCAGGGCTCGGATGCACTGGGGGGAAACTGGAAAGCATTTCCAGGAGCATGGAAAATCTGCTTCTGGAGGAGAGCGCGCCAATAGTCGCTGCGGAGGACTCGTCCACCTGCGGAGATGAATGGCACGTGGTCAAAGGAAAGAAGCGAGGCAATTCTGCGTCGGCCACGGCTGCTGCGAATTCCTCTGCGAAGGAAAAGGAAGCTAAGTCGACTTCTGGTAAGGTGTCTAAGGAAACTGAGCAGAAGAAGAAACTTAGTGGAAGATACAGGCAAAGGCGTGCGAAGAGGATGAGATCTACTCAACCTACACCTGCACCAGCCGAGGATATACCTATTGGGGCTCAAAAAAGATCTAGAACCCCGGGGGACACGCCGCCTGGAATCCAGCCGGCAGGTAAGAAGCCTAAGATAACGGAGGCGGAGAGAAAGCTGTTTCTGGCAATAACCAGCAGCGATCCCTCCGAGCCTCTCTCTGATGATGACGCTTCTGTCATCAGAAGGGAGATGCTCGCCATCGTTAGGAAAACTATACAGGAACAGTCATGCAGGCTGAAATTTATTCAGTCGGGCATGGTCTCTGAGGGCTGGTTTCTTCTGGCCTGCTTTGATCAGGCCACATTTGACTGGGTGTTAGAGAATGTTAAGCCTAGTTGGGAGGGAAGGCACTTCAAGCTTATGAAGGCGTCTGAGGTCCCCACTATGGCTAGGATCTCTATGTTTATTCCGGAGGGCAAGCATACCAGCGAACAAGTGCTGAAAGGTCTTGCCTTCCAAAATAACTTGGATGTAAGCCGATGGAGGAACGTGTATCGACAACAAGTCGAGAAAGGAGTATCCTTGGCTTACAGGATTGATGATGCTTCTGTCCAGGCGTTGAAGAAGGTCGACTTTCGTCTTTTCTTTGAGATGGGCAGGCTCTTCATCAGGTTGAAGAAGGAAGATGAGGATGCTCCTACCACTTCTTCTGAGGCAATGGAGAGCAGGATACAGGTAGGGCTGACCAAGATGGCAGCAAGTAAGGTAGGTGGTTTTTTTTTTTTTTTACCTATCTGCTTCCTACCGGGTACTTTCAGGATCTAACTCTTCCGATGTTGACTTGTGATCATGGCGGTTGACAGGGTAGAGATAGTACAAATTAACTTGCAACATAGCAAAGATGCAACGGCTAATTTATGCCATTGTATTGCTAAGTTGCCTACATATTTTATTCTAATATAAGAACCTTATGCCTTTAAAGGTTTGGTTCGAGGATTGAGTGTGGGTGACGGCAGACTGTTCGTGGCGGATGGCGGGGACATCCCTAGGGCATGTATTTTTGCCAGTCTGAGTGTCGACGCTGTTCTGCTTCGACAGTCTGCTCTCGGGACTTGGTGGCGGTGAGGGTTGGACTGGGGGTTGGTGGGCGTCGTCGCGACGTAGTTGTGGCTTCGGCTCAGTGGGTTGTGGGTTTGGTTCAGTATTCGGAGGCCAATGACATACCTATTATAATAGGATGTGACGCGAATGCGCATCATGTTGTCTGGGGACCAGCGACACCAATGGTAGGGGTCGCGCTCTCATGGATTTCCTGGTGGGCACGCGATTAGAGGTCCTGAATAGGGGTACTGAACCCACTTTTGTTACTAGGATTAGAAGACAGGTTGTTGATATTTCTCTTGCTTCTAGGAATTTTAGTGGTTTGATTAAGGATTGGAGGGTGAGTCCTGAGGCTTCCATCTCCGATCACAGGTTGCTTAGGTTTAGTCTGGGGATTGATCAAATTACCCTGGCTAGTTATAGGAATCCTAGAAGGGCGGATTGGGGTTTATATTCTAGAATTATTGAAGATCCAATTAAACTGACTATCCAATCAGAAGCCCCTGATGGTATAGAGGAATTGGAAAGGGAGGCTGGTATTCTTCATGAACACATTAGATCCTCATTCGAGGAGTGCTGTCCTCCCAAGGTGGTTAAGGGTAGTAAGAACCCCTGGTGGTCCTCTTCGTTGGAAAAACTAAGGAGACAGGTAAGGGGCTCATACAGTAAGGTTGTCCTTGCTGATTCTTCGGAATCATGGGATTGTTATAGCAGTATTAAAAGAGCATATAAATATGCTCTGAGGAGAGCCAAGAGGAATTCCTGGAGATCCTTTTGTGAGGATATAAATTCGTTCCAGGAATCATCTAGACTGGTACGGATCCTTAGTAAGGATAAGGACAGTCAGTTAGGTACCCTACGATACCCTGATGGTTCCTTTACAGGGGGGAAGGGGAGACACTGGAGCTTTTGCTTGATACTCACTTCCCGGATAATATTGGTTTAAATGCTGCTTCGTCTTTGGTGGGTGGAAGGAGATGGAACCTTGAAGATGTATCCACCTTAGATGGGGTAGTTACACAGGATAGAGTCAGGTGGGCAGTACAAAGTTTCTCACCTTTCAAGTCACCTGGACCGGACGGGATTTATCCTTGTCTGTTGCAAAAGGGTGGGGACGTGCTGACGAAGGTATTGTTAAGATTGTTTAAAGGATGTTTGATGTTTGGTTATGTACCAACATTATGGAGAGAAGTAAGAGTAGTCTTTATTCCCAAGCCGGGAAGAAATGACTACTCTGACCCCAAGGCATTTAGACCCATTAGTCTTATGTCTTTCTTCTTGAAAACTTTGGAAAGGTTGGTGGATAGGTATATTACTGATGGCCCATTAAGGGATCATCCACTCCATCCTAACCTACATGCTTATATTGTGGGTAAGTCGACAGAGACTGCATTACATTGTCTCGTCGGAAGGATAGAATCTGCCCTAGGGTGTTTCTTTGATGTTGAGGGGGCATTTGAAAGAGTATCGTTTGATGCTCTCGAAGATGCCTTGGTACGGAAAGGTATACATCCCGTCTTAATCAATTGGATAGGTGTCTATCTTAGGAGTAGGGTTATACAGGCTTCCATTGGCGGGCGCACCATGATAGTACACCATAGGAGAGGGTGCCCTCAAGGGGGTTGTCTCTCACCAAAGTTGTGGTGCGTCGTCATGAATGACCTTTTGGTTAGGATGAATTCATCGGGATTTTATGTGCAAGCATATGCCGATGATGGGGTTATTTTATTGTTAGGGCGCTGTTTGTCCACTACTTCGGGCCTAATGCAAAGTGCCCTTAACATGGTATATTGTTGGACACAGGATAAGGGCCTTTCTATTAATCCTATTAAGACCCAGGCAAATGTATTTACTCATAGAAGGAAGATAGTAGGTTTTACACCTCCTGGTTGTTAGGTACTTCCATACAGGTTAGCAAATCAGTGAAGTTCCTTGGAGTAGTTCTCGACAGTAAACTGAACTGGTCGGAACATGTTAAGACACAACATCAAAAGGCGATAATCTCCTTTTGGCAATGTCGAAGAGTTGTAGGTAAGAACTGGGGGATCACTCCCAAGATGATGTTCTGGATTTATTGCATGGTCATTAAACCTAGGTTGGTATATGCGGCTTTGGTGTGGTGGCGTCGCATTGAAACACGATCCGCTAGGCAGCTGTTGGAAGAAATCCAACGTTTGGCTTGTCTGGCGGTGACTGGTGCGTTTCGAACTACACCGACCGCATCTATGGAGACTTTGTTAGGGATTCCACCTCTTTTTGTGGAGGTGAAAAACCAGGCAATGAAAGCCTGTTATAGAATTAAACAGGCAGGTTTTTGGCAGGGTAAGCGATATGGACATTCTACCATTTATCGTGAGATGCTTTTAAGGATTCCCATTACAGGTTTCCCTTCTGATAGGATGCTGAATTTTGTCTTTGATCATTCCTACAGGGTTAGGTTGCCTTCTAGGGAAGATTGGTTAACCCTTGGTCCGTCTGGGGTGATTCCTGAGAATTATCTCCGTTGCTACACGGATGGTTCCAGGATGGATGGTAGGTCTGGAGCTACCGTCTATTTTGAGACGGGAGACCATTTGGTGGTGCCTCTTGGTGAGTTAGCCACCGTTTTCCAGGCTGAAGTATATACAATTCTTTGTTGTGTTTTGGATGAGAGGGTGCATAACACTAATTTAAAAGGTGTTAGTATCTGCTTGGATAGCCAGGCTGCGTTGAATGCGCTTAGCTGATGTGTCTTCACTTCCAAATTGGTGTTGGAATGTTCTAAAAGACTGGAAGATCTTTCTTCACTGAAGGATGTGCTTCTGGTCTAGGTTCCAGGTCAAATGGGAATCTTTGGGAATGCGAAGGTGGATAGGTTTCCAAATTAGGCACCTCTCTCCCTTTCATTGGTCCCGAGCCTGTTGTTGGTGTGTCTTCTGGCATATGTTTGTCAGGCTTTCGGACGAGGATGACCTCACAGCATTCATCCTTATGCATGTGTGCAATGAGTTGTCGGCAGCCTAAGATGCTCATTGGGGGTCCGGATGGAGCTTTGAGTAGCGGGGTCCGATGTCTTTCACGGACCTCCCTCAGGCATCTGGTTGGATTCCTCACTGGGCATTGTGGTTTAAGGAGACATCTCTATACAATGGGACTCATGCCTGACCCCTTTTGTAGAGTTTGTGAGACGGAGGAGGAAACACCCATGCATCTGATGACGGATTGTATGGACTGTGAGGAGATTAGGTTTAGGACCTTCGGCCGGAATAGGATATCGGTAGAGGATCTTAAGCTGTGTCCTTTTAAGGTTTTGGTACGATTTGTTCGGTCTGTGGTGAAACTTAGATGGTTAAAACCTGGGCCTGGATTATCGTTCTAGTCCCAGTGGTTGTTATTCTTTAGGGGTAGCTATATGGGCCCTGGGAGGCTTTGGATAGCGTAGGGATTGCCCTCCCCTTCTGTGAATAATAATAATAATAATAGGAATTGGTAGTGCACTTGTATTATGTAAGATATTTAAAAGAATGCAGCTGGTAGGGCAAGTTGGTGGAAATGGAAAACAGTCAATCTAGCCAAAATATGTTACAAGTTATTAACGATAGTAAATTATAAAACTTTCAATATAACTGGCTGTTAGAACTGAGAGAACTTCTATATCAAATAGGAGCCAGTAGGGCATGGAATTCCTTACAAATTGTAAAGAACCACAAAAACAGTTTGATTGAAAGCTTAAAAAATCATTACATTTTTACTGAACGTTGATTCAGTTTTTAATTCGTTATTTAACCTTTACTTCCGTAATATTATTACTTTTGGAATTTGTGAAGAATATTTGAAATTTATTAGGAAATTTTGCAAAATTAAAATTACTTCCACAAGTGAGAATATGTCATAGTAAGAAAATTTTCAAGAATTTACTTAAATGGAGCTAAACATACAGTGAACAGATTTGTAAACTTCATAAATACAAAAAAGGTGACTTAATTTACTTTTACGTGACTTAGTCCTATTAGACAAACAAGTTTTTAAATCAATATTTTAGAGATGGCTTCTGTGAATCATACAAAATGGAAAGCTTATTAACTGATCTAAATGTTAAAAAGATTGCTAACATCTATTTATTTATTCATAACAAAAAGTAGAAAATTCCACTCTTTTCAGTTTATTTGTGAATGAGATGGAGCTTTACTTTAGAAGTAAAAACTGCCATATCCCAATAAATGCTAAAACCGATATTTTAATGATAATGTTTGCGGATGATCTCGTATTTCTGGTGATTTATGTTCTGATGTTCGTAATAAATTAGATGTTTTAATGGAATACTCCTCAGCTAATAATTTGCCGGTTAACGCTGAAAAAACTAAAATAATTGTCTTCTCTAAAAGTAAGGTGAAACAAACTAAAAAGTTTTACTATGATGAGAAAGAGATTGATATTGTCGATAGCTATATATATTTAGGTGTGCCGTTTCATAGAAATGGGTTGTTTAGAGAAACCGCTAATTACTTTGTGAAAAGAGCTAATTGTGCAAAGAGTGGTGTTAACTCTTTGTTATGGCTTATTAAGTCAAATTCATGGTTAACCAAAAATAAGCTTTTAGATGTTTAATAACAAGTGTGCTCTTTTATTGTGCCCCTATATGCAATATCTTGTATTGTGCTCTATTACAATACCCAGATATCCTTGACCGTGTGCAAATTAATTTTTTCAAAACTCAGTTGTGTCTACCTCGTAATATTCCATGCTACTTATTTAGAAAAGAAACCGTCAGAATCCACCTAAACTATTTCCTATTTAAATACTCAGTCAGTTGGTTAAGTAAATTAGCTCGCATGGATTACTATCGCTACCCAAAAATTTGTTTTTTAAAATAATTGAAATTAGATGCAGACAGTAAAGTAAAATATAACTGGGTGTCACAATTTAGACTTTTTGTGAACAATTTCAAACCCTTTCGTTTTAATCCTCATAGTTTGGAGCCAAAGGTATGAGGGAGTATTCGTACTCACATAGGGCGAAACTTCCCTATGTTTCACGAGACGGCTATCCCGTCGCGGAACCTCATACTAGCCTATCCATCGCGTCCTCGTCGCTGGCTCTGGTAACATCTGCGCTCCACTTTGGTGGAAGCGTAGGTGGCCAAGATGGATGGCGAACGCAGAGGGTAGCCCTCGGGCTATTTGGGAACCTAGCACTCCCACGTACCTCAGCTACAATTACAGACTAACAAATGCAGTGGTATTCCCATTAGGAGTGTGAGTAGGTGGAGACTTTTCCGCCCTCTGTTTGGGTCGCCATAATTTATGTGCGGCCTGAATCTCTTGCAGTGAATTCTTTTGCTGCGGAGCCTCTGGGGGAATTCATACTGCATCACTTACACCTAAACGCCTTAACATTAAACACTTACACAATTACAGTTTTACACGCCAGTGGCACGTGCTGGTGCCACCCACATGTTTGCCGTGTGTGGATACCTGTGTCGTGGGGAAAGGAAGTCCTGGTGGTTGAGGGCGCAGGTTCACGCTAGAGGCAAGTTACCTCAGCGGGCCTGGCAGTCCAACACACCACTTTGGTTCCGGACTCCGCTAAACAGGCGGCCAGAGCCTAACCCAGCTCTGGTCAATCGGCTAGCGTAAAATACGCATGGGTGAGCTCCTGGGTATTGTGGGCCTTGGCTCACAATCCCCGGGCGCTATATCTCTGGGGTAGCTCTGGCGCTTCTTTATAGCGTCCCAATTTGTGAGGCTCCGTGGAGGGTGGAGAGCTCCGGAGATGAATTTTTTAAACTTAATTTATGGATTTAAATCAAGTAAAATCGTCAGCCGAGGGTCCCTTAGAGGAGGGGGTCATCGGTGGTGGGGGAAACTCCTCTGTGCATCTAGGGTTGGGCGACCAGGGC
Source organism: Triatoma infestans (assembly GCA_011037195.1). Lineage (NCBI taxonomy): Eukaryota > Metazoa > Arthropoda > Insecta > Hemiptera > Reduviidae > Triatoma > Triatoma infestans. The sequence goes on from JAAEAF010000406.1 coordinate 516,721, forward strand.
TCGGATGCACTTGGGGGGAAACTGGATAGTATTTCCAGGAGTATGGAGAACCTGCTTCTGGAGGAGAGCGCGCCAATAGTCGCTGCGGAGGACTCGTCCACCTGCGGAGATGAATGGCACGTGGTCAAAGGAAAGAAGCGAGGCAATTCTGCGTCGGCCAAGGCTGCTGCGAATTCCTCTGCGAAGGAAAAGGAAGCTAAGCCAACTTCTGGTAAGGTGTCTAAGGCAACTGAGCAGAAGAAGAAGCTTAATGGAAGATATAGGCAAAGGCGTGCGAAGAGGATGAGATCTTCTCAACCTGCATCTGCACCAGCTGAGGATATACCTATTGGGGCTCAAAAAAGATCCAGAACCCCGGGGGACACGCCGCCTGGAATCCAGCCGGCAGGTAAAAAGCCCAAGATAACGGAGGCGGAGAGAAAGCTGTTTCTGGCCATAACCAGCAGCGATCCCTCCGAGCCTCTCTCTGAAGATGACGCTTCTGTCATCAGAAGGGGGCTGCTCGCCATCGTTAGGAAAGCCATACAGGAACAGTCATGCAGACTGAAATTTATTCAGTCGGGCATGGTCTCTGAGGGCTGGTTTCTTCTGGCCTGCTTTGATCAGGCCACATTTGACTGGGTGTTGGAGAACGTTAAGCCTGGTTGGGAGGGAAGGCACTTCAAGCTTATGAAGGCGTCTGAGGTCCCTACTATGGCTAGGATCTCTATGTTTATTCCAGAGGGCAAGCATACCAGCGAACAAGTGCTGAAAGGTCTTGCCTTCCAAAATAATTTGGACGTAAGCCGATGGAGGAACGTGTATCGACAACAAGTCGAGAAAGGAGTATCCTTGGCTTACAGGATTGATGATGCTTCTGTCCAGGCGTTGAAGGAAGTTGACTTCCGTCTTTTCTTTGAGATGGGCAGGCTCTTCATCAGGTTGAAGAAGGAAGATGAGGATGCTCCTACCACTTCTTCTGAGGCAATGGAGCAGGATACAGGTAGGGCTGACCAAGATGGCAGCAAATAAGGTAGGTGGTGATTATTATTATCATTATTATTACTATTATTATTGTTATTATTATTATTTTGTTTTTCACCTATCTGTTTCCTACCCGTGTTTTATTAGGATCTAACTCTTCCGATGTTGACTTGTGATTATGGCGGTTGACAGGGTAGAGATGATACAAATTAACTTGCAGCATAGCAAAGATGCAACGGCTAACTTATGCCGCTGTATTGCTAAGTTGCATACATATTTTATTCTAATACAAGAACCTTATGCCTTTAAAGGTTTGGTTCGAGGATTGAGTGTGGTTGATGGCAGACTGTTCGTGGCGGATGGCGGGGACATTCCTAGGGCATGTATTTTTGCCAGTCGGGGTGTCGACGCTGTCCTGCTTCGACAGTTCTGCTGTCGGAACTTGGTGGCGGTGAGGGTTGGTCTGGGGGTTGGTGGGCGTCGTCGCGACGTAGTTGTGGCTTCGGCTTACTTCCCCTATGATTGCCCCTCTCCTCCTCCTCAGGAGTTCATGGGTTTGGTTCAGTATTCGGAGACCAATGACATACCTATTATAATAGGGTGTGACGCGAATGCGCATCATGTCGTCTGGGGTAGCAGCGACACCAATGGTAGGGGTCGCGCTCTCATGGATTTCCTGGTGGGCACGCGATTAGAGGTCCTGAATGGGGGTACTGAACCCACTTTTGTTACTAGGATTAGAAGACAGGTTATTGATATTTCCCTTGCTTCTAGGAATTTTAGTGGTCTGATTAAAGATTGGAGGGTGAGTCCTGAGGCTTCCATCTCCGATCACAGATGATTAGGTTTAGTCTGGGGATTGATCCAATTACCCTGGCTAGTTATAGGAATCCTAGGAGGGCGGATTGGGGTTTATATTCTAGAATTATTGAAGATAAACTGACTATCCAATCAGAAGCCCCTGATGGTATAGAGGAATTGGAAAGGGAGGCTGGTATTCTTCATGAACATATCAGATCCTCATTCGAGGAGTCTTGTCCTCCCAAGGTGGTTAAGGGTAGTAAGAACCCCTGGTGGTCCTCTTCGTTGGAAAAACTAAGGAGCCAGGTAAGGGGCTCATACTGGAAGGCTGTCCTTGCTGATTCTTCGGAATCATGGGATAGTTATAACAGTATTAAAAGAGCATATAAATATGCTCTGAGGAGAGCCAAGAGGAATTCCTGGAGATCCTTCTGTGAGGATATAAATTCGTTCCAGGAATCATCTAGATTGGTACGGATTCTTAGTAAGGATAGGGACAGTCAGTTAGGTACCCTACGATACCCTGATGGTTCCTTTACAGGGGGGAAGGGGAGACACTGCAGCTTTTGCTTGATACTCACTTCCCGGATAATATTGGTTTGAATGCTGCTTCGTCTTTGGTGTGTGGAAGGAGATGGAACCTTGAAGATGTATCCACCTTAGATGGGGTAGTTACACAGGATAGAGTCAGGTGGGCAGTACAAAGTTTCTCACCTTTCAAGTCACCTGGACCGGACGGGATTTATCCTTGTCTGTTGCAAAAGGGTGGGGACGTGCTGACGAAGGTATTGTTAAGATTGTTTAAAGGATGTTTGATGTTTGGTTATGTACCAACATTATGGAGAGAAGTAAGAGTAGTCTTTATTCCCAAGCCGGGAAGAAATGACTACTCTGACCCCAAGGCATTTAGACCCATTAGTCTTATGTCTTTCTTCTTGAAAACTTTGGAAAGGTTGGTGGATAGGTATATTACTGATGGCCCATTAAGGGATCATCCACTCCATCCTAACCAACATGCTTATATTGTGGGTAAGTCGACAGAGACTGCATTGCATTGTCTCGTCGGTAGGATAGAATCTGCTTTGGAAATAAAAGAATATGCCCTAGGGTGTTTCTTTGATGTTGAGGGGGCATTTGACAGAGTATCGTTTGATGCTCTCGAAGATGCCTTGGTTCGAAAAGGTATACATCCCGTCTTAATCAATTGGATAGGTGTCTATCTTAGGAGTAGGGTTATACAGGCATCCCTTGGCGGGCGCACCGTGATAGTAAAAGCGGGGAGAGGGTGCCCTCAAGGGGGTTGTCTCTCACCAAAGTTGTGGTGCGTCGTCATGGATGACCTTTTGGTTAGGCTGAACTCATCGGGATTTTATGTGCAAGCATATGCCGATGATGGTGTCATTTTATTGTTAGGGCGCTGTTTGTCCACTATTTCGGACCTAATGCAAAGCGCCCTTAATATGGTATATTGTTGGGCACAGGATAAGGGTCTTTCCATTAATCCTATGAAGACCCAGGCAATTCTATTCACTCATAGAAGGAAGATAGTAGGTTTTACACCTCCTAGGTTGTTAGGTACTTCCATACAGGTTAGCAAATCAGTGAAGTTCCTTGGGGTAGTTCTCGACAGTAAATTGAACTGGTCGGAGCATGTTAAGACACAACATCAAAAGGCGATAATCTCCTTTTGGCAATGTCGAAGAGTTGTTGGTAAGAATTGGGGAATCACTCCCAAGATGATGTTCTGGATTTATTGCATGGTCATTAAACCTAGATTGGTATATGCGGCTTTGGTGTGGTGGCGTCGCATTGAAACACGATCCGCTAGGCAGCTGTTGGAAGAAGTCCAACGCTTAGCTTGTCTGGCGGTGACTGGAGCGTTTCGGACTACACCGACCGCATCTATGGAGACTTTGTTAGGGATTCCACCTCTCTTTGTGGAGGTGAAAAACCAGGCAATGAAAGCCTGTTATAGAATTAAACAGGCAGGTTTTTGGCAGGGTAAGCGATATGGTCATTCTACCATTTATCGTGAGATGCTTTTAAGGATTCCCATTACAGGTTTCCCTTCTGATAGGAATCTGAAGACTTTTGTCTTTGGTCATTCCTACAGGGTTAGGTTGCCTTCTAGGGAAGATTGGTTAACCCTGGGTCCGTCTGCTGTGATTCCTGAGAATTATCTCCGATGCTACACGGACGGTTCCAGATGGATGGTAGGTCTGGGGCTGCCGTCTATTTTGAGACGGGAGATCATTTGGTAGCGCCTCTTGGTGAGTGGGCCACCGTTTTCCAGGCTGAGGTTTATGCAATTCTTTGCTGTATTTTGGATGAGAGGGTGCGTAACACTAATTTAAAAGGTGTTTGTATCTGCTCGGACAGCCAGGCTGCGTTGAAGGCGCTTAATTCATTTGTCTTCACTTCCAGATTGGTGTTGGAATGTTCTAAAAGACTGGAAGATCTTTCTTCATTAAAGGATGTGCTTCTGGTCTGGGTTCCAGGTCATATGGAAATTTTTGGTAATGAGGAGGTGGATAGGTTTGCCAAATTAGGTGCCTCTCTCCCTTTCATTGGTCCAGAGCCTGCTGTTGGTGTGTCTTCTGACACATGTTTGTCGGGCTTTCAGACGTGGATGGCCTCACAGCACTCATCCTTATGGATGAGTGCAGTGGGTTGTCGGCAGTCTAAAATGCTCATTGGGGGCCCGGACGGAGCTTTGAGTAGTGGGGTCCGATGTCTTTCACGGACCTCCCTCAGGTATCTGGTTGGATTCCTCACTGGGCATTGTGGTTTAAGGAGACATCTCTATATAATGGGACTTGTGCCTGACCCCTTTTGTAGAGTTTGTGAAACTGAGGAGGGAACACCCATGCATCTGATGACGAATTGTTTGGGTTGTGAGGAGATTAGGTTTAGGAACTTCGGCCGGAATAGGATGTCGGTGGAGGATCTTAAGCTGTGTCCTTTTAAGGTTTTGGTCCGATTCGTTCGGTCTGTTGTGAAACTTAGATGGTTGAAACCTGGGCCTGGATTTGTATTCTAGTCCCAGTGGTTGTTATTTTTTAGGGGTAGCTATATGGGCCCTGGGGGGCTTTGGATAGCGTAGGGTTTAGCCCTCCCCTTTCGCGAATAATAATAATAATAATAATTTATTGAACGTCTGGAAGAGGATAAATTTCAGATGTGGTGAATGCGTTTAATTTACGCAAATCAACCACGTATCTATATTGTTTGCGTAACTGGGTAATGTCGTTTGGATCGACTTTTGTGTGATCCGCAGACTTCTTCTTAACAAGAATCACGGGATGAGCCCAGTTACTCGTCGATGGTTCGATTATTCCTCTATCCAGATTATCTTGTATTAGTGCTTTCAGTATGGGGTCTTCTGAATGTGATAGTTTGTACGGTCGACTGTGTACAGGCGGATGATTTTGTGTGTCTAGGTGGTGTGTAATATCTGTAAATTTTGTTTTGTAATCTTTGTCATGAGTGAATGTGTCATAGAATGGAGAAAATGTTTCAACAATTTTGTCTGCTTGTTGTGGAGAGAGATGAGTGAGTTTCTGGCTTAATTGTTGTTGAAAGGCTTGTAATTGTGTTTTTTGTTCGTGCGAGAGTTGTTGAATAGAATTTATGGTATGTTTGTTTGATGATTTGTACGTCTCAGGGTTGTATTGAATGTGTGCAATTGGAAAATGTTTCGTGATGCAGATTTCATGTTGTGTTGTATTTATTAATGTTATGGCACAAGCATTGTTATGTACGTTAGTCAGTGTGTGGGGTAAGTAAATTCCAGTAGGTAGACTGTCATGTTGTGTCAGTATTATGGAACCATCTGGAATTTTTGTATGTAGCGTATATTTTTGTATTGACGATGTGTGATCGTGCAGAAATTTTGATTTTGTGTCTGGTTGACAATGTTTCTGGTAAAGTTGTGTTTTGAATGTTGTTAATTTGTGATGTTGTGTTGTCTGTTAAGAATGGAATGACTGTTTTGTTTATGATTATGTTTGAGTTTTTGAAATTAATAATGGCTTGAAATTTTCCTTGGACTAGAGTAGTGACATATGCCACACATTCATTGACGACATATTAATTTTTCACGGCAAAACATTTCATGAACATTTAACATCTACACAAAAAATTCTCACACAATTACAGAAGGGCAATCTTTGTATAGACCTAAATAAATGTACCTTCTTCAAAGAAGAATCCAAATATTTAGGCTATACATTGAGCAAAAAAGGCATTTCTCCAGATCACGAGAAGTTAAAAGCTGTAGAAACCTATCCAATTCCGAAAAAATTAAAAGACGTGAGAGCATTTTTAGGATTTATAGGTTTTTCCAGAAAATTCATTCATAACTTCTCGGAAATAGCCAAGCCCCTTACAGACTTAACAAAGAAAAATACCAAGTTTGCATGGTCTTCTCAATGTTCATCGGCATTTCAAATTCTAAAACAAAAATTGATTTCTCCACCCATTCTGGCATACCCCAATTATAATTACGAATTTATATTGACTACGGACGCGAGCAATGTTGGCATATCTGCAATTCTAAGCCAACAAATAAACGGCGAAGAACGTCGAATAGCCTTTTCATCCCGCGTACTGTCTGAAACTGAAACAAGACTCTGCACTACGGAAAGAGAACTGTTAGCCATTCTCTTTGGCTGTAAACAGTACAGATATATCATTTTCGGCTACAAATTCAAAATAATAACTGACCACTCAGCTCTGCAGTGGCTTCAAAATTTAAAAGACCCGCATTCTAAATTATACAGATGGTCACTGAAATTAAGTGCGTTTGACTTCTACATCGAACACAGATCGGGTAAAAACATCACTCATGCAGATGCGTTAAGTAGATATATAGGCTGCATCAACACCGATATAACCCCAGAATATTACCCAAACATCGATTTATTAGAAATAGCTCAGCAGCAGGCTGAAGATGAGCAATGCCGACGTCTAGCCCAATCAAAAAATTACACGACAGATGATTCAGGCTTTCTAATCAATGTGCTGGACAACAACATTCTTGTTCCAAGCAAAATGCGTGATACAGTTTTACAGCTGTATCATGACAACCCATTGTCTGGTCATTATGGCAGACAAAAAACATATGACCGCATAAAAACTCAATTCTCCTGGCCTGACATGACCAAAGACGTGGAGAACTATGTCAAGACGTGTCATAGTTGCGCCACTAGGAAAACCGACAACGCCTATAAACCACCAATAGGCACATTTAGCGAGCCAACTAATGTTTGGCAAGCTATTTCAATTGATGTTGTTGGACCGCTAGAGCCATCAACAAATATTCTAACAGGCGAAGAATACAAATACATAATAACAATAATATGTCAATATTCCCGCTATTTGGAAATGTTTCCAATTACGAACCAAAAAGCGGAGACTATTGCTCAAATTATTGTTAACCATATCTTCACCAGATACGGCACGCCAAAGTACCTACTCACAGATTTGGGTACCAATTTCACGTCCACCATCTTACTCCAAATCTGTGCACTGTTAAAAATTAAAAATGTGTGCACGACGCCATACCACCCTGCGTCAAATAGACGATTAGAAAGAATCCATAGAGACATCGCCAATAACATATCCCACTATGTCCAAAGTGACAAAAATTGGCATAATTACCTGCTATTAATTAAAGCAGCACACAACTCTACAAAAAATGTATCCACAAACTTTACTCCCCATGAACTTGTTTTTAGTACAAAATTTAAATTTCCATGGGTGCTGAATTATCCATCACACATCACACGAAACTTCAACACGCACACTAAATGCCTACACGACAAAATTCAAACTGTACACAAACAAGCCAAACTCAACAATGAAAAAGCGAAACAATCAGACAAAAATACTATAATAAAAACACTATAACCACAAAAATTCAGCATAGGCGACCATGTTTATTTAAAACATTTTACATCAACAGGGAAATTCATAAAAAAATATCATGGCCCGTACCAAATTTACAAAATATTTTCCAACCAGACTGCACTAATTACCTTAAATAATAATGAAAGAAAATTAGTGCATCTAAGCAAAATTAAAAAAGCACATCTACGACAAAAACCTACAAATACACATAAAATGAATGAAGGAAAGGATTTTGAGTTTCGGTCTTTTTTTAACCAAAAATAAAAAAAACTTAAATTTTTGCCAACGTTTCGACAAATATATTGTCTTTTTCAAGGCATAAAAAATAAAAAATATAAAAACTAATAAAAAATCTTTAAAACATATCCAACTTGAAAAACTTATGTAAAATTTAGAACTAAAAAGTTGAGAACACCTCAACAACACAGAGAAAAGTGTGTTGTCTTTTCTTTTACACAGTCTTTTCTCTGTGTTGTTGAGGTGTTCTCAACTTTTTAGTTCTAAATTTTACATAAGTTTTCAAGTTGGATATGTTTTAAAGATTTTTTATTAGTTTTTATATTTTTTATTTTTTATGCCTTGAAAAAGACAATATATTTGTCGAAACGTTGGCAAAAATTTAAGTTTTTTTTATTTTTTGTTAAAAAAAGACCGAAACTCAAAATCCTTTCCTACATACAAGTAACGGTCGAGAAGAATCTTCCATAAAATGAATCTACGGCCAAGAAAGGCAAACATTTAAAAACATTTTCGGAAAATTTAGACAAATTTTCCTGGTGTTGGGAGGAGACAATACTCTAGTCCAAGGAAAATTTCAAGATTAATTTCAAAATTTAAATTCAAAAATAAACATTTTAATTAAAAATTTTAAATAAATTCAACATGAATATCCCAGTAAATACACCCTTACATTATTTACATTTTATTTGATAACTTGTTCTGTCATCCATGGGGGTCTCTGATTATGTTTTAATTATTACACTCCAAAAGCAGTTAATAAAAGATTTTAGAGGCCATGTTGACTATAAATTTCTATTGTTCAACAAATTTTGTTCAAATTATTCAACATATTATTTTATCAGCGATTTTTTTTTTTCTTCTGTAATTAAAGATTCCAAATATTTTGAACTTATCACGTTAACCTTCTCCTCATTTTCTATTATGTTGTTGTATGCAGCATAAACCTTTTCAATCAACATGGTCTTAGTCCTGTACTAACTCCGTAAAGTTGTAGAAGTAATAGAGATTAATGAAACATTTAAAACAGTAAATAAAAAGTTTTAGTTTTAATTGAAATATGTATAATATTAAAAGCAGCCACTGGTGCCATCTGGGAGAGAAAGCAGGTGCCTCAAGTTCTCCTAGTGGCCGCTAGGAAGCGCTGGTGGCGCGCACTAGCCCTTTCTAGAACAATCTATAACCTTGTAGACCCTTTTCTACCGGTATAAATAGTGGGACCACAGAAAGTTTCGAGAATGTCTTGTTACAAACGAAGTGTAAGTTTGTGAAAAGTGTATAAAATGTGAACAAAGTGAACCATTGTGGTTTAAAGTGTGAATTAATTATTATTAAGTGTTGTATTTATAATTTATTGTGTAAAACAATAAATTGGTGTTTTTCTTATTGAAGTTTAGAGTATTTTATCTAAACGAACCCACTTAAAACTAGTTGCAGTAGCTAGTGTAGAGTGAAAAACGTTACAATATATTATTTCATTAAAGAGATGGGAAAAAAATGAAATGGGTTTCAGAACTGGTTTAAACACTTACTGGGAAGGGTTTCAGTGATAATACCGAGTTAGACTTTATAGTACAATCCTTAACTCGGATTCTGATGTGTCATGTGTGACAGTTGATTATACAATTCTACCATCCAAACAAAATTAATCAGAAATAAATTGATAACCAGAATTCCGAGTTTTGAAGAAAATTAGTAAACCGGAAGTGCGTTTTTACTGAACAGTTTTTTTTTTTTCAGTTTTCACGAAGTTAATTAAATTTGGTACACAAACTATAAAATTTGTCAATTATAATTTTGAGAACTGGAGTAAGAGAAAGTTGTGAGTATATATATATATATGTGTGTGTGTGTGTGTGTGTGTGTCTGTGTGTGTGTTTTAACAAAATATCTTGAAAATGAAAAATCGCAGGGACTTGTATTCCGTTTAGGTATATCCACGGCATCTGACATAAAGTTTTCAGACAAAATCCATCAACCGAAGTAGGAGGACTTCATTTCCTATTTCAGTTTTCTTTTTCAGTTTTTCACGATTTTCTTGAAAACTATTTCAACAATTTTCTTTAAACTTCGTATATTACCTACACAAGTTAATCTCTATCACTTTTATTTGAAACAGTATTAAAAAAAAAAAATTTCTTTTTTTTTTTTTTGGGACGGTACTGAGGACAGCAGTGTTATGTTATCTTCTAAAATACTACTTCAGTAAATTGTAGATCTTGCCACCTAAATAATTATAATAATGTGCAATTAAAAACATTGTTAGAATTCCAAATTTGAAGAAAATCGGTTAACCGGAAGTGCGAATTTACAGAGAATAGTTTTTTGAATTTTCTGGAAAACGACTACGACAATTTTCTTTAATGCACAATGTTCAAATACAATTCTATGACTTATATTTAAAAGTTTATTCCGGACAAAAACTGATTTAGTGTTTAGAGGTATTTGTCAAATTAGGTTAAAATTTAAACTACCTCTACAAGCTTTAATTGCTACATAGGGCACTCAGGTTTCCATGCTAACTAAAGCTTATCACGTTTCTTATGGCAAACCCTTTTAAACGTTGCTATACACAACAATTTGAGGGAAAATTAGTCTGTTATAGTATTAGTGTATTAGGAGGAAGTCGTGTAAGTGTTACACACAAGATTTTTTTTTTTTTTTTTAATTTAAGTGAAGATGACGAGTATGAGAAATCCTTGGACGACTTTTGTATGAGTCATTTCTACTAAAGTCAGGTATAAAAGTGACTTGCAAATGTTGCATTCTAATTAAGTGTGTGACTATAGTTCGTATACCCAACTATTACAAATTGTAACTAAAAAAAAAAGAAAACTAATTAGAATAGTATAAATAAACAATTCTTTTAAGTGTGTTCTTGAATTAATAAAATTTCTGTTTGTGTTAGTTTATTCTAAAGCACTAATTGGTTGAATATTTACACGTAATATTGATGCCCCCAAACATTAATGAAAAGCACTAATGACTTCAATTTTAATTTAAATTTCTTTATTATAATTTAAAAACATTCAATTAAATCATTATATAAATATATTATTATTATTTTTTTTATTAGAAAAATAATAAACACGTTTTAAAGTTATAAAGAAAAGTGGATAAAGATAACAGTGAACTGTAGTTCTAACAAGATAGCTTTGTTATATTTTTTGGTTGTTATTCTACTTCTTTTTATTTTTATTTTCATCCTATTACTGAAAAGCCGTGTCGTAGGAGGAGGACAAGTGTTTCCCACGGAGCTAAGCAGCCACATACAGAATATAGTGTGAAACTTCTATATCATTCAGGCTAGTCACTGATGGATAAAGGGAAAGTATTTTTGATACAATGTGAATTAGATTTCTTACTTTTTTTTTTTTTTCTTTCTTTTTTTCTTTTCCCCTCTTCTCCTCCTTTTAATTTAGAAGGCAGTCGGAGATGAAAAGTTATTGTGAAATTCAGAAGGAATAAGAAAAGCTCCTACAAGAAATAATACATAATATAATAATTAATATGGATAGGGGTTGGTGTAGTGGTTATGAGCATGGATTTCTAAGTGGGAGGTCCCTAGTTCGAGTCCCGGCTATAACTGCTAAATTTTATATTCCTTAAAAAAAAAAAAAAAGTTAATATTGAAGGAGGTGCTTCTGCCTCCCCCGTCCATGACACCTCATTTGATAGTTGGGACGTTAAGCCCGCCTGAAAAAATAGGCATTACTTTACATTACATACTTTACTTAATAATTAATTATTAATAGCATTTATTTTATTGGTAAATTATTTGACTGCCTTCATGAAATTTGTCCTGATGTTGATTGCTGATGTTGAGTCTCACAGTTCTTACAGCATAAATATATACATTGATCGTATAAAAAGGTGCCGCAACATACAACATTGAAAAATAAACAATAGCAACTTTCAGTTCAACTATCTAAATACACACAGTTTTACTTCTTTTCTGTTAGTTCCTGCAAATAAGGCGATCAGATTAAATTTATTTAATCGGAAATTAAAGTCTTGAGATCCTCAGATTTACTGAATAAATGAGTTTAATGAATCCATCATATGTTTGTATGTGAACAAAAAATAAATGAAATCAACTAAAAAAATAAAAATAAAAAAATAAAAAACGCAGAAATTTCAAACTTTAATATTCTGTTTAAGTATCTACACATAGAACAACAAGGATAAGAAGGAGACAGAAGGTTAAGATTAACACCTTCAATCCATGGCCGAAGATCAAGACACCAAATCCGCAGCAATGGAAATGATGTTTTTTTTCTCTCTTTCCCGGTAAATGGGTCAGATGATGCTCCCAAGGAATACAAAGAAAAGAATCCCTCAGTGCGCAGATGACATCAGAGGAAACCCATCAGAGCTAGCCGCTTCTTATATCTTGAATGGGAGCAAGCCTATTATTCTAAGCACCAGAACTAGAGTGTTTACGCAACATTTCTAAATGGATATTTTATTTTTTTGCGATTTTCACGCAAACCGATTTCCAGTTAATCTCAGCTAGAATGGTTCTGTTTAAAATAGGTAAACTAATTTACATTTGAAAAATTTATTTGGTAAAGTATATTTTTTGGGATTCAGATCCCTAGTTTGAAGAAATTTTTCAAATAAAAGTATGAGAATTGAAATAAGAGACCGTAATTTACATAAGATTTTTATTAACTGCAATAGACTAATCAAAACTCTATTAGAGAAAGGTTTGGAAAGGCGACTTCTCTCCAAAAATAAAAAATAAATAAAAAAAATGGACAACGTTTAATCATATTCGTAGTGCTATTGGTAGTAGAATAAATATACATTCCCCACTTCTTCTTATATATTTTAAATTTCTTTTATGGATTAGAATATACATGTCAAACAATTTTACATAGGTGTGTAGTTTATAGCAAGCGTTTGCTATTTCAGTAAAAAAATATTCGCCATAAAAGGTGAGACAACTATAAGTACGAAGTTGGTGTGATGGACTTTCTAGTTGTTCTCCTTGAAATGCCAAAATCCTCCGAACTTATTCAGTGCCCTGCTTAAGTCACAATTACTTTCTCTTACTCCTAGTAAGAGGACTTTTTGTGATCGTGTGAAATTTTATAAGTGAATTTTTCACCGGAAATACTTAATTTTATGTACCCGGATTATGAACAACATGTTTATAGCGAATGTTCTATAAGTGTGTGTGTGTTTGTGTATGTATGCACTTATTATCTCTAAAACGAAAAATTGCAGAAAGTTCATACTTGGTATTCGTTCTGACATTGCATCTGATGCGAAGGTTCCAGGGCAAATTCTATCAACCGATAGTACGATTTAACTAAAAGTATTTTTTGTTTTTTAATATTTCTCGATTTAAACGATTTTCTTTAAACTTCATACATAAATATATCAATCACTCTTAATTGCATAATTTTCTAGGGGAAATTTTTTTTTTTTTTTTTTTGAGAGTATATGTGGGCATTGGTAGCGTTTAGCTTTTCTCTAAAGTACCATTTCAGTACCGTGTATGGCTATATAATATTAATATTATTAGTGATATATCTAGAATTACAAATTTGAAGTGCAATGTTATAGAATAGGTTTTTGAGTATTTCTGAATTTTCTCAAAAACACTATAGTTTTTCTTTTTAACTTGGAATGCTAATATACAGATATAAGATCAATCACTTTTATTCGAAACATTTGAAAGTTGATTCTACGGTATTTTTGACTTTAAATTTTAGATGGGGAGATACGCAGCGGTTTCGGAGTATCTCCTGTCCCTTAGTAGGACAGGTCTGAAGACCTTGTTGGGGGTAGTGACTGG